>VWYH01010447.1:1078538-1276481 GCA_013399365.1 Pampusana beccarii | reverse complement strand
AATACATTGTAGTTGCTCTCTGAATCTGGCAAGGGACATGATTGGCAACAAGATGGACTTTTGTGGGTATATAGAAGCCAAAGGAAGAAAGGTGGACCTGCTCCTGAATGAGGCAGGAGACCTGGTGACAAAGATATAGAAAAGGTCAATGTACTCAATGCCTTCTTCACCTCAGTCTTTACTGGTAAGATCGACCTTCAGGAATCCTGAGCCGCTGAGACCAGTGTGAGAGTCTGGAGAAGGGAAGATTTACCCTCGGTGGAGAACATTCGGGTTAAGAAACATTTAAACAAAATAGACATCCACAGGTCCATGTGATCTGATGGGATGCACCCATGCATTCTGAGAGTCACAGGTGATGTCACCACAGGGCCACTCTCGATTATCTGTGGGAAGTCATGGTGATCAGAAGAGGTTCTTGTGGGCTGGAAGTAAATATTTCTTATATCTTCAAAAATGGCAAGAAGGAGGATCTGGGGAACTATAATCCAGTCCCTTCCAATCCCTAACATTCTGTGATTCTGTGTGCTTCTCTGATTCAACTCCTAATGGGCTTTTGCTTTCTGAGGCCCATCCCTTCGTGCTTGGACAGTGTCTCTACACTCCTAGGTCATCTGTTCCTTCTTCCAATTCCTGAATGTTTCTTCCTTATGCCTGAGTCCCTGTTATACTGTCATAGTGACCCCAGCTAAACTCAAATGAACATCGAAACACAATAATTTTAAAGATGTTTCTTTTGTTCCTGATTTCCTGTAACACCTTAAAATTTAGGAGTTAAAAAAAAAAAAAAAAAGCAAGACCGTGACTGTATTTCAGCTTCTGTAGTGAAATTTGTTACACAGATCTGGCAGGTCCTTCCTTGCTTATATCTATAAAAAACGCTGAAGAATTTTTGTAAATGTATCACATTCAGCATATGAGTGAATTTATCAAATTCAGCACTAAGGGGAAAAAAAAAAAGAACATTCAGCAACTAGCCAATTATTCTGCAATGGTAACCCATCTCAGAATGGGATACATCAAAGCACTCATGGGACTTATTAGTACACCAGTTTGGACCATATGTCCAAGTTGTATTACCTAGGCTTATGCAAAAGTACAGAAACTCAAATGACAGGAAATGTCATCTTAAAGGGCCTGATCTCTTTCTAATGAATCCTAATGAAGCTAGAAAACAAGACTGCCTTTACGGAGAAATGGGAAAGGACATAAAAGTACATATTACCTTAGCACAACAGGGAAAATCTTGGAGGATGGCCAAGACCTTCTCTGTTTTTGTAACCATTAAGGAAAATTTTTTGATTGTATCTCATGAGACCTATTTTACAGAAAACATAAAAAAAGAGAGTCCATAAATGCTGGAGAGAGAATGTGACATACTAGGTGTACATACAGTAGGAGTGTCCTGGAATACCAATAATTTACAGGACAATGAAAAGCAGAAGTTTTAAGACAGTTATACCCAGGATCTGTCAGTCAGAGGAATTTGTTTGAGTTGCAATCCTGGACCTACTGATTAAAAGCTACTACTGGCAGCTTGGGGAATGACAACTTGGCAAAAGAAAAGAATAGGTTGTCCTGTTTTAGTGAAATAAAATATATCTTTGTTAAATGGATAAAAGTTTTAGGCAACTTTATCTCAGAATTGTTCCTAATGTAGCTCCCACATGTGAAACTTGAACAAAATAATGATAAAAGATTGACCAAACGTGAACAGATCTTTCAAGGTTAATACAGATGGTTAACTCTTACATGGGAAACTCATGTATATTAAGGACAAAATTACTATAGGCATAATATAAATTGCTACAATATAAGTTTTATCACTGGCACTGTGTGGTACAAAGCCTGATATGTGATCTGTCACTTTAGTAATGTTACCTTCTAGATTTCACTAGTAAATTATACTTTCACTTTAGTAACACTTCATTCTCTGGTAAACCATGAATTGTTTAGTTGATGTTAGCTCTTCAGTACATCTGAACTCTTGGACTATAAACAGCTGGAATCACTGAACATTACTAAGGAGCATTAATGAGGTCAATTAAACTTCAAACCATGCATGAGTTTTGCTGAGCCTCCATATGTGATGGATTTCTCCACAAACTCAATTAAAATGTTCTGCACACTGATACCTCCTCATACAGGTAAATCAATATACATACAGGTAAATCAATATACATACATTTTTTGGTATCTTGTCACAGAAGTCACATGCAAGGATGGAATCCAATGTTTGCATGGATAAACAAACCCATGTATTTTGAGCAGCCTTTTGCAGAATACAATAAAGTCAGTAGTAAGCCCTACATCTAATTTTATTCTGCAGTGCAGCTGTTTTCTAGATTTATAATGGTGGACCTGATTTTTCACCCTGCTTTGAGCTTATCCTGTGGAAACTCCAGTAATATAAATGGTGCCAGAAGAAAATTTGGCAGAATGTATTTTTCTGTGCAACAAGCTATTGCTCATACAGCCACTTGTGTCTGCCAGCACTGCATACAGCCTAGAAGTTATGTCCAAATTCTGAAAATCAGCAATAAAACTTCACTCTGCATCATACATATACTGCTGAGTGCATGGAAGTAGCATCAAGAGTTTGTGGGAGAAAAAGGAAGAATCAAAAAGTCATTTTTTCAGTCAAAATTTATTATCATCATAGTAATTTAATGTATCAAATAAATAAATAAAAATATATATATAGAAAAAAATGTGCTTGGGCATCTGTAACACTTCCTATTCTGCACTTGACTTTTCCACCATCTAGTGTTTACTCTGAGAATATGTTACGGATACTGTGGGAAGCAGAGGTGTTACCTAAGTTCAATATATTGGACATTCTTCAAAGTTGATGTGAAAAATAAATGCCAGGTAATAATCTTAACATTATTCTTTGAGGAGTATATGGAGTCTGACTATACTGACAGTGATTTAACATCCTGAAAGATTGGTCTAAGACATGTTGGGAAAATCCAGATATTGAGAACATACACCTGTCTGCCAGATGTGTGTTATGGCAACAAGGGTGAGGAAGGAAGACCACTGAAACAATTAAGCTTCAGGTTTTATTTTCAGGCTTGAAAACGCGAATTACAGTGAGTGCAAGGTTTTGATTCTTCATAAAACCAACTCCTCATCAAGTTCCTCTTACTTTTGCTTCTTGGTTAATGCACATGTAAATACGTACATACACAAACAGACTTATTTAAGTCTGTTAGATACAGCTCCCCTAATGAGTGGGACACATATATTTGAACATTAGAGGATCTTCGATCAGTTTGAACATTTGGCATTGTAAAGAAAACTTTGCAGCTCTTGCGCAGTAAAGGTTAGAGCAGAAATTCCATAATTTTATTAATGGAGTGAGATCTCATGAGTGGAAAAGGCCTGGTAACAAGATTCACCCACAATACACTACAAGATGACCACATTAAAAAACATCCAACAAAGACTCCATGGACTCCAGCTGGCCTGGACACCTCACTCTAAGCTGTTGCACTGGAAAGTGACTTTCTAAACAGGAACTTCAAGAAAATTTGTGCTGTGGATTTTGAAGCCTAACCTGCACCACACATTTTGTGTAAGGATTAATCTGTGCATGACAGTGAGAGTGTATGTGAGTGCCTGTGAATAAAAATTGTGGTTTCTCATAAAGGTCTTGTGTGATTTGCCAAATAAACTAAGCTCTTTCTCACAAATAGATCTAGTGGTCCCTCTGAAAAACATCAAGTGTTGCAAAAACCATGTTCTCTGATTGTCTAGGAGGACACAAATATTATAGCAACAAATCCAGCCAGTTGTTTTTTAATCTTTTTCTTCTGATGCTGCTTGAATATTTGCATATGGTCAGACTCCACAAGTGCTCTCCTGGGTCAGACCCAGTAACTGGCCTAAGTTGCTCTAGATCAGTACTTTTTCTCTGACAGTGTATGAAATTGTATTTCTAGAGAAGAGTGTAATGTCAGGATGATCATGTACAAAATTTCATGTTTGTCAATTGCCTAATGCACAGCAGGGTGAACCACTGCCCAGAAGCTTTGGCTGAGGAGAAGAGAGCAAGGGCTATTAATTTCTTCTGACCTACAGACTGAGTGAAATTAAAAAGAATCAACCAGGTGAACAAACAAACAAAAGCAACAGAAAAAAGGCACTTCGGTCCCCTTTGGGGGGGTGAGCCTTAAGTCCTCTGTTGCCCAGGAACTGCAGGGCAGGACACTTGGCTCTCAGGGAGTGAGCTGTACACTAAATACAAAATGAAGCAGGCTATGTTCTTGCTAAGTTGCCTAATTAGTTTAAAGACATGGCTAGAAAGTGAACACAAATATATTTATTACTAATGCTTCATAAATGGCTCTTGACTAGCCAGTTTGCATGATTTTTTTTTCTTTTTGTTTGTCCAAGGACAGGTATCCAGCAAGGGCAAGACAAAACCAGGAAAGCAAGCTGGCTTAACAGAGATTTTTTAGCCAATCTACAAGCAGGCCGTGAGCATGCCTGGAACATTCATTTTAGCTCGAGAAAGGGCAATGAAGTGTGCATCAGAACTGAGTCAAGCAACACAGTCTTCAGTGGAGGAGGAATTCCAGAAACTAATCAAAGTCCCTGGGATACTTCATGTGATTATAAAAAGCCCAATCTCACATATGATGACGATAAGATTTTTTTTTTTTTTCAGTCTGTGGCAGTGCAGGAGTACCAGGCCATCCAAAGTTATGAAGCACTTCTGGAAATGTGTTCAAATGCAGTTTGAAGACCTGGTGAAGAAACAGAACTCTGGGATGTGGAGAAAGAAGAAGAGAGAAATAGTGAATACATGAATGCTTGGCAGCGATTGCTGTAAAGTAGGAAGGCTCAGGGAGATTTTCTAGGTGAGCTGATGGTAGCAGGTGCAGGCAGAAGCTCAAGAAGTAGAAAAGAAAGAGAAAAAATTGTAGGAAGAAGGAGCAAACGAAAGCCTTTGTAAGAACAGACGAAATTTAAGAAAGGAATAGTGAATTAGAAGATTGGTTATGTTGTTTTCAGCTTTTTCTGGGGCATAATAAACCTCACCTTGCATTTAGATTACTTGTGCTAAACCATGCAGCTGAAATAGCCGTGCTAAATGACACTTTAACAGGCCTTACTTCTCTTCATTGACTCTAAAAAGAGCTGATGGTGACCACATGCATATAATGGGTGACTGTAGAGGTAGCTGCACTAGACACATCTAACAGTCCATGTTTCGTGCATTACACTCAGTTTGAATACAATCTAGCCTAGAAAAAGCTGCAAAACTGGCCAGACAAAGGATCAGCCTTCCCTTCAGCAGGACAACAGCCAGTTCAGAAAAGGACTCGGTAGCTCTGGCAGGAGGAAAATATAAAGACAGGAGAGTCAAGCCAGACAGTGCCCTGAGCCACTGGTTGTCTCCTACAGGAAAAAAGAGCAAGAAGGAGGAGGGAAGGAGATATTCTGTAGCTTCCCCTCACGCAGCTTTCCAGAGGAATGCTAGAAATCCAGCCTCCGAGTCATAGCCACGTGCTGCTCTCCTGCAGAAGGGGTAGGATTTGGAGCAGATCAGCTTGAGACACTTCTTGAAAGCGGCCCAAGTGCAAACTCCCCAGGTTTGCTGAAAGCACATATGTTCCACCTGGGATGCAGGACTTAATTGCATTTTTCTTTATCCATGAGAGGCTGTTATGTGCTTGCAGCTTTAACATTCTCTGCTAGCTCCAGCCCTGGTACAGACCGAGTCCTTTACCCTCCCTCTGGGAAAAAAAAAAAACTAAAATAAATTCATTCCAGCCACATCCACACGTCATTCTGTTGTGCAGTCTTAGAGTTTAGGCAACACAAGCATGCTGGAAGTACTGCGCATTCCAGCTATCCAAGATCCTTTAGGCCCAGGGGTGCTAAGTGCTTTCCTCTCTTTGCACTCTAAATGCAGCACAGAGGTGGTAATTGTAACAAAATGGTTGGAAGTTTGAATTTTGCCTCAATTAGGACCACAGAGTCACAGTAATGAACAGTGATTTCACATTTCTATGGAGTAGGAACATATTTGCACCAACCTGGCACAATCTGTTCAAAAGCAGAGTTAACACTCCCCCACCCACCTCCAAAAAAAAAAAAAAAGAGTCAGTAAGATGGTTCTGCAGTCCTTATTGTGGAAAATACAGCAAAGAGTAAAGCACTGTATGTTTGACCATACAAAGCAATTCAGTATAATTGTACCATTCCAGGTCCTCTGCTAATGCAATTAAGGTTCTGAAAGTATTGCAACTTTCTCCATTTCCTCTGACACAGGTGAAGGGTTATGATCAGGAACAAGGTAGAATAAATACATTTTATAAAAAAAAAAATCCATTAAAAATTACTGAGTTTGTTTCTTATATACTGCTTATAATGCCACTGATGTACCTAAAATTAGTCCTGAGTTTGCAGGGAAACTAGTCATATTGAAATGATTAAAGCAAGACAGAGGGAGAATTATCTGAGAAATCCATAGTATTTTATGGATGAGCTGGCATATGTAGTATTTACCATATCATAACTCATACAAGTCTTACTTACTATCTTAATGAGTGACAATAGCATATCTGGAAAACATCTGCCCTGGAAAAGGACACATCAACTACTCTCTGCCTGCTTGAAAAATGTAGATATAGTATTACTCTATGTCAGCCATGCATATCATATGTGGTATGAAATGTCTTCAGTGGTAAAAGAATCAGGAGTACATGTTTCATTCCTAAGTGTCCCAGACTTTGATGTTCTTTCTCAGGATGAGTACTCCTTACTCCCTGAGTAGGCTAATGGAAAAGGGGTGAGCATTTTCTACTCAACTGGAGTTCAGGTTACTTTATAAATTAAATCCCAGCAGGGCTAAAATAATTTTCTAGTAAGTTGCTAAAAAGTCTTTTGCAATGAAATATAACTGTTCTTTATGTTCTTATAAAGAGACTGGCATTGGGAAAAAGAGAGAAAAGCTTAAAGAAGGTGTTTGTTTTGCAAAAATAAAAGAAATCGCTTAGATTACCGTGGCCGTTTATATAGCTGCTCTCTTTTCCTTTTCAACTGTCATGCATGTTTTGGCTGGCATGATTACAGTATATTCCTAATCCCTAGAACAGCATTTTTCCCATCAGAACCAGCAGCAGCTGCAGCTTGAACATGTTTATCAACACATCCACCTGTGTTTTTGTCATGGACCGCCAATGATGCCATAACTCCTCCTGTTCTCTCCATTATGTAGGTGTTTCTAGTGTCTTTCCAAAGAAATGGATTTTGAGAGCTGGGATATTTCACATTTTGTATAAAATTTTACTGAATTGAACTTCGCTTTAATGGAAAAACTCCAGAATGATCAGACCTGTGGCACTTACAAGATATACTAAGTACATCCTGCCAGTTTTAAAGAAAAGTAGTGTCCAGCTTTCAACTCTTTAAAAATCAAATATTTTCTAGAATCAGCAGAAATTTTTGCTGCTACTGTGGGCACTGCCCACTTTTTTAACATAAATTGCTAAAATACTGAATCCAACACCATGTTATGTTTTGTTTTCTGGCTCAGGATGCAGATAGAGTAATGGGAAAAAGTTCGCTTCATGGACATCTTGAGCATTTGCAGTAATTCTCTTCCTTCAGTAGTTATGCTTTGTCATTAGAGAGTGTGAACATTTTCATTCTTATTAACAGACTGATCTTTAGCCAAGGAATTATCTAATAGAACAGCTGTGACACTTTGAATGGAACTGTGAACCTAAGTTCACAATTCAAAAAACTTTGCCTTGGACTTCGCCTTGGCTTCCTATTTTTTACTCTTTTTCCTTTTCTTTTTCTTTTTCTTTTTCTTTTTCTTTTTCTTTTTCTTTTTCTTTTTCTTTTTCTTTTTCTAAATAGAGTACAGATCTAAAATATTTTTAAGCAATCCCTGTGCTCATCAGGTATTCTTATATTAACTAAACTAAGAAACATAAGGTGGAGATAAAGATCTATGTAGCAGCTGTGATGCTAGTGTTCATTTCAACTGGAGTTCCAGTTTATTTTGTTCACCAAATACAGGTTTTCATGACTATCTCACATGCCTTTAAATGATATTTTTCATCTCCTTACAAAGGTCTGTTCTTAGATAGAAAACGCTGTGGTCTAAACTAGAAATGTGAGAAGACTTATTTTTATTATCATGTTAGTTCCAGAAGAGGAATCTACCAGCACTTACAGAAGACTAAGCAGAGTTTAATGGTAGTTTATAGGCTCTGTCTCTTAGCAGAATCATGAACTGTTTATAACTGTTTCCAAGACATGCAGGTGCATTGTGAGAAAATGAGCCACTACTGAAGTCATATTATAGACACTTAGCTACAAGTGTTTCAGTCACATAGCAAGAAATTAACAATGCTGCATTTGTTTTCTTTTTAATATTTCTCATATTTCTTATTCTCATTCTAAAGGAATGCATTCTAATCCAAGGACACATTCTCATACATTCATTAATCCTGCTGCTCTAAAATGTTTCACATGAAAACTCAAAATCAGATGGCTTTATGTGTTCCAACTGGGCTTTTGTAAAACAGGGTCATCCTTGAACTTGTCATCTGCTGAGGTATTAAATTCCAGATTTCACTCAATTACATGATCGTAAGAATGTGGCAAGTTGCCGTTTCTTTCTCAACTTTGAACAAATGTTATTGCATCTAACTGTTTAATTTCAGGAATCCCTCAATTATAAATGACCCTTAACAGGAAGTTGTACGTCATTTAAAAATTTACCTATGAGGGGAATGTAAATGTTACTTATTGCCTACATTATGTTGACTGAAAGCCTTTTTTTTTCATCCAGAGTTTAGCAAACATGATTTAACCAAATAATATTTATTTCAGACCTGTAGATCTGTATGCAAAGTTTGCTTTTCCTCACGTGGGAAAACAGTATTATGAAACCTGATAGGTGGCCTTTACAGAAATATTAATTAATCATTAAGATGATCCATTTATTAAGTTACATTTTGGTACAGCAAAAAATGATCTACAGTGGGGCGAATTTTGAAGTAAACAAATATTTCAAATCAAAGAAATCAGTTAAAGTAAAATAAAACTAAGCATGCTATGTTAAAAACTGTCATTTCAGATAAAATCGTAACTCTGTCCTAAGATAACTGCATACAATAAATTCCTTCTTAAATAACATATACTTATTTTTCTGGACTAACTTTCTGAGATATTCTCAATGTCTTTAGTTATGTGGCAGCACTCAAAAACTAAGTTCATTGTGTTTCTTGGCCAAGTTCACTGGACATATTGCAACATAAAAGTATCACATAATCTGCACTAACTATGCTATAATTATTAAAAATAAAAAAATAACATAGCTGCAGACTTCAGCTGTTTGATGGTATGTGGAATACTGCTAGCTACAAAGGGCAGACTGCTTAATTAGAGCAGAATTTTGCATTTTACCCGTGAGGTTTTAGACAAGCAAATCTGCATTTTAAGCTTAAATTTATATGCAAAAGAGATAAATTATTTTCCAACATGACTTGCATAGCTGCCATTTCTCTCAGATTCACTTTCTGTTGACACAAAATGCTCTGGACAAGTGTGTGATGTTTGACAAGACCACGCAGGATTATGGTGGGGCTCCTTCTCCCCAGAGGAAGCAAGACAGTGGTGGTCAAAGGATGGTGAGCGAGCTGCAAAGACCGAGCCGGCACCTCCTGGTTGGGTGTGGGGGGATGGCAGCAGGGCTTGATCAGTGGTTATGGGAGGAATCGGCAAGAGATAAGGAGCAGGACTAGGACTTGAATAGCTGAAGGAGGGGTGGGAGAGGGCAGCTGGTGAGAAGGACAAACGTCTCCCAAAAAAGAGAGACTGAGAGAAGCAAACAGCTGCTGCAGCTGCGGGGAGCCCGGGAAACAGTAGCTGGGAAAAGACTGACTTGAAACAGGACCTACAGGAGCTAAGCCAGGAACAGCTGAGAGCCTGCGGGAAGGAAGGACTTCTGGGCATCTTCCCGCTGCAGGTACATGGTGGCTCATACAGCCAGCCACCTCAAAACCTTCACCAAGAGGTAGCAGAAAACATCTTTTGAGTAAATAAGACATGGAAAAATGCGTCAAGCGTTTCAGTTAGGGGTTTGTGAAGCAGAAAACAGACTTCTGGACAGTCAGAAGTTGGAATCGACTCCTGAATATAAAATGAAGAGGCCAGGAACGGCAAGGATTTTCTGTGGGGAAATGCACATGTCTGCACTTGGCACTCTGGCTGTCACAGGTAGAGAGAACACGAGAGGAGATATCTGGGCTGTCACTTGTCATGGACCTGCTGGAGACACCAGACCCCTGTCAGAACATCAGCATGTGAGTAACTCACATGCTTTCAAGACCAACAAATCCTAAGACTTCGCTTATTTTAAGGAATTAAACCTGCCGAGGAAAACGCTCTGGCTGTGAAGACAACTAGAACAGAGTAGCCTATATCCATGCTATTAGACTATTTCTGCATGCGAAAAAGGCCAGTGTGATGCAGCTGCCTACCTGGAAGTGTTGGTGACCTACACATACCCTCAAGCGATGCCAGGGAGCTGTCTGATGGAATACTCTTTGGTCCAGACCAGAGCTATTCCTGAAACCCTTCTAGTGCTTTAACCACATCATCTGTTGAGTCTGAGTCCTCACAAAGATTTTCTGAAGCTATTCATTTACTAGAATGTTTAATTTTAAGTAAATATAGCCTAAGGTCTCTTTCCAACTGAGATGGATACAACTGAATGTTTCAGACACTCTGAGTCCTACAGAATAGCTTTAGATTGATTGAGGAGTCTTGTTCAATCATTGTGGCTTTACACTAGTTTCAGCCATAACAGATCTGTATCTGTGAGCGAATTTTCAAAACAAAAGGCGGGTTATTTGCTTCTTTTCTAATGTCAGTAATGACAGAAGTATTTGTTAGGGTTTTGTTTCGTCGTGTTGAACAAAATAAAAATAATTTCATATTTCAAGTTATGTAGACCGATGGCTGGTTTGTTGTTTTTTTTTTTCAATGGCCTGTTTTGTCCCTTACCCTGACTAGTTTTGTTACGGTCCTGCCAGAGAGTTAGAGAAGTCTTAGTTTGTAGTGGATTCATTTTGCTGATATCATCTGCCTCTGTATTTCCATCGTGCTTGACTGACCTGGGCTACAGTAGTAGACTCAGCTAAGTAGAATAAGAACTAAGTCTAAACATGCAGTGATAACATTAGCAGGAGAGGTAAGTCAGCACTACTCCAGCATGGCTGCAGTCACCACTGGTACACAGCCGGGGTTGTCAGGGCACTGCAGAAAGCCCAGGTCTGAACTGCGACTACGGCACACCTCCATCCTTCTGACCTCAGCACCTTCTTCTCCAAAGGGACTGAAGTTCTCCGCACCACAATTCTCCACACAGCTTTCTCTCCAGGTTTAGGTTGCTGTCAGGAACTCTAAATACTGCATTGTACTCAGAATAGTTTGGAAAAATTGTAGCCTGTTTGGTAAAAAGAGGTGTTACGACTGTATTAGACTTTGGCTGTTACTGATAACTTTGGGTTCTCTAAAGCACCTAGGTGGAACTTGGAATTAGTTCAGAAATCCCCAAATCAATTAATTTGAAAGTGAAATGCCTCTCTCCTGATGATGCAGGCTCATTGAACTGAAGATCTTTAAGAGGGAGCTGCTGGTGGAGTATTTGCTGTGAGGCATCTTCCCCTTTGGTAATTCTATGTTAGCCTTTGAGTGCATAGTGAATGCCATTGTTCTCATCATGTATGAAAGCTGATGAGGCAAGTATGGATGAAGGCTTTTTTTTTTTTTTGAGCTTAATGCTAAGCTAACATGCAATTTCCAAGTTAGAGTAGACAGAACTAAAGTAGTTCTTCTAATAAATAAATAAATAGGAAATAAAAGCCCTCATACTTTAAGGAATCAAGAGGTTTTTCCTAGAAGAAGCACAATCTAGGATAGTTAACATGAGTAATTAGCATAGGTGAAAATTTTACAGTAGATACGTGTATTTTACTGACTGTACTGTACCTGGGTGTGCACAGGATTGTGCTTTCCTGATTGCCTAATTCTGCACATAACAGGGAAAGCCATGGGTTGTGGGAGTAAATGCTTGGTTTGGTTTGGATGGAAATGAGAGAGTAGTGAAGCAAATACGATTTTTTTTACATCTAGATTTCACGTGAAAATGACGCCAGGACACTGAGCAAAAAGCTAAGCAGAACTCTCTAATACAGTGCTCTGTGTCCGTATTAGTGTCCGTATTTCTGCAGAGATATTTAGGAATTCCTTGACAAAACAAATTCAGAGCAGAATTCACACATAAGCTCAAAAACTGTGTTAAAGAAACTTTTTAAAATATAGCAGTAATCCAGGAACAAAGACTATGTAAGTGGACATTTTTGAAAATACTCCACTCTAGCACCAGGCATGTGGTTTTTTATAGGCTGAAAGTTCGTGAAGTTGTAGAACCTGGTAAAAGGGGAGTTTTTAAAATACTTTCTTCAAACACTAGAAAAAGCTGTAGAGCACTTTCCTTTAACAAATCTGTGATTTATAGTAACCTATTCCCCAATCGCTCACACATTCAGCACAGCTGGTTTATTTAGCCTCTCATTCATAAGAAAGCAGTATCACAGCATGGTAGCAGGAAATAAAAGGGATTTACAAAGGACTGGTCACAAAAGAGGTTAAGTACAAAATCTAATTAAAAATGCTTTGAAATGTTATTTAGTCTCTGTAACACTGTAGTGGATTTCTTTTTGGGTATAGTGGATGTTTCAGTAATTACTGACAGAAATGTATTCCCCATTTGTCTTTACTACAATGTGCAAGCTTAATGCTTTAATTCATATGCAGACTTTATTTTATTAATAGCTATTTGAACTCTGCAAGAATTTCTACAGATAGACTTTTTTCCTCCTAGGTTGATTATGTGTAAGATATTAGGAAGACCATGATTTCAGTCCCCAAAAGGCCACTGACTTCCTAGGTGAAAGAGAATGAAGTGCTTGAAAAAGAATGTTTCAATAACTTTGCTGTAGGGCTTCCCTGCCCCTCATTTAAAGAGCCAACTCAGATATTTACATGATAATGAAAAATAATTCACATCATAGCTGATAAATATAGGAATTGTAGAAACTGGTAGCTATTTTGGTCTCGGCTTCTCTAGCTTTAGTTAAAAAAAGCCTAGGTCACATTCATAGTAGTCATCTAGTACATTGCTATGAGACATGCCATGAAGATTAAATCTGTGATTATGTATATGGCCCTGATTCACTTTGTTTACAACTGACTTTTGAAGAGGCAGAACACTGCAACACATTTCTGTCGTTTGTCAAGGACTTTGTCAAGCACAGTTTATCAAGGACACAAGGCTGCTAAATATCCCACAACACATCAGAAAATTCCCAAAATGACGGTAGGATGTGAAGTTTCCAAAACTGACTTATAAACCAATGGGAAGCTATGCCTGGGCAGGAGAAATGGACGAGGAAAAACACAGGGTAATTTGTTTCCACTCTGATCCAAAGGTTTCTGTAACTGCAGTCAGTAGCGGTCTCTTCATAGACTTCCATGGGCCCGTGCTAATTATCTAAAATGAGGTATTTTCTTCAGTAAGCTTCCCTGTGGCTTTTGACAGGTTTTTGCAAGCCATGCAACCATAATAAAACTCTTTCCAGTGATGCCAAAACGAACGACATTATCTTTTTCTATTTTTTGTAGTGTGTACGTGTGCAATCAGAAAGAAGAAGAAATCCCAGCAGGGAACATTCTAACAGCACACAAAACCGTATAAGGCTGAAGTTTTCAGGCTTTTATCAACTGAAATGGCTCTGGGTTTTCAGTCCTCCATGAGCTGCAGAATCAGGCCCCAAGAACTTTCTGCAGAGCTCCAGAAGTGTGGTAAATGAGAAAAGTTTAATGCATATTTTAGATAACACAAAATTATGTTGTTGTTTTCTTCTGTTCTTCTGAGAAAAGATACAAATGTTTTGAGTCATATCATTTTCCTTCTTCATCTCTCACCTTAGTTCTTGAATATTTTCACAAGGACAAAGAGGGAAGAGGCCTGATTTTCTAACAGTTGTGGGGAAAGAGTCATATGATTATATTCCTAGATTTTAAAAGGAGATGGGGGGATGGGAAGAGAGAACGAGAAATCATAGGCTGTTTCACTTTCCTCTTAGTTCTGTGTTTGAATATTCCTTCTGTGTTGTATTCTTGTCCTCTTTTTCCTTCAGTTTACTGCACTTATGTTTTATTTGTGTCTGTGCATTTTGTTTACTTTAGTGACGTAGACATCAAACCCTAAGAAATAGTTTTATTTGTGCTCTACTGATTAAGGTTACTGGAACTCAGCTCATCATGTAGCTCAGGCTCGTACAACACAATGGCAGAATTCAGTGTCTGGGAAATAAGAAGTTTTAATCCTAGAAAATGCACATGTGTATTAAAATTAGCTCTCAAGATTTTTTCAACTGTGAATCCTTCTTATTTTCATATTATAATATAAAATAAGAAGTGATCATAAAATCATAGAATGTCTTGAGTTGGAAGGAACCCACAAGGATCATCGACTCCAACTTATGTCCCTACATGTGGCAACTCTGCAGTTCACACCATGTGTCTGAGGTGTTGTCCAGTCTCTTCTTGAACACTGTCAGGCTCAGGGCCCATGACACCTCCCTGGGGAGCCTGTTCCAGTGTCCACCACCCTCTGGGTGAAGAACCTTTTCCTCATGTCCAACCTAAAGCTCCCCTGGCACATCTTCCTGCTGTTCCCTCGGGTTCTGTCATTGGTCACTAAAGAGAAGAGTTCAGTGTCTGCCCATCCTCCACCTCTTGTGAGGAAGCTGTAGACTCAGTCTTCTCTTCTCCAGGCTGAGCAAACCAAGTGACTTCAGCCACTCCTCATATGGCTTCCTCTCCAAACTGTTCACCAATTTTGTAGCCCTAAAATGTTATGCTGTAAATGATGTTAAAAGAAAAGCAAGACTTTTTACTGAATGCAGTTTGTGTGGTTCATTGTGTTCTGTTCCGTGCAGGGCTTACTTTAATATACTTATTCTACTGTTCGAATATGTCCTGCTAATACAGTGCAATCTAATCTTGACAGCTGCAGAGACATTCAATTTATAATTATTTAGCAACAATAAAAAATTCTGAACAAAATTTTCCTGACTCAATTCCCTCATTTTTCCATAACATTAAATAGGTGAAGGGCAAATCTTCCAAGACAGTCTGCGATTAGTGTACACACTCACTGATAAATGGTAGTTTCTTTTCTTGTTGTTCCGCTAAACTTCAGTGCAACTAAAGTGAAGTCCCTGCCATGAAATGCTCACCTGCACTTTTGTGACTGACCCTCATGCTGTTTCCTGCCAAGATCTGATCTTAGCTGATGAAGGGTCTGGAGTGCAAGTCTTCTGAGGAGTGACTGAGGGAACTGAGGTTGTTTAACCTGGAGAAAAGGAGGCTGAAGTGAGACTTTATCACTCTCTACGACTACCTGAATGGAGGTTGTAGTGATGTGGGTGTTGGTCTCTTCCCCCAAGTCAGAAGAGCTAAAACAAGAGCAAATCGCCTCAAGTTGCACCAGGGGAAATTTGGATTGGCTATTAAAGAAAATTTCCTCACCAAAGTGTTGTCAGGCATTGGAACAGGCTGCCCAGGGAAGTGGTGGAGTCACCATCCCTGGAGGTGTTTAAAAGATATGTAGATGTGATGCTTGGGGATATGGCTTAGTGGTGGGCTTGGCAGTGCTAGGTTAATGGTTGGACTTGGTTATCTTAAGGGATTTTTCTAACCTAAATGATTCTATGATTCTTTAAGGTTTTCTTTGATAGTTGCCAGCTTAAACGTACCAACTGCGTTCATAAAAAACCTTGCCATCTCTAATGATTTATGAGAGAAATTTCAGAAGCAGGGGCATTTTGTTCTGTATTTTTGTTTGCTTTTATTGTCCTATGTCTTACCCCTTGGCCTGACAAAGAATTTGCCGAAAGATTTATATTGGTGTTAACATTAACATAATATATATATATTAACAACAATATCAAGCAGAATTAATCAGTCATCCACAAATGTCCACTGACGTCACAATATCTACCTGTTAAATTGTATGAAGATAACAACAGATTGTGAAAAGATTAAAAAAAATTCTTCAGAAGCTGTTGGAATTAACATGTAATATCTCTACACTAATAGGTACAGTAGAAATATAACAGCTGACACTTGGAGTGACAATTAAAAGTCACTAAAAAAGAGAGTATTCTGTTGTGTACAGTATTTGAATAATAATACTTAACTTATGATGGAAACCAAAATACTGCCATCAAACTAGAATTTCCAAGACTATGTTGTTTGGTATTTCAGTATCCAGTAATAACACCCAATAATTCACTGCAGGCCACGCAATTACTGAAACTGTCCATTCTATTTCTAGCACTGTGAGGGGAACAGACACAACTTGGGGCTGGCCCTGTGTTTTACACCTCGGTGGGCAGCTCAGAAACCCCAAACAGGACTGTGGGAGTCTCCAGTGCTCCTGTAGCTGCTCTGGAGCAAAGCATCTGCAAATGGCATGGTGTGACCACCCTGGACCTACAGGCACTGAAATTCTGGTGTCACCAGCCCTGAGACAGCCTTCTTGGATCACCTAGGGCTGCGCATCTGCCTGGGTGAGGACTGGCAGGCTCCTAGCAGCCTGCCTGTGAGCCACAGACCCCAGCTTTAGGATGCTGCTGTCTTTGGGGAAATTTACGAAGATTTCTCATCAGCAGCTGCCTTGACTTTGCCTGATACAAATGGAACGCTCAGGGTTTACGTTTATGGTTGTAGGTGGGTCTGATCACTTGTTACACAGGAGAAACAAGCTTATGTCCTGTGTAACTTGGACTGATGGCAAGAAACAGAAAAAGAATCAGAATGAAAGAGAATTTTAGCCAAAAAGGGCAGAAATGAGGCAAAGCAACAAGCTAACAAAATGCCCTGATGTGCACAAAGCTTACAGCATTTGAATCAGGGGAAAGCCTCCGAATGATCAGAAGGTTTAACAGTGAAATGAGAAACTACAGAGGATGGAGGGTGCATCAGTAGATTTAAAACAGGCCAAGGAAGGTTGAAGGTAAATCAAGCTGAGCTTCTGCATTTTGGCTCAAGATAATAGTGGATCCATGAATCTTCCAATGTTCAAAAGGAAGATTTCAGCAAATTGCTAAGAAGTTAAAGAAAAAGACTGACTAGTATGCAAAGAGGGCGTGGAGGAGAGTCACTAACACACAACAGGCTCTGATAGTCAGTAGAGTCCTGGGGATGATTGATGAGAGCAACCGAGTCTTGGTACCAGCAAGGGAGTCAGCACTTAATTAGCTGGGCTTTCCTCATGGGATTTGATTTGCATTGCTGTATATTTAACAGCTATCAGTGGATTTGCAGTCGCAGAGACAGAGTCAGTCTGGGATGAGGATGAAAGAGAAAGTAGAAGATCATAGGGGAGCAAGCTGGCCAAGACCCAAGTAAGAAGTTACGGAGCAGGGAATGACAGACAAAGAGGGGAAGAGTCAGTGAGAGAGGAACCCAGAGGAAAGATTCCTTCAGCAAAAACTCGGGGTATCGCATAACAGAGAGAAAGTGTACGGGGAACAGGGCTGATGATGTCGCTGACTTACGTATTCTTCATGGCACTAGCTATTAGAAAGAAGTATCTCAAGGAAAAGTCTCCTGGAAATAATTTTCCTTTTTCAAAGAGAATTCATATATACAAAAGTACCTACAAGGGTCTGGGTTCGTTTGCAAAAAAAGTTGAATTTAATGTGTGAATCAGATGGTCCCATGCCTGGGAATGGGATAGGATAGGCCAGGACAGGGCCCAGATTCAGCAAAGGGATAAGCAAATGCTTGAGAGATTTATAGAAAAAGTAACTGAAATCATGTAAGAGGAGCTCCTTCCAGGAAGTGGTGAACATGATCAACCATCTGTTAAGTCAGGATAGATTAATATGTGGACACCTTGCATGACTGGCTCCTTCTTACATTTTCCTTTGTCATGCAACAGCCTTAAAAATAACAGTATTTTCTCAATTAAACACTGAACCAGTCACTAAAGTGTAAGAGGGAAAAGCTCCAACAGTACATAAACTCCTGTTATCTTGAGTTCTTTTCAAATATCCATAAGCACTAAAATAGTTTTGCACAGTCGCTACTTCAGTCAGTAGCTACAGGACCATAATTAAAACTATACATACACTAAAGTTCCACTTTTTATGTTAGATCTAAGGGGAACAAGTTTGCACGTAATTTACTGATTTTTAAAATAAAACTTATGTCCCTGGCATAAACCCCATAGCATTTAAACTAAGATTTCCCTTCATTGATGTACTATGTTGCTAAAAAAAGGCAGTTGTGGGTTGTTTATTTTTGTTTGTTTGTTTATTGTTTTGTTTTGTTAGAGGTAAACGGAAAGTATGAACATGAAAATGCCTAGCCTGCTTTTGCACAGAACTGCATCTCATACAAAGCAAAGCATGTCTGCTCTCTGGCCAGCATGCTGTATAAAAAACTTCAGCCCAAGTACTCTTTTAAGCATGAATTATACACTTTTAAAGCAGGAACTTTTATTACAATCAAACCATGAGAGAGGTAAATGTTTTAAGAAGGAAATTTTATCTCCCTGTTCAAAGCATATTGCTGTATAAGCTGTGCTGTGACCATGGAATTCAGGAGTGACACAGAGACATAAACCCAACTGCCTGACAGAAGTATACTACACTTGGGAGACTTCAAAAGGAAAATTATTTTCATTAAGTTCCTTGGGCCTTTTGTATTTGTTCTTTAACAATCCTTATTTTCAAAAATGTTTTTTGGAGCAATTAAATCGCAAATGCTGTGGGGATGATCTGTTAAGCTTGGAAGAGACCATCTTCTTAAGTCACTGCAAGTGGTGAAAGAGTTTCTGTCAAATATTTAAAATTTAAAAGATCGAATTAAAAAAACCCCCAAACATATATAGTGCAAAATCATTAAAGATGCCTAAACATTGAGCCTAGTCTATCAGATAGGTTTTAAGCTGGCCATGACCAGTTGCCTGTTCCAGTGGTTGACCACTCTCTCAGTGAAGAACTTTTTCCTAATATCCAATTTGAACCTTCTCTGAAGCAGCTTTAAGCTATTCCCTTGGGTCCCATCACTGGATACCAGAGAGCAGACATCAGCACCTCCATCTCTGATCCCCCTCGTGAGGAAGTTGTAGATAGCAATGAAGTCATCCCTAGGATGAAGGCATTTGCCTTTTAGACATCTCCATTGGGAGAGAAGAATCCTGCCCTTACAGTCCATCTCAAATACAGCTGTAGTAAGGATGGACTCCTAAAGAGGGCATCCACAGCCCAGCGTTCAAAGTGAAACCCCTTGGACTGGACTACCATTTCAAAGTGAAAATAGTCACTGCTCATACCTCTTATCTGTCTGCTGCTTTGAAAAAAATCTATTCAAGTAAATCTGTTGGACTCCCTTGCATGTAGACAAGATTAGTCAGGTGGGCAAGAAAAATATCACTTGCGGAGTGTGATATTGCAAATACAGGTCTGAGCAGCTGAAACATTAGAGGTCAGAATGAATTTCCTCCTTTTATGTAATGATCACAGAGGAAGCCAAATAAAGCATAGAGACTTGGACTGACTCAGTGGTGACATCCACAAGTCAGGCTCCTCTCAGCTGACAGTCAAACTCTTGCTAGTGGTAGCTAAGAGTAATGGATATGCATATGTACAATAAACTTATCATTTTCAACAACTGTTTTAAAGTCTGAAGTGGTACTTAAGTGGCAGAGTAATAAAATGATGTATTAAGTAAAGGCTTGGTTAGCTGGCATAATTCCCAGAATGTACTGTGGTAAAATTTTTGATTTGAGGTATTAGTAGGTGATAATTTTTAAAAAGATTTGTGTATATTTTTTCACATCCTCTGAATAAAGAGAAGGCCAAGCTATCATGAAAAGGGAGTATTAAATTCAAATTCCACTGTAAAATAAAGCTGTTTGGCTTACGCTGTCATATAAGGTTATACTTCTGACAAAGCAATATATCTGGATTTGTTCAGAGAGCAAACAAGAAGTCCTGTGCATTTCTGAGAGCTAAGTAATTATTAAAAGACTCTCAAAACAGCTAATGGCTTTTAGGAGAGCTGGCTGGGATTCATTGATCTTGATGCTGGAAGAGATTGCTGTGATCACCTAGACTTGTGGCCCCATGTGCCACACAGAAGGGGGTCTAAACCAGCTGTCTATCTAATAAAGTATTACATTGGAAACTTCCATTGCAATGAGCTTTGTAAAAATAAAAGCAGTCTAAATTAAAAGGATTTAATTCTGCCTAGTATGTGTTGATAGAAAGCAATATATGAATCAGAAATCCTCCCACATATGGGAAAGCACCATCTCACCCACATGTTCTCCCTCTAGTTTGTCTCTAGAAAGAGTACTGTTACAGCAGGTGTTGAAGAGAAGCTGAATCAAAGAACTGAATTGAGAAGAAGAGTCTGGAGAATGATAGTATCGTTGATGATAAAATGTGTGGTCCTCAGACCCCTAGAAATTAACCATAGACATTCTCTCAATTAGATTGGCAAAAACTGCTTCTGCTGAAGGTTCATGTCTGTACAGAATGCCAAAAATGCACACTAATAAAATCAACCATCCCAATAACTCTGCACATACCCTGTTATTGCAATGCAATATCTAAGTGCTTTTTGGCAAATGATGAACGAGCTTTTGTCATGCCTTAAAATTAAGCCTATTTTACAACTGAGAAAAATAAGAACCCAGATACAATTTAATGAGATTTAGGGGCTGTGCCAGAAGTGTATTTGGGGATGAGAGTCCTCCTCCACATATTCCTGGGCTACTGCCCAAACATAATACAAGTGTTTCTCCTCTCCTCTCCTCTNCTCCCTCTCCCTCTCCCTCTCCCTTGACTCACTTAGCATTTCATCTAACTCTGATTTCCAAGGCTACTACCCAGACATTATACTTTCTTGCTCTCTTTTTATGATGTCACATGCATTGTCTTCTATTTCTGGCAGGAGGGATTTTATCCATATCTTGTTCCACAATCTGCAGTTGCAAATGCAAATAGTTTTAAAAATTAAAACATATAAACACAAAGAGCTTATGCTTTTTGTAGCTGGACACTACATTAATGATTAAGAACTCCATCCAGATTATCTGCATTTGCAGATATACCTAAATTAGGGCTACACTGTATTATAGATGATATGCTGTGAGACCTAATTCATTTGCCCAGACCTTGGATAGAATCAAGCTTTGAATTTCCTTCTAGTCCAGACTTTATGGACCAGAACTGCTCACCATTTATTTAATTAAATCAATGTCTACCTTTCTTGAACTAAACCAGGAAGCAATTGTCTAGGCCTTTATAAAAGTTCCTAAAAATCAGACTAAACAAGACTATTTTTATTATATTTATTTCTCTCTGTTTCCTTTGCTTACTTGCTAGCTTGCACATGTGAATCTGTTGTCTGTAAAAAAACATTTTTACAATCATCTTGCCTGTCATGTATCTAATACTGCATGCATGACTAATGGCTCCTGGACAGGAGGCTGGGAAACAGTGCTTTTGGTTTCTGTTTAAAAATTTCTGAGGAGGTACTGTACTTCCTTCCCTATCACATGAGCATTAACATGACTTAATAAATCCATAAGCACAGATAACTTGCAAATGCACTGTGATTTACCATCAGTAAAAACACATTCAGCTCTTGCAGCTCCAAGCTTACGCAGATCACTTGCTGGAAGCTGTCATTCCTTTCTGTACTGTGTCATGTTCCAATTCCTGTGCATGCAGACAACCGGGAGACTGAGGTGCATGCATTCATTCAAATACATGCCCCTGCAGTGGAGAATCTGGGAGACCTTCTAGTCTTGGCTGAGTATGGTTTCATACAAGCTATGGGCTGACTTGTGGACTGGAATGAAACTCAGTGTGCTCCCAAGGAGAGGTGGTTTGCGAGCTGCGGAGGAGCTACGGTCCACACCATCAAATCCCCAGTCTGAATAATCAGGGGACCAGTATCCCAGAAGGCAGCATATCGCATACCTGGAGGTCAGTCTTGCAGTCTAAACGTTTTGTGGAAGAACTAAGCAAAACAGTCAGTTTCTATTCTGTAGATGCTTTCTTTGTCTTCTCCTCCTTTTCCCAGAAGAGAGTTGCATGTAGACCTGCTGTTCTTAGTTTTGGTGAGTGACAGGTTCAGAAGGCTACTGGTCATTTTAAGAATGACAAATTTTGTATTGATGTAAATTGTGAAATTATTTTTTTCCCCTAGTGCCTTGCATCGTAAACTCATGCCATGGAAAGTTTGGTGTCAGCTGAACAAGATTGTGTGAACGTTAAAGTTAATAAAAAACCAGCACGAGATACAGAAATTCTGCGCTAACAGCTGATGCTTGAAAACCACTGGTGAAGCCTCACTGCTGCAACTAGTTGCACTTAAGCAGACCCTGGACAAAAGCCTGGTGAACATTATAGGTCTTCTCAAAAAGGATCTCTCCAAAGGTGATACAGCTACATTCCTTACAACTTCTTGTGTATTCTGTAGCTTACATTTGTTTTGTGGTCATTTTGGTAACAAGACATAATTTTCATTGATCTTTTAAATCATCTGATTAAGTAAACCAGTACTGTCTGTTAGGTGAAAAGATGAAGTGATGTTATTTCAGAGTGGTGGAAGGAAAAGAAGTTCTGAACAAAGTTTCAGATGTCTTTAGTCATGTTGCAAAAATGCATTGATTTGCTGCCAAGGCAGGCTGACCTTTAACACTGCCTTGGTGTCCTCTAGAAGATTCTGCAGTCTGTGGCTGACTGTCAGGGTAAGCTGTTGGTTTTTATCCTTTATATTCCTAGTGAAAAAAAAAAAAAAAAGTGTAAAATTGGAAACAAATAGCTAAAATTTCTGAATTGCCCACCTGTTCCATACAAGTATCCTACATATATCCTAGAGACCGAGAACAGCTGCTGAACATGTATTTTGCATGGGACTGAAAAACTAAGGCCAAGAAATGCTGAACTTTGTCTTGGCACTTCACTTTAAAAATGGCCACTCTTTACATGGCTGAGAAATTTTTATTTTATTGGCATTTGACTTTTAGCAGCATGCATTTATTTTAAAAATATTCTAGCAAGACCCAGGTCATGGATATTACAGGTCTGGTGCTGTCCCATTGCATCTGTTGGAATCAAAAGGGTTCAGCAATTTGCATGCTCATATCAAAAAAACAATAAGAACAAAACATTTGGATTTGTTTTTTGGTTCACTGTGTTCATAGACTACTCTCAACTATCAAAAAAGGTTTTCACTGCATTGCAGATATAACTGACTACCCATGAAACATAATATAAAACATCCAGTCCATATAAATACTCTTAAGACTAAGCTGCTACGTTCCAAACTGATCTCTTTACTCTGATTCCTTCCAGCTTTAGCTGGGAATTCTTTGGACTGCCAAATGTAGTGATAAAACTATATTTACTTTAAAACATTTAACTATTGAAACCAGAACCAGCTAAAATTTCAGCATAACGTATTGAGCCAAACAAAGCTTTTTTTTTTTTTTTTCTAAAAGTAATAATAAAATTAACCAATAAATCCAGAATTAAATTACTGCTTTGAATGATGACCAACAGGGTAAAGAAGCGCCGTTAGGTTAATAGTCCTCTTTCTGAGATATAAGGTATAAGCAGGGTCAGTATATCTCATAAGGTTACTGCATACCTGCTGGAAATGAGGTTTAAACAGCTTTTAAATATATCATGACTTTTTTTCATACAAAATTTCCATGGATTGTACCTTCATTTGTCAACAATGTAATATTATCTTCTCTATCACAGCATTGTTTGGTAATTTCTTATATTATTCTGGTTAAAATAAATAACTGCAGATAGGATTTCCACATTAATTTAATTTTTAATGTTCATATTTGCAAAGCTTCAGTCCTCCGAGATATGCTCTACTGTATGTATTACATATGTATTGCATGTGTATAAGCATCTGTACAAAACCCCTTGCAAATGTGGGAGATTTTTACACTTTAAGCTGATTAGTAGAATACTTCCTCTCCCCTAGTACATCTCTATATTTTTCCTTACCACAGGATAACTGTATGGAAGCAAAAGACATGTTGGTAAAGGGCTCAAATTCCTGACTTACACGATGACCAAATGTTTCTCAGACTTGCCTGCAAGGATATTTACTGTCAAATCACTCGAGTGCAACACAGCATGATGAACAACAAGTCCTTTAGAAAGAGTGTTTATAGTAGCCAAGCATTCGCTTTGGAGCACAGAACTGTTGGTTCTCTTACTAGTGCTAACAGAATGAGAGTAAGAAATAATGTAGAAGTTTATTGTGACTCCATTCATGAGGGCCAAACTTGAAGGTGCAGAGTTCTTGCACTTCTAATCAAAGTTAAAGCTTGAAAATAAGAGACCTCCTCCCTCCTACAACTCTCACTTTCTCCTAGCAAAGGCTAGGAGATGACTGCTACTTCAGTCAAAAGTCCCTCAAAACATCTGTTTCAGGTAGATTAATGAGAGTCAGCATAATCTGATTCACGTCAAAAAAACCCAAACTCTTACTTAGGTATAAAAATTGCATTTATCAGTTTTAGAAGAAAGCATTCTTCTTCCTCACACTCTGATGGATTTTCTCTGTTTGGGCTGGGATTCTTTAATACCTAAGGACATCCCCTGGAAAAGATGCCCTTCAGCTAATTGCTGGTGCTCACATGCTGTTTTCCCACACACATACCCACATTTTCTGTCCCTTTCAGCGGATGCTAATTTTAAAGAGCTTTTTTTTTTTTTTTAAAACAAAATGTTAAAAATTGTCTTCCAAGAGGATGAACTGGGAGGATCACATTTGCAGCAGTTATCTTCAAGTGACTGAAAAATGTCTTCCCCAGCACTTAGTTACCAGAAATTTGAGCACGCTGGCAGAGGCTGCAGCTGTCGGACTCTCAATTATTTCCCGTCTTATCTCCCTGGTTTTAACTGTGCGGCTACAGTGAAATTGAGTCTGAGGAATAATAGGATGCGCGCTGGGAGCATCTGACTCCTTGTGTCGAGTGTGAGGAGAACCAGAGCTCCTGTAAACCTCCCAACAGCCCGGGGCAAGGTTAAGGAGGGAGGGAGGCACTTAGGGAAGATTCTGTCCCTCTCCTTGACCACTCTATTTACAGCAACTTGAAAAAAAGATCCTACAGCTTGCTCCTGATTAGCCGAACTCTTGTTAGAGAGAAAAATAATGACTGTCTATGAAGTCCCTATGGCTGTTTGCTTTTCCTTTACAAACAAGACTGCATCGCAGCGCTTTTAACTGCTCAGTTGAAGTATGAGTAAGGTCGGGTTGCTTTCATTTGAGAAATTTTGCTTTAAAACGATAATTTTCTCCTTCCTTTCTGGCTTTATGATCTTAATTTGTTCTTGTGCAAGTTTTATCTAACTGTTTTAAGTAGCAGTTACATTTTAGACGTGAAATAAAATGTTTTAATTGAAAATATTTATATTTGAAATGTTCATGTAAGCATTAAAAAAAAAAGCTTGAAACCTAATTAACTTCATTATGAGATAAAATACTTTCAGACATAGATGGACTTAAGCTGTGTGCACAGCCAAACGTCTCTTCCTCCCTATAGAAATTCCACAGTTATAAAAAGCTCAGATGTTTTGTCTAGGCCTACTTTTCCTTCAGGATTTTAAAGGAAATTAGTATCTTTTAGCCGTGTGAGATTTGTCTCCATGGTGCAACTCTGAGGAGCTTGACACAGAAGAGGGCAAGGTTAGTGATACACATCACCAGTGCCCATTAACCCAGTGGCAAACACAGTGTATTAGATGGAGAAAGACACTTTGATAAAAACAGCTACATCACTCTGATACCCCTGATCAGGAGTCACTTGGGTTCCTACATTTAAAAAAATTGTCCTGGATACACACACACACACACACACATATGCTCACACATCTATATATGCATATATGTATATATACACACATATGCATATGTATATATATGTTACAATTCCTTTCATTTATTTAAAGGTAAAATAAGATTTATCACTGCTGAAACTGAAATTAGCTTTCTTTTGTGGTTACAAAAACTTTACTCCACTAAAATAAATACGTTTATGTTAGATACATGCTTTACCATACAGCAGTACTCTCATAACTGTTTATGTGATTCGGCCCTTAACTTTTGTAGCTTAGAGCAGTTTCATGAATTTCAAGTTAAACACCCTAGCAACAGCAGTTCAAAATGCGTAAATAAAAAAATGGAAACAAAGTAAAAGTAGTCATTGTAATAAAGTTTGTTCTGAATTTTAATTCAAATTTATGAAACTGCCAATGCTGAAATGATTTTACAAACGCTCAACACACTTTCATACATACATTAAAACATTAAAAAACTCCAAACCCATCTCTGATGTAAATCAGTGCCTGAACTCATCTACCCTGCTGCTAGGCACTTTGTCATCCTTCAGGGGAACACTTTCAGCATCAACTATATTCTTCTTGCAATAGGTAATCTAATTAAGATGTATAACATAGTGTCCAGGACCATAGCATTGCTCCATGTAAATATATATCCTCATTTCCAGGGGTGCTGAGATATCATCATTCTTCTAGTAGGATCATTATTATATTAAATTATATTATTTTAATATTATCTCATATCTAATTATTTAAGTGCTGCATTCCCTGCCACAACCGCGTGCATGTAGTTCATTATTGGTTCCCTGGAGTGTCATTTTGAACTAAATGTGAGCACTATACTTTTTACAGTAAACACTTAGCAGTATAAATTTTTAATTAGTGGTATAAGAAGAATGGATTTATCTTAACTAAGATTTTTGTTATCTGTGTGAAGATTCTTCAACATAAAATAAAATCCCTGTTTCCAGCATTCTTCAGCTTTGTACTTTGCCTCTAATTAACATCTGAATCAGTCAGATTTCATCAACCAACTCTGTACAGCAGCCAATACATTAGCAAGGGCAAATGTGGTTCAGATGACTCACTTTTTGGAAGTTTCATCCAGAATTGTAATAAGAAAGATGAAATAATCAGCTGAAATGTAGTCAAAGCTGTAGATTTAAACAATAAAAGTTGGGAACAAGCCTGGATGTAAGTAAAGACAAACTTTCTTGGGAAAACGAAATTGTTTCTGAAATGGCTAGATGAACGTAAAAAGCCGACAAAACGCGGGCTTATAGCTTAGTGCTTGTGGTGGAAAACAAGCTGGAGTTTTACATGGATAGGGAGGGGAAGAACATGATGTGAATTTAAGCAATTTTGTTCCGGCTGGGAGATAACTAGAAACTCACTGGGATGAAGTACCTCGTAAAACAAAAACCTTTAAAAAGTCAATTCTTATGTGAGATTTCCAGGCCAGGGATGAGGATGAGAATTTATTGTGAACCCATCCATCTGGTGCAGAAATAGAGTAAGTGTGTGACAGTTTTGCTGCCGAGCAGATTATATTTTGGCTGACCAACGTGATGGTAATGAGAAATTTCTGAAGAACCAACGCGTACTTCTATCGACTGGCAAAAAACCCCCCTTGGCAATGGAATGGATCTGTGAGGCCTTTGGATTCACCCTTCAAATTCAATGTCATGAAAAAAAATTGAACTTGATCTTTCCCAGCTGTCTAGCAGCTGAGTTTTTGGTTTAGGCAGAGCATAGTCGAGATAATCCACTAAAGCCTGGTATGGTCACTGTTGTCCTGTGGGGAAGACCAGAAAGTTGTTGTGGGTTATAGAGATGGCTCATAACTCCGATTTTGCCCATTTAAGCTCCCTAACATATTAAAATTGATGGGCTTATCAGCAGGTGCATTTCGTAACATTTTTAGCTAAAAATGATATAGTCTGTTTTCATACCACTCATAATGAATACAGCATATTATAAGAATCATGATGGATTATCCTCGCTGAATACAAAATTAATTTCCCCGAGCTTATTCACATTGATTAGATCTGGTCTTAAATTAAAAGACCAGAATCTCACACTAGAGAGTTTTTACTGTGAACATTCTCTAACATTCAGGTTTTATCTGCCCAGTCCCACGCAGGTTTAATTTCTCATTTTAAGGGTTTTAGTTTCCATTTCCTCATTTTCACCAGCAGCGATGGGCTCCATGGACTATTTTATCACTGAGACCCTTCGTGCTGGCAGACACTGCATTGTCACTGCCCGTTACTATTTCACCGTCACTCACAACTGACTTGAAAAGACACTGACCAAAAACTCAGGTTGATGTCTGCCAGCTTTGAGGCAGATCTCCCTACCCCAATGGCACCAAGCAACTAAGTAATTACAACATATTAACTAGATCCTTCCCCAGATTAAATAGCTTCCTCTTCATGGCCATGCTGCTAATCATGTACTGTCAAGATCCCTTTTTGTGCTGAAATATATGCAGTGAATTTATTACATGAGTTGGAAGAAATAAGTACAATTTGTCTCACAGTAAAGCTAATGTGAGGTCTTTTATCATGTCTAATCCCTTCACTGTCTGCCAAAGAGGTTTTTCTTTACAGAGTTTACCCTGGTGCAAATGGTTAGCCATAAGCAAGCAAGAGCAAACAGCAGACAGTATTTCATGTTTCAATATCAGGAAAATATTTCAATGACTCAGAGCGAGGGCCTTGCAAAAGCAGGAAGCGAGTGCCCATTTTTAACCCTAGCTTGATCTTCACTCTGGAAGACTTGGAAGACATCCTATGGCCAGATCCTGATCTCAGTTCCAGAGATGTGCCTGGACGACTCCAGTACCATGGAGGTGACCTGCTGTGACTCTGCTGGGGTGTTAGTACAGACTTATATGCTTTTGCACCACACTGATTAAAATTGTAATCTGCCTTATATTTAAGCAATTGTGGAACCCATAAGTGGCCAAAAGCTACATGACACTGAAAAAGGAGGATACATAAATATGGCCTTTTTCTTATTTGCTGATTTTAAAATCCGTTCTTATAATCTCTTCTGCTGTAATAATTGTTGTTCTACCTTTTTATTGCTAATGATTCTGAAATATTTGTACATAAAATTAACCATCAATAAAATAATAAAATAATGTCAAATGGTAATAACCATTGCTTTTAGCTGGCATCTCACTCCATACATATACATGTATATTAGACTGATAGTTTGACAGACTAAACCTATCCACATCAACACATACGTAATTTAATGCAAATATTTGTGGCTATCAAAAGCACTTTTTAATGACACACTAAAAAAAGACTCGGTTGAAAGGAAAAATGGAATCCAAACTCTCAGAAGAAGCAATTATATGAAAATTTGTATTGTAAATGCTTATTAAGCCATTTTTAGCTCGCAAGGAGTCCCATTGCACTGCTCCAACTCATAAACACTCAGCAAACACGGGATATGATACAGAGCTTTATCTCACCAAGTGGCTTCCAGTACGCGTCTGGAATTTTTTCCCCTCGATCATTACATGAGGTTTTAGTAGTCAACAACCTGTGTTTTAAAGGGGAGGAACACAAAAACTATGTTTTATTGTAACAAACAGTAAGAATTCAAAACAGCTTGGCTCATCCATCAAAATATTCGCATTTTCAAAAAGGAAAAAAAAAAAAAAGAGAAAAACCTGCATCTAGCTTCTAGCTAAATAATCTTTTCACCTGGGGCTCATTAGTGCTGCAATTGTTTCTCTCTCCTGTTTCTAACTAATGCACTGCTGGGAGCCCAGGCCAGGTGCTCCTTTCAGTGCTGTCTGCTCCCAGCAACTCTATCTGAGAACTCCATGTCTACTCACACCAGGCTCGTGTAACCTTTGGCTCTGCCCTGCTAAATTAGAGCACCCTCCAACTGCACATTAGCAAATGGAATAATTAACAAGTAGCAAGTCAGCAATGTTTGAGTGCCTCAGTTACGTTTTGAAGGGGTTTATGGTTTTATGCTTTTGTTTGTTTGTTTGTTTTGTGTTTTTTTCTTTTTTTTTTTTTTTGTGGGAACTGATCACATCAACAGTTTATGGATTTCTAAAGGGCTTATTCAATAAGTTAGTAATTATTTCATTTTTTTTTTCAGTGGTAGGCTGGTATCAGTTAAACAAACAAACAACAAAAAAACACCATTTCCATGATTTGGAAATTAAGAGCAGACCAATTCCCATCCTTTAGCCCACCAATGTGAATCTAGAGTAGTGCTATTTAACTGAAACTGCAAATAAATGTACAGTTTTTAAAGCACTTAACATATCAAACAATATAGGACTACTATCGTACATACCATCAGTGAATCTGATGTCACCCTGAGCCATAGCACTTTGTCTGATTCATTCCTCTATGCATATAATTTCAATCAGAGACCAAAGAAACATTTAAAAAATCTTTTCCAATCCATTACCTTTCACTTTAGAGATTAACTTCTATTGATTTCTGAATGTCAGTCAAATAAGAAATGAAGTTTATGATTCTTCCTGGTTCTGCCTTAACTCACAGCAGAAATACTCTGAGGGACCACTGAAAGCAGGTGATGGTTACTTGAGAAGGGACCCACAGAGCATTTACAGACTGTGAGCTCCAGTAGACATCATTCCTTGGAGTTTCCACCACTGTATTGTATCATAAAGTGATTCTGTTGTTAAAACTGTGGTGTACATCAACACTGCAGCTACAAGTTTAATTCTAGATGCTCCTTCATGTCTCACTGCTCACTAGTGTGTGAAGGTGTTCCAGACAGACCTTCAGAGAAAAAAGCTTCTGGCAGATTGAAATTTATCGTTGGGAGTTGCACAAATAGACACACAAATAGTTGGACAGTCTACTGAGTGTATGAGCCATATCATCTACTTTAATATTTAAATGGGCAAGGAATTATATGGAGACAACCCTGGCGAACGCTGACACAGGCTGATCCCATATCTTACCTTCTCATTGGCCCTGCTGCTTTCCCTGTCCGACCCAAAGAGCTGGACCTAGAGCTCCGTTTAAAAATCTCTACATGTAGATGTTGTGGAACAGTAGGATACTTTGAACAAAATTTGATGGGAAAAAGTCATTGCTGTTATTAGGAAAACATTAATTTACCTATAGTTTCCTGAACTGAAGTACACTGCAGACGATGACTTACATTTGTATTCTTATTGTAGTCATTTGGAATTTCATGAAAAAATTCACAACAGAGCTTCCTTATTTAAGAATTTTGAATCTGGATCATGATATATTGGTTAAAGCTGACACCTTTCAGCTTGTGCCTCTTTAGAAAATAGCTAACTTTCATTATTGTATTTTTCCTAATATTTTAAAATGCATCAAATAGAAGTCAAATGAACTCTGATGAAATGTTTCGTAAAACTAGTGTTAAAACTTTGATCTAGAAGAACACAAAATAATGTTAAATTTTAGATTATTAATCAGTTTTCAGAAATGAACACTCATAGATACATACTGTAACAGGAATAGGCAAACATCAAACCGCATACTACCATCAGTGTCATATTTTTGGGGTTGGTAACTGTGTTTGGCATCACTCTTAACTGCCATGTCTGCTTTGTCGGATTACCTGGTAAGAGATATTTTAAGGACACACGAATTATCGTAATTGTTGAAATGTGGGATCAAAAATATTATTGTGGATTCCCAGAAAAGGAAGAAAAACTGCTTAAGGTGTTTCAGTTCAGTTTTATATTGGATTTTGGATGTCCATAGAAGACTTTATGTACACACATATATATTTATATATTGTCATGATCCAACCCAAAAAAGCAATCTGGTAGAGACAACAGGCCATCAAGAGCACTGACAATAATTTATAAATGAAAAGTCATCACATAATATTGGGTTTAATAGTAAAAATGACCACGACTTGCATGTCTGAGTGTATATTTAAATCCAGCTGTGTATCTAAATGGGGCAGAAAATTTCACTTCAGGACATATATCAAATCAAATTCACCTGAATGCCAAAATACTCTCAACTTGGGGCACTTCAGATCCAGACCTGGATTCTAGCTTTCCAGCCAGAGCTCCTCATTTGACTCAAGTCTTGATTTCGTTTGCTTTTATGAATTTAAAGTAAATCACATACTTCCCATTCTTTCATCAAAACTGGTGCATTAATGCGTTTCTTTACCTGCTAATCTGACTAGGACTAAGCAAGTGCACAAGAAACACTTTTAGCAGAGTTGCTCTAGATTTAATTGTTAGTTTCATCACGGTGTTACTTATTTTGTCTTCACCTTGCCTAGCAAGCCTCAGTTGTAACATATGCCACTTGTTATACAAAGATCCTGCAGGTGATTTATGGAACTCAGTGTGTATTTTACTTAAGGAGAAAATCACAGCAGGGACAGATTTTGTGCCTGTATGTGGCCCTCTCTTAGTTCTCCTACTTGCTGCCTTGCAATAAATAGCACATGTGCAACTCAAATAATTTCTATGCTTTTACAAAACATTTGTAGTATTTATGTGCAGGGAAATGAGACCCCTGGGTACATTTTGGAGTTCATGTTTGTAAATTTGTGAAATCTCATCTCAGGTGACTGTCATAAAACCCACAAAAAATTTATATTGAAAATTGTCTTAATGAAACATGCAAGAATGAACAAACAAAAAAGCTGCCAAGAAAAACTGATAGCGTTTGATACATTAGAAATCACAACTGCAAATCATTAGCATTTTTAACCAGACATTTTCCTGTGCAGCAGAGCTGAAAATGGAAATTAACTTTCAGAAACATACCAAAAGCTAGTAGAATTGAACTCCTGCCACACTGAGGTTATTAAAGTTTAACATGTAGGGAAAGTACTGAGAAGGACTGAAATTACACGGCTGTGCATGGCCAGAGACTTTTCCTGTGCTGAGCGGAATGAGCACTAGTCCCCTTCAATCAGTGGGACTAATTGAGTAAAGTGATCCCCAAGATGGATACCGGTATCTGCAGATGACAAAAAGTCAAACACAGGGAGATTAGAGGCCCCTGGGGCCTGTGGAAAGACGCTGACTAACCGTTGTGTCTTTAAGCAATCCATCTTTCCAGAGAAGTCTCAAGCTGACTAACCATTGTGTCTTTAAGCAATCCATCTTTCCAGAGAAGTCTTGAAGGACACAAAGAAGATGAACTGGGTTGTCTCTTGATGTGGAGTGACAACACACAGCAGCCTCTGTGCTTGAGGTACTGTTGAAATTGCAGATATAACTGGTCCTGAAAAAGGGATGCAACTAGTGAAGTAGGAAATGGAGAAAGGTCCCTTTGCTGTATATACAGTGTTGTGCAGTAATTGGAGGATGGGCTGTATCCCTCAAATTTGCCCAGCTTGAAGGCCATCCCAGCTGCTCCTGCTCTGGCATCATGAAGACAGCACTAAGCAGAGAAGTCAGCCTGCAGTCCCTCCTGTAAAGGACAGATGCTGCTCACTGTAGGGACAGATAAGCTCTGCAGTGTTAGCTGTAAGCACGCTCATACAACCCATAGTGATGGCCATGGATGACTCAATATGGGCCCAGAAGATTCCTCAACATCAGCACGAGCAGGACGAAATTATCCTGGTGAATTAGTCAAGGCAGGCTTGAGAAATCCAAATCTTTACTCAGTTACACTACTATAAAATATAAATATATCTGAATTTACATCAGTCTGAGTGCAGAAGCTGTCACAAGGTAACAGAAGCAGACCATAATGTGAAAAGTGGAGTTACCCTGAAATGTGTCAACCACCTCCATGTTTACACCATAGTAACTGAAAAGATAGCTGCCAGCTGTCATAAAGCTTCACCAGAGGGCAGAGGAGATGACAATGCTGTGTTCTTGTCATCATTTCATCACTGCTGTGCATGTGTTCTGGGGAAACTCTGCAAAACCTGTACCTGTTTTATTCACTCACTGCACAGGCATGCCTTGGAGTACTGTAAGAATGCTGTAAGAAAAGGGATAGTAACTAAAATGGAAATGAAGCTGGGCTTGACAGCTGTGAAGAAAATGCAGTGCTGGCAAGATTGATAAGGTGCTTTCTGGAAGCAGATTTTTTGAATATTTGTCCAGGAATTCATGATACCCAAAGGAGTGAACAAAAAATATGAGAGAAAATAAAGGTGCAATATTCTTACCTCTTTAGTGCTTCTCAATGTGTTGTATATTCTCTCTGGTCTTTGATGGTAGAAACTGGAGGACAGCCCACTTCTAGAGTGCTATTGGGAAATCATGTAAAAGAGAAATCCCTCATGCTATAGAAATAAACAAAATATATGTGTTATAGGATATGAATTGTTGTACAAATCGTTCTGTTCGTCTCAGGTAAATTAATCCTGCAACTATAAACTGAATGACATCCCGCAAGGGGGGAAACTAGCAGGGTGGGGGGATGGCTTTCTGCTGGAGTAAATTTGTGTGGCAATTTCTGTGAAGTTGGACTCAGATGTTAGGAGAATGCATGTTTCTGTCTTTAAAGGCATGTGTGCAGGCAGAGGCAAATCTAACTTAGATGAAATATTGCACATAAACTCCATGTGGGTAGGCAAAACTAACTTCCAGAGATCTCATCTGCATTCATGTGAGGAGTATTTTGAGTTATTAATAAAATCGCTGCATTCCCATAAACTGCTTATCTTGGACATCTCTGTTTTCCTCCTCATTCCCAGAAGAATGTCTGGAAATAAGCTGTAGGACTGGAAGTGCTGATTCATTGATGCTATAGGGTCATAATTCTCAGAGGATGGATGTTGGGATCCTATAACCTTTGCTCATGCTAGTAAATAGGACCATACTTCAAGTAAATTGCTGCTTGGCATGGACAAGCATGGACAGTTTGCTGAGGCTGGTAGAAGCACGACAATGTGACAGAAAGTAAAGGTGGGAAGACAGCTCACCCTCTCTGAGCAGCAAGGAGTCTGACACTCAGCCACAGTAGCTGTCACGTAGGATCGCAAATTTATATCCCACAAGATCAGTTTCCTACTGCTGTGAGGGTAGATGTTTCTGGGGCCTCATTTCTTCCAGTCATCATCTTCCTGGCCTGCACGCAAGTGCTAGAAGCACCCTGTCTGGATGGCAGTATTTCCGAGAATGCTGTTAGAGTACTGAGCTCATTAGTCCCAAGGATTCACAGATATTTTGATTTCAAGCTGTCTCCACACTGCAATGCTGAGGAGCAGCCTGTAGATTTTGCATCATTTCTGATTTATCTCTACTGACAATCATGCATATTCATATTTAACACAGAGTTCCTGCCATTGATGTATTAGGCAGAGGAAGAAACGGCTTTCCTCAGATGGTAAATGTCAGCATTTTTAATGCAATCACTATTTGTCTTATACATACCAAATCCATCAAGTTTACAAAACTACTGCTATATTTTAGAGTCTCAGAATATAAATCTCTTAAAAATATGGAGGTTTTGAAAGGTCTGTAGAAAGCTGGGACAGAAGGTTTCTCAGTTAAATTACTTTTTTTTTTTCTTTTTTATTCTAAATGGCTTAGGTATTTTTGAGCTTCACAAATAAATTTTAAGATCCATTTAAACTGAACTGAGTATGAAGAGCTAATTTGGGAAGTTATAGCTGCATCAGCATTAGGATTTAAGCTTATGTGGGAAATCGACCTGGACAGTCAAACTAAAATTCCTCCAGAATACAAGAACTTTGGAAGTTTAGAACTTTGTCCCCTTCTTATCAGAATCTGTTGAAAATTTAATTTGCATTATAATTATGGTTACTGTAGTATTTCACAGAAACATGAGATAAAACAAAATTGCTGCAGAGATTTTTTTAATTATTTGTAAGTGCTTTGATGTTTTACAGTCATAAGCTAACATAAATGAGTACTGTTCCTCTCTTTGATTTGTTTATGTGTCTCAATTTATCTTTTAGCGAAGTGAGGTAAATGTTTCTCTGTTTTTAGATGAGTAGGGATTTTTCCTTTAAAAAGATTCAATCCATCCTTACCAATTATTACCAACATCTTGAAATGAGATTCTGCTAATTAATCAAAAACTTCTTCTGAGCTCAGACAAGCCAGCCCAAACTGACCTCGAAAGTATATGAAAGCACAGAAGTAAAAACGAGAGTTTCTTGGCCAAAGAAAACATCTTCATTCTTTTAATAGGCATGGAGGAAAAGACTACTTAGTGCAAAGGACTCCACACAGCTGAACTCTTTTACAATTTTAGATGGACCAAAGGAGGCCATGAAAAAAGAACATTTTTTTAGGCATCCAGGCATTCACTGAAGTCAGTGGTAAATTTTCCTTTTACTTCAAAAAAGCAGAAGGTCTATCAGAGCAGTGCAGACGTGAAAGTCCCATTTTAATTGTGCTGTTGCCATCACAAATGTCTTGCATGCCAGGAAAAGCCTCTCTGTGGGAATTTACAAAGGCATAGGACAATGTACAATGGTTTTAAACTAAAGGAGGGGAGATTCAGACTAGGCATGAGGAAGAAATTTTTTCCAACAAGGGTGGTGAAACACTGGCCCAGGTTGCCCAGAGAGGTGGTAGATGCCCCATCCCTGGAGACAGTCAAGGCCACGCTGGATGGGGCTCTGAGCAACCTGATCTAGTTGCAGATGTCGCTGCTCGTTGCAGGGGAGTTGGACTAGATGAGCTTTGAAGATCCCTTCCAACCCAAACTATTCTATGATTTCATGATTCTATGATAGTCTGCAGTTTAGTATTGGCATCTTACATGCTACTATCATGGGAAATATGGCTTCCTTTTCCACCCGCCTCATATTATTTCTTGCAAAAGACATAGATGATGTCTGCAAATACAAATTCACGCCTGTTTTCTGGATGAGCATAAAGCCAAGCACCAGCCAAGCCCTGCTTAAAGTTGGGGAAATGGCTGTGCTGGGCAGAGCACTGGAGTGGAGCTCAAACAGTTTCTGCTCTCAACTTCTCCATTAGCACCCGTGAATATTAGATTATGAGGTAGTATGTTTACAGGATAGTCAACGATAGTGATTAAGGATAACATCCAAGATTAAAAAAAAAAATATATATATATATATATATATTCTGGGTTGTTAACAGTTGGTTTTACTATAAGCAGACTGCAGAATGCAGTCAAGAGCCTCCAAAAATTCAGAGATTTAGCTAAAATGGTCTTAAAGCACAATAAAAACCACTTAGGAAACTATTGTCATCATCAAAACTTCAAGGTAAGGAAGAGCAACATTCAGCAGAGTTGAATTTTATTTCCTTTGTGCTCTGTCAACAACCTAGTCCAAGGACATTTATACAGTTGTCCTGATGCAGTAACCTCTTCTTAATATACCTTCAGGTTAATTCAGAGAATACCCAGCAGTTCATGTCATTTAATCCTTTAAAGAGATGTTTTGTAGCCACTCATGAGGGTCTTTTTGCACCCAAATGCCTTTACTGAGCCAGATTAAGCCTTTGCGCCTGGCAAATAACTTTCTGCTTACAGATTCCATGGCCTTTGGTGGGTCAGTGTGAAGCGACTTGGCACTATCGGAGAGAAACAGCAAAACGGCCTCATACCATGCATCTGCTTTTATTTGGGGTTCAGTCCTCCCATCAGCCAGAACCAGGCAAAGTGATGATTCAGAAAATTTGCACACTGTGCAAGAAGGAGAAAGGTCTTACAGGGTTAACTGTGTCCCACTGGTCGAGATGGGTTGACATCCAGAAGAGTTGTTATTCACCCATGTTTGGTCTACTATCTCTCCAAAAAGAATAAATAACAAGCTACTTGATGCTCACAGCTTCGGGCTAGGTTTTGTCTTGGACTGTGTGGGTGGGAGGTTGCAAGTGAAAGTACAAGCTCCACAGTGGACAGGTTCTCACAGTGTGATGAGAAGAGTGAGGGCATCCCGGCTGGGCTCTCACCAAGAGTCGCCCTTCCCTTTCTGACACACTGAACTGAACAGTGCCTGCCTGTGGAACAAATGGGCAAGACGGGGAAAGAAACTCTATCTACCTGTCCCAGATTTCCCACAGCCAGGGTGGCTCTTAATATGAGGCTGTCTAACCCCTTTTAAATTTTTATCAGTATTTTCTCAACAAGACAGCACACGCATTCCTTACTCGGAGCTATCTACAGCCAAGATTGAACTTTTAACTTTCAAACCACTGCAAGTCATTCCAGTACAAAAACAACTTCTGAAGAAAGGCATTCGTTTTAAAATAACGTTTTTTTGTGCTTAAAAAAAGAAGTAAGCCGCTTTGTTTTAAACTTGAAAAAGATGCATTTGCTGGCTAAGGATATACAATAAATATTTAATTCACGTAGGTTTTTGAAGATGGAATCACTGGAGACTCCAGACATACTGAATGAACTCATCCACAGCTTCACGTTCTCCATAATTTCTCCCCCCCTCACTATTTCAACATCTAAAACCAACAAACATGACTTTACAAAGGATGCATATTGTTATTTAAAATAGATTTCTGAAGTTTTTTTTTCTTTTTTAAAGTCTTCTTGTTTTACAGAAGTTAGCTGACTAGGCTTTAAAGTACTGCCTGTTTTAAAAATATTTACTGTTATGCAAACAGTCATGAGGTTTCCCTAGCCTTAATTTAGAATATTTATTCCCAGAGAATCCAGGACCCTAAATTTAAGGGTAAACTAAGGCTGTTTGTTTCCCTGAGGAATCTGTTCCACAGAAATGGCCGCAACTGCACACTAAAATAGCAGAAATGTCACAGGCTCTTTTGTACACCAGACTTTGGAGCTGCAATACAGCAACAAGTTCCTGCACATATGCCCAGCGTATTGTTACAGTCAGGGTAAGGCAGTAGTATGCTTGTGAAAAAAAAAAATGTAGTTAACAAAATACTTCAGATTTAGTTATAAAATGACAGAAACACTCATTAAATAATTATTAAAATAATTAATTAAATATTAACTATTTGAGTAACTCTGAATTATTTAAGAGAGGATCTTCAGTTTCAGTGTTTCTACTCGAAAAGTCCTCCTGAGATTCTATACCAGCAGTGGCAGTAATCTATCATTGCCAACTCCCCAACAATTAAAAATCTTTTGCCACAATTTTTAGCTCTCTTTTCTTTTTCACTTCTGATGTGGTTTCAAGTCTGCAGTCACAACTCTGATAGTTTGAAGACATTTGATCCTACAGTATTTATCCGTTATTGGCTTTGTTTACCCAAGGGAAAATTAAGTGCCGTGCCTCAGAACAGTTAGATCTGTAATACACGGATGCCTTTGGTGATCTTTGGCAGATGTTTGTCTTTGGAAAAATAATGAGGAGCTGCATCACTAGCTTGGGAAGCTAGTTTTAAAAGCTACCTGCCTTTGCAGGTGCACACATAATTATTTGTCATGAAAACTATACAAAGGTGAGAACATTTCTGATGAAATGATGATTCAATGTTATCTTAGTTAACAATAAATATTTCTCAATATGGAAAATGTGTCTTTCATTCTCCTCATTCTCATCCTCCTTGGGTAACCCAGTGAGACACATCTAGGGATATGGAGTTTGGTTGCTTTACAGAACACACTTTTTTGAAGAGAATGACAGAGTTTCTTGCCTCTCAGATTTAGAAAGCACAGGTTTCTTTAACTAGAAATAGAACATAAATATCCAAACACTCAGCTTCTCTATAGCAGTGTGCATGCTTGCCTTAAGAATTACTAGGGAATAAGAATGATCTATTTTGTTAGGAATATATCTTAAAAATACACACAGTAAATTTCTGAGACACCATTAGTCCTTATTCATATGCAAGGACATGTCTAATATATATTAGTGTTGTAAGTAAGTAATATTTCCTTCTGGCAGTACTTTGTCAGCAGTGGGGAATTGCTTCACATCATTACTGTTCGTGTTGAATATTAAACTGAAGAGATATTGAAAGGAAATGTGAAACCACTCAGAACTACACCTAACACACAGCTCTGCCACAGGAGTAAACTAAAAGCCTCATTTTGCTAACTTATGGTAGACAATGGGCTCCCATTGAATTTCTAAAGCCCTCAACACTCTGCAGGTTAAAGTCCAAGAGATTCTAAGTCCAAGTGTCTGTGTCAGTGTCTGTGGCAAGCTCTTTTAGGTTGTCTCATGGAATAATATAAAACATCAACCCTACAAAGCTATTCTCATAGACTTGGTTAGGTGGCAACATGATATATTGATGCCCTGAATCATTACAGCAGAGGAGCAGAATAAGCATAAAAGACACATTAAAATGTGAAACCTTGACCTACTCACATTTAACATTGGAGAGCTGTTCACTGGTATTAAGTTATGTGATGAAAATCCCACTAAAAAGACTGAGGTGATTTATACAGCACTGAGCAAAAGATCCCTAGAAATGCTATTATGGAATATTTGTTTTCAAAAAAACAGGGAAGGGTAGAGGACCAAACCTCTCACTCCTAATTACATTGAATATAACAGGTGTTACATGAACAGTGCCAGTGAATTTGATCAAGACCTGAGCAAAGAATTTCTGTTAATGGAGGAAGAAAACTTTTTGAGGGTTGTTTTTTTTTTTTTTTTAAATATTCTAAATTTATGTAGCTACTTATAGGAAAGCCTACAGACTAAAGAACTCCATGAGAAAATGAGATCAGTGCCTGACAAGTACCTTTCATCAAAAACATATCAGGAATGGGAAGTCCATCTTTAAGAATGATATATGTAGGACCTGAGGCAAAGGCAGAAAAAAATTCTCATTGTTTGCAGAAGAAACTGTAACCAGAGTATTAGGGTCCAGATCTGTAGCTGAAATGAATCAATATATCGTCCCTAGAAACAGTAGAACTACACTAACTGAAAACCAAGATGGTTTTTGGTATGGACAAAAATGGCTGCAGGAAGAAAACCAGGATGGCAAAAATTCTGTTTGTTCGTATACATACTTAAAATTCTCAGTATTAGCCCATTAGTAGGACCCAACTATTATTTTTAAGAAAGTTCAGTGTCATTCCCAAATACACAACTCGGACTAGGCTTAGTCAGCCAAGCAGACACTTGAAGGCATCTCATCTGCACAATGTGTTGTAATTGCTTTCACATATGCCAAATATAATTACGCATCTCACCGGTAGGGTGGATTATAAATGTGAGCCATGAACAATGACTTGAATTTCAATAGATAGCAGCTGCGTTTCTGTGAGGAATGTTACAGGAACTTGTGGCCAAGGCTGAAAAGAAATGGCTAGTAAGGTAAATGGAAAAATGTACGTTCCCAATCCTGAGAAAACAAAGAGATGGCCTTAAATTAGCTGCTCAGATCGCTGTACCCAGCCCTATTCAAATATGCAAGAATGATTGATTTAAGACAGTATGCAAAACTTCCCTCTCTCAGTAAGGGTACAGTTACTATTGAAACATGTGTGCCTTGTTTTAAACAATCTCCATGAAAGAAGGGTACAAAATGCTCATTTGGGCTAAAATTATTTCACAGATTATGGAATTTAGTGTGTCTTATTTATAAAAGTGGCTACCATCACAGATGTGAACTGTACAAACAGACAGAACTGATTGATTATTCCATAGAAAAACTTATTTCACACATAATCAAGAAAAATTAACATTTGAAATATGGGAATAAGTACAGAATCAATTCAGTTTCAAGCATAATAATGTTGTTCTAGATGTGTAAGAACTGCAATTAAAAGAGTGTCCCAAGTGGGGAAGATGGTTTGTTATGAACACATTATTTTATTCTTAGCTTTTTATTTCCGTCTTACTACCAGACCAATCATCCTACATTAGTGATATACTATTGCTGCTCCACTAAATATCAGCCCTCACAAATGAAGACAGTATGTGAGCATAGCAAGAGAAGAGTCTGCTGTCTTTACAATAGCATCCAAAGAATAATATAGCTGTCTGTGGCAAATATATTGGCAACAACAGCCTGTTGGACTTGCACAGAGTAACATCTATCTGTTTTGGAGCATGATCTAAGATTTAACCTATGTTAAAAAGAAGGTAAGTTTATTTTTAAAGCTTTTCCCTAAAATGCAGGATTAAAATTCTGACTCTGTTGAAGTCAAGGGGAGTTCAGCCATCATCTGTCAACTTCTGTGAATTAAGATTTTCCACAGTAGCCTCCATAGAAGGCTTTGCTGACTAATGGGCATTTACATGGCAGTAGTGTCTGGATGTGCCAGCAGAAATCAGAACCTCTCTGTGGTCTACCCACTCTGCAAATCCATAGTGAGAGACAAGCCCGGAAAGGCGGGAGATATTACCATCTACCTGAGCGAAGTGGGCTGAGATCAGAGCAATAACAGAGACAGAAGACTGATTTGCTGAAGATCATGCAATACAGCCAAGTATCCTCTATCCCAGCTTGCTGCCGTAGCTATTATGATGTTTTGCCCTGAGTTTAAATTTGCCTAGAAAATGTACTCTTTAAGCTATATCTAGAAGAACTAGATATTATCTGTCAAAGAGGTAAAAAGTAGTGGTAAGACAGAAAATTTTTTTTGTGCGTTTTAGTTTCTCTATGATGCTCCAGGGGACTGTTTTCATCTGCAGTTGTGGAGTGGAAAGAGAAAACAAAACAAAACAAACCCCTCCAAATTTAATACCTCCCAAAGGCTCTCACAGACTGCACTGCTAGTTAAACTCACCTAGCTTGGTTTGCCTCCTAGACAAGATTCACATTTTTTGTTGTTTGAAAATTTTATGAGCAATGGATGTAATTTCCTTTCTTCATAAGTGATATTTATAGAAGGGCTTTTTGCCTGGGCTCACAGGTACTAGAACCCTCTTAAAGTCTCATATCCAGACTCCACAGTAAGTGTCTCCGACCACCTGCCTGCAGGGTGAACTCACCACCAAGCTGAGGAGACCAGGGGGTGGTCTCTTGCTGTGCTCCTTCTCAAGTTCCATCCAGCGTCTTTAAGCACTGCATCACATTCTCTACCAGAAAATAAATTCAAATGCTCTTTTATGTAGGCTTTATTACATCTAAGGAAAAAAAAAAAAAAAGGAATCCTTTCCCTAAACCAAAATTAGAACTGCTTTTTGCCCCAGCTCAGTTCTGTCTCCATCTTTTCCCCTCGTTGTTCTCCGAGAGGTACCTGGGGAAATCAGCCAGGAAAGAGGAACTGTTTCCCATTATCTTCAAATATGTTATGGGATAAGCATCACTCAACAACCAGCCTTACTCAATCACCTAGCAATCCCCGCTGTTCTGAACTGTAACCGATCACGTCACCACTTCAGCTGTTTAGTCAGATTGTGGTGTGTGTCCCGGGGAGGCGAACTGCTGCACCTCACACCTTGCTCTGGTCGCAGCCTGCATTGCCTTGGGCCCCTGAGAGGTGCCTTAAAATCTTTTTGTCCAAGATTTCATTCTCATTCCCCACCTGCCATTAGCTACATGTGCATCACTTTTCCAACCAAGAGATCTTGTTGGGATGAGCCTGAGAAGAACTTTAGAAATCCAACCTCACCTTGTCCCACAGAGGGGAAAATGGGCCAACAGAAGGAAAAAAAATCTCACAACTATGATATGTTTGTGTTTGCCAAACACATGCAGAGGAACCCAGCAGCTCCCGGATAGTGAAGTGATCAGTGTGGGATGGTACTGGTGGTGTACAGTTAAAAGTCCTGGGGTTTCTTTGAAGCGTAGCCTAGTGCTGGGGTTGCTGCGTTCAGTCAGATGAGTAGTTTCCTAAGCTCTACCGATCTATCATACTAATACATCATTAATATTCCCAGCAAGGCCACTGCTTTTAACAGATCAGTTAAAAGCTCAGCTAGACAAGGCAGTCTTTACTAAAAAGTTAATGTGATAGGTGACCTGGTATAAGTGTTCCTGAAGGATAAATACCTAGTCAGAGTATGTTAAAGTACCCTAAGACCTTGGCTGATGCACAAAGCAGAGGCTCACAGGGTAGGAGGAAACTGCTCAGCATTCGCATGAGTAGGACAAGCCCAGGGACAAAACACTGACAACAAGAGCACAACCAACACTCAGTCATGCAACCCATGGACTGTTTCTGCACATTTATCTGTGTGGTAGAGATCTTTGGCTCAAAGTGTTTGGGGAGATCACCTGAAAGTTGTAAAGTTTAAGGAGTTTATCTGGTGCTGAATCCAGAGCAAAAGAAGAGCTCACTCATTGTGTCTGTTTCTGTGGAAGTCCTTCTTTTTCAGGATGGTGAAAGTAAGAAAACCTTGATTATCTGTCTATCTTGAGTGCTGTAAGCATGGATCTGATCAATTTCCTGTCATGGTGAGTTCTGTAGAAAGTGATGGCAGAGATGTTCAGCTGGGAAAATGGGCCACATCATCCTCCCAAATGTTTTTGTTGTAATGTTTGCATACTGTTTGCTGGACTGTTCTGAATCCTAAACTACATTTTATATTTGTCTTATGGGCAAAAAACCCCCTTGCCTAAAGCCATTTGTGTGTGTGATCTGAAGCTGGCTATCACAAAGCCAATCCGTCACACCTTCATATACCCCATCTATAAGTCTGTGGGGTATGGAGAAAGTTATTTTATACAAAACAACCATATCTCCCTCTACCTCTAATAAATACAAACTGTGTCTCGTATTTTCATCACAGGCATGGAAAAATCACTGTTCCCTGCAGACTTATACAAACCATAGATGGTGTATGCTGGGAACTTTGTCATTTACTGTTTTTTGTGAAACAGATCTCTTCAAATTTCTATGTATCTTATTTTTTCTGTTTTTCAGATAACCCTTTTGCTCAAACAGTGAAATAATTGTCCAACATATGGAGAGCAATGCCCATGAAGTTTGGCTCTTCTGCAGGAGAAAGTGGTTTTGGGGTGAGGGCCTGAGAGAACTATCTGAAGGAAATACTGCAGAATTCACAGAATCCCAGAAAATACTTCCAAGGTAACCTTAGCTCTGTGCTGCAGATATTCTCAAGGGTCTCTTACAAATGACTAAGGAGGTGCTGCCTTCACTGAGTTTGTAGAGCACTTTCAACTTCAATCTCTTTCTCAAACACAAGGTGAAAAGTCCTGTGATGTTTGCTACTACCCACATCTAATTTGAACCATTTAGCAGGGCCTCCAGTTCATTGTTTTCAAATCATACGTCTTAAAAATGCACAGCTGTTCACCTCTGATTGCCAGCTAGATAACAGCTATAAAATACATACCATAAGACAAATATTTCTGCAGATTTGCTAAGTTATAGCCATCCAAAAATATTCCCTCTGCTGCCCAATATGCAAACACGCTTTCTACTGTTAGGTTTTATGACTGCCAAGGATGGAAGTTGTAAAGAATGTGATACCATTGTGCTATACCATAAACTGCTATTTCACTAGATTCCCCAATTTCTTTGGGGAAATCTAGCGCAAAAAAGCAATTTATGTGGAAAAAAACTAATTTATTAGAAATACCTTTCTTCTCGGATACAGTCAAGTACATTACCATAAATATGTTTTACAAATACGGTGCTCTGAGTACAGACCACCCCTGTTACTGCCCATGGATTGAAACCTGGGGTTTGCCTGCACAATATTGCTTCTCCAGTTCTAACAGTTCTGCATTAATATGGTGTGAAAAACCTATATATAGAATGCTTTTGTTAAAATCAGATTATACTAATTCTATATGAAGTGCTTTAATGAAAAATGTTTAATGGCTGAAATACTATAAGACTGCAGTTAGAGTGCAGGTGCAAAAATGATATTCTACACTCCCTGGAGAGCAAACTTGTACATACTGTGAAATATCAATTAAAGTTTATAGTTGCCTGTACCAGTTAAATGTCTTTTTCATGGGAAATTTTCATCTTCTCTTATGAAGCAATCACTCGGGTTAAAATGTGTACTGAATTACGTGGGCATTTTGAGTTATTAAGGAATAGATTTGTTTTACAAGCAAGCTGTAAGCATTCTTTGCAGTTTTTATGAGGTCATCTACATGACTTTTAAATGGCACTCTTGGCCAATCTTGATTCTCAGATCAGTTCATTAATTCACACAGCTGTCTTTAAAAACTACAAGAATAATATATACTGAAGTTTGGAAGAAAGAGGTGGATTTCAAGGCTGTATTTCAATCAAGGGGCCTGTTGACATCATAAACTATGAGAGGACAGCCTAAGCTGTTTTGTGAACAGCAGCAAACTTGTGGCTGAAATACAGCCTGCTTAACTGCTTTGTTTTAGAATATACAGAGAAAGGATGCAGAATTTCACTTTCAAGTAAGAACAACTTCCAGAAAGTGTTATCTGGGACACATGCAACACTCAATATTGGCAGAGGCCACCCCCCCCAAAATCCTGTATTCTATGGTATATGCTATGGTAGTCAGCCTCCTGCCATGCTTCTGGACCTCAATGAGGAAGACCTGCATTTATTTCTAATACTGCTACAATTCCTGGGTGATTTTGGACAGGCATCTGATCTTCCTGTGCTTCTGTTCTATGCTTTTATATTTTTGAATAACACATCTTCTTACCTACCTTTTATCTATCCTATCTCATTAACTTAAAAAGGTTTTGTGCCAGGGTCTATCTGCCAACAGATGTCTGTATGGTACCTAATGCAAGCTGTTAAGACTTAATCCAAGCTGCTAAGACTCAAGATCTTCCTGCAGATCAAATAAAATATACTGATACAGAAAAAAAAATTAGGGAGGCATTTACACGAATGCAGCCTGGGCTGACAAATTTGGATCAAAACTTTCTAACTAGATCATGCTCTCCCTATTTTTAATATGCCTCTCCACATTCTAGTTGAGAGCAAAAGTCAAAATCTAAGAAATACTTGCAACTAAGCAGGTGCATGGTGGAAAGGGGACGATTTTCACAGAGCTTCACTGAGAATGAGATGACTAAACAGGCCTGGTAGAATATAATCTGAATGCCTTGGATGAGCTGGAGTATTGAACTGTATAGAGAAACCCAAATCCCATCCAGACTCCCACAATTCTTGAGCCAGGGACAGTCAAGAACGATATCTTAGCGAGTCTCAGATATTGAAGGGGGCACAAAAAGAGAACATCCTCTGACCTTGGAGCAAGAAACTCACGGAGAAAAACAAAACGAAAAACACCAAATCAAAACAAAAAAAAGGTTAGGAAGGTAAGACAGGACAAAGAGAAGAAACTGTCTTTGGAAATTATGTATGGAAATTCTCTCTGAATGCCTCCTTGACCAGTCTAATTAGCTGATTTTTGTGGTAGGAACTGGAAAGACGTTGGCAGTGACATGCTTATCACCCGTTATAGCTGTATATATGTGGTGCATGGACAATTTGCCTTCTATTTGCTCTCTGTCCAGCAGCAGAGAGATTCAAGTAGGAGGAGATGACAGACACTGTGTGCTCGCTCTGACTGTCCTCAATAGCAGATCCAGAAGCAGTTCTTCCTGAGGAGACATGCCACAGCTATGCATTGTGATTATTGATAATTGCTCACCATCCTACTCAGCCTGACCTGGGACAAAACACAGATGCAGGAGACCAAGGCAGCCCAGCCTGTGGTGGGAATCAACCTGTCCCTGCTGCCTGGTGAGAATCATAATGAGGGTTATGATCAGCAAGCTGGTGGTGCATCACAAAGGTGCAAAAAGAATATCTGGCAGAGGCACTGCCAACCAAGAAGCCTGTGTGAGATGCTGAAGAATAAATTGTGGAAGCTGGCTTCTGATCAAGCTTACGGACTTCGAGAAAGAAACAGAATTAATGGGTTTCTTCATTTAAAATGTGACACAATTAGATACAAATGAAGGAGGAACATGAGGGGATGCTGAACAAAGAGGAGTGGAGTTACTATCCTAAGCCTCCAGGGTGACTTTATTAACTAACCTGACGTGAAACGCTGTAAGATAGCTGGGACTCTGTTACCACATCCTGTAAGGAAGTTGCTGTGCACATTAAAATCTATAGAGAGCCCATAAATGACATTGTAATAGTGGAAACCACTGAAGATCAGATATAGCCTGCTTTTTAACTTGCAGCAAGGATGAATAGCATAAACCATCAACGTTGACTGAAAAAAGGCCTGGACAAAATGCTGGGTATGTGCTCTGAAGCATATGGAAACTGCTCTGCCCCTGTGTTTGCTGGGGCTCATAGCATCGCTAGGGCTGGAAAGAGCAGAGCGTTGTGCTCCCACAGCTACACCACTGCAGGACCTCAGGAGAGGTGTAAGGTGATGGTTTGCTGCAGCTGCCACTCTTCCCTCCTGCTACCCATGTGATTCCTAGGAAAATCCACAACTACATAACTTCAATACCATCTGCCTGTTGAGATTACTTTATTTGAAGAATGCCTCCTTCCCTGAAGAATCTTACTAAGGCCTCTTACTTTTTTTTTGGTCTGTTTTGCCTTTTTATGCTCCTCTTTATTAGTTAATTCTGTGTTTTCTGAGTCTCTCCTGTAAGGAAATGCATCTTGGTACCATTAGTAATAGATAATATATGCAATATATGGGCAGCCAAAGTCCTACATTTTATTTCAAGCGTTGTCTCCTGAACATCTCATTTGCAATATCCTTAGTTCACCAGTGAATAACAGCGCACTTTCTCACAGTTCTCTTTGCCAGTTAGGAGACAAGGGGCAAGTCTTGTCACCTCTAACACCTCATGTACACAAGAAAAAATCACAAAGGCCTTTCAGGTACTTATTTACAATCTATACATCTAGTTTCAAATACTGAAGTTTAAAATTGTGTCTTTCATCCTCAAGTCTGCACTGGAGCTCATGACATGCATATGTGTCTAGGTTGTCCTTAAAATATCTTTGGAAGTGTCGGAAAAGAGCCATAGTCTCCAGCCATGCCTCTGGAAACCTCATTATTGTCCCTGACTCATTCAGGGCAAGCAGGCAAGGCCTCCATCATCATGTAGATGGTGAAGAAAGCTGGATGGGACATAGGCGATCACATTCCACACAATGCAGAACCTGTGCCTTGCGAGAATAAATGGTTTCCCCTTCCAGGACAAATCCCTTTTTCATTTTAAACCAGAATTTCTGCCTTTGAACATATTGCAAAAAAAAAAAAAAAAANAAAAAAAAAAACCAAACAAAAAAAACAAAAACAGAAAATAAAACAACAAACAAACAAACCAAAACAAACCCTGGGTACAGGGCTTCCTTCCTCCTTGACAGTGTTGGCATTTTGTGGAAAAGCAATCACACAGGTCATAAAATATTTTGTGCTATAGTAGGCCATTTTTAACTGAAGCAGGGAGAGCTGTGACAGCACATATGCATCCCCAGATACCCTTTGAAAAGACTAACCCTTGCTTCTTCTGTTTCTCTACGTTTTCTGCTGGGAAAACAGCTGATAAGTGAAGAGGCAACAAAGACGCAATGTGACTCACTCTTTGAGTCTTTACCTCCATAGATACTTTGTGCTCCCAAGACCCCAAGTAATACTGGCTACTGTTAGTGGTATCATTTCTTTCTCTTTGCAGCCTTTGCTATGTTTGGCTGGTAAGGGCCATTAAAAGGAAAGAGTAACATGACTGCCCAGTATTGCTCCACTTGTCCGTGTGTTAACTGTTCATATTTAACAATACCTTTATTGTATAACACTTTCATATAGCATTCTACCATCTGGCCTGAAAGTTGGCTTCTTGGAAAGAAAGTGTACCTTTCCAAAGTCACTGTCTTCCATGGATAATGATATCCTTAAATGTTTTGAGAGATTTTGCTGTGCAGTTTGTTTTCCCTTTAATTCTCCCAAAGGAATTTAATGTAAGTCTCACACACCTTCAAGCCTGCCACATCTAGCAGTTGAGAAGACAGCACCATTTCCAGTATTATTTTTTTTTAGCACCGTTTGCTTCCAGGAACATTTGAAAGTATTAGAGTCACCTGCTCCAGGTTTCTGCCAGTTCATTTCTAAACTCAGACTGCTTCAATTATTTCATTTTTCCCACTTATGTACTTTATTTCTAACACTGTGTAAAAAAGACATGACAGAGGAGTTTTGGCAACGATCCTCAGGGCTTTTCCTCCTTAGGTCATTTCCAGGACATAGTCACATGAGACTAGCAATGATTTTAAAAGATTCAACCCTGCTGCAGGAATGAATTGGCTTCAGTAAGTGCTGTGCTTCACGGATGCTTTTGCCCTCCTCTCCTACTTAACTCAACAGGATTTTGGAGTGAAGCAGACGGTCCTTAGCTGTCGTAACTGCTCCTACGTGACTTCCTCTTCTTCTCCTGGCTAGAAGTGAGCAAGAAAAGCAAATGGCAAACACTCTTTCTTTTTTTTTCTTTTTTATTTTTTTTGCAACAGTTGTTCTAGTCTGCAGCTGTGTTTAATTAATTACTTGGGTAACTGAGATGGATAGAAGAGCTTTTAAAAGCTGTTGAGAAGAGAGCTGTCTGCAAGCTAATTATACTGTTATAATAATCCCTTGGCATTCCGCAGACTTTTCATCCTCTGACTGAATAATAGTATAGCAAAATATCCAAGGGTCCCTTATAGTTTTGAATAAACAGCAAAGTGGTAAAGCAAAATAGGATCTAGTTAGGAACAGCTACAAGTCTCTCAGCTTACTCACAGCCGAATCATAAAAGATCAGATCCCAGGAAAATACACAGAGGATTTTCAGAATGTTTCCCCTCCTTCACCCAGAATATTTAAGTTTGTTTTTTGTGCTTTAGGTAGCTGGTGTAATTCATTTTAATGAAAATACTTAATACTTATCAGAACTACTTGAGAAAGTTCCTTGTAATGAGCACCACTGACAAGAGGGAAAACTGACCACAATGTCACGTAGCATTTTTGCTCATTTTGGGAAGAAAAATATGTACGTGAATACTGAAATACTAATACCACAGAGTCAAATGAAAGATTTTAGATTTTGCAAGGACTTAATAACATGTTGTTATTGTTGTATGCTTTGTTTGTTTGTTTGTTTTCCAGAACAAACTCTTATTGTCGAATACCCTGGGATAGGGGGGCTGCAGGGAAATGCTGAGCACCTGATGAACTAGGAAATCTGTGATAGCAACGGGACAAGTTGTGTTGTTCTTCCATAAAATGCAGTGAGATGGGTTTCTTTTTCTTTGTGTGCAGAACTGCACATTGCGAATTGCTCACGCAGGAGACACAACACATGGATCGCACTGGGAAAAGTAAATAATAGAAAAGAAAAAGATCTTCCAATCTGTGGCCCCAAAAGTATTTTTACTTTAATATGTTTATCTCTGCATATTGCTCAGTGAGCTTTCAGAGCATACAACAGTCCTCCATGCAGCTACCAGTTGTAAACACAATACTCTAAGAGGCATACATCTCATGCAAACATATCGGAAAATGAAGAGCACATATGCAAGGTGAGTAAAATCAATGCCAGACAATGCCTAATAATATCTGTCAGAGCCACTTTACTAAAGGTCTTCCATTTGCTGAGCTTCCATTCAGGCAAAAAATATGATAGGAGATGATACTTAGTTAACATCAGACTATATCTCAGTTTAAGTACCACAATTTTTAATCTTACTACATACAAAAACGTATTAGCTCAGCACGTTCTCCAGAGCATGACAGGTCTAAATATTAATGGAAGTATTAATTCAGATGTTAAGACACAATAGTAAAGTTGTTAGAAATTACGCACCTGCTGCTGCATCTCCAAGCATGCAAGGTATTCCAGAGAAACAAACCCAAAAATGACAACTCTGTAATGCAGTCACCCAATGTTGGTTTAAGTGACATTTGAGGAAAGGCTGAGAGATCTGGGCTTGTTCAGCCTTGAGAAAAGGTGGCTTACAGGAGACCTCATCACCATGTTCCAGTATTTGAAGGGTGGCTACGGAGAAGACTGAGACTCTCTTTTTACATAGAGTCACATGGAAAAAATGGGGGGCAATGGGTACAAGTTACTCCTAGGGAGATTCCAACTGAACACAAGAGGGAAATTTGCACAAAGAGAACAATCAGCCATTAGAGCAATATCCCTGGGGAAGTGGTGGATTCCCCAAAATTGTACACTTCTAAGGTTCAGCTGGATAGGGTGGTGGGCCATCTTGTCTAGACTGTGCTTTTGCCAAGAAACATTGGTCCAGATGATCCTCGTGGTCTGCTCCAACCGGGTATTCTATGATTCTGTGATTCTGACAGATCTAAAGCTCTTGTATTTTCAGCTTTCACGTGGATAGTCCTGCTAACATTGTAGATTTTTTCACACATATTTTCAGGGCTGGTTATGCAGCAGGTACTGCTTTGATAATGTGCCGCTTGCAGACACTGTAGGTAGACGGTGGAAAAATACTTCACTTTTGTGGAATAAGTCTGCGTACGGGCAAGCAGAAGAGAGCTGTCTATGTAATGCACTGACAGCCACTACAGAGACAACCTGGAGATTTTTTTTGGCTGCTGACTGCAGAGACTTTTCTGCAGTACTTCAGGGTTCTGCATATCTAGCAAAGACAACATTTTTCCAAGCTAAAGTTGTGCCTGACACTTTCATTTAGGGCATGTCATTAATAATCTGTCTGAAAGGAAGTATCCCAACACTCAGCATCAACAGAAAGGTCCTTAGAGCAGCTGTTGCAATGCAATAACTTCAAAATCCAGTTGGTGATTTTCTCATGTGTTCGATAAACCAGTAGGCACCCGACCAGACAGTAGGGTGAACTTGACAGTGACTATTTCTCTTCCCTCTCTGCCCTTTGGGTTTCTTGCAAAGGTGCAAGGCTGTGGTTTTGGGGACAGATGAGACCTGCAAAGTCAGCACTTGTAATTAAATACTTGTCGTGAAAATAGAAGCCTGGATCCCAGATGGGACTGAGTCTTAGTCCTCTGTGGAGAGGGGACCAGTTTGTGTGTCAGGAAGGAAACTCTCCAGGCAAACTAAATAGCATTGATAATTCAACTGTAACTATACAGCTTCAGGTTTTCCGTCGTATCCTTCAGACTAGTCATCCCAGACTTTTCAGTAGCATCTGTCTTTGCAGTGCCTAAAGACAGGGATATTTCGCAAACACAGACATGCACATAACAAAAGCTTTCCTTATGGTTTCTTCCTAGCCATATTTGCCTTTTTTTTTTTTTTTTTCCCCAATTGTGGGTTCAATTAGTCCTACTGAGCACTTGAATGATCATTTCCCACGATCTAAGAACTGACAGGGATAAATGCTGATCTATTGATTTCTACTGTCTACTGATTACAAAATAGAAAATGTCACCACATCAAGTGCAGATAGTATGATCACAGCACTAATGTGAGCAAAGCACAGCACCCAGCCCCATTTGAGGTAAAACAGTGTGTAATTTCCATTTGAGATTTCCGCTGCTGGTTACAGCTGAAGTCAACCAACCACTGTTTCCAAGATTTGTAACAACATGTGTCATCATACATGCTGAAAAGTGGACTCACCAGTGCCCATGGGAATAAAGTAAATTAATTCAAAGGATTCCAGGATGGTATCTGATAGGCCAGGGGTGTCAAAGTCATTTTCACCTGGGGCCACATCAGCCTCGTGGTTGCCTTCAAAGGGCCAAATGTCATTTTAGGACTGTATAAATATAACTACTCACGGTGAAAACGAGTTTGACGCTCCTGCAATAGGCTGTTTTAGAGGGGATTTTCACACTGAGGGCATTTCACAGTGCTCTGGAAGACAACAGACTGTTGTGGTAGTGCTGTAATAGATCAGTCACAGAGAATAACCCTCCCTCACTCCACCCAAAAACACCCGAAGGTGAGGCAACAGTAAGCAAAGCTGAAAATCAAACAAAATAGAGAATAGAAAGACAAAGGAGAGGATGACAGACAGGCCTGTTTCTATAGTCATAAATATATAGTGTGTGGTGATCCCATAAAGCTCCCATGGAATATGTGGAGTTTATTGTATTTTCTTTTGCTTCTCTCAGGTAATTTTCCATTTCAGTGAAATGTCTCAATGCTGCAGACATTTCTCCCTGGGAAGCTCTGGGTCAATACTTTCATGCCTCCAGCTCACAAGGGCAAATGAACAGTTTAAGGGTGAATCAGGAGGTAATACATGGTGTCTCTCCCACCTGGCCTTGAGATAACTCCTCTAAAAGATAAAACTGTGAAGGATGGACACTGCAGCAAATACAAAGGCACAAAATGTACTTCCCCCAGCAGCTCCACCAGAGTTCATCACATATCACATCTATTAATGCCCTATATAAAATACAGTAAGGCTTTGTTGATTTGATATGTAACGGGGATTTAAATTTTTCTATCTCACTGGCATAGTTCATGCATCACTTGGCTTTTCACTACTGATTGCACAGCACTCCTGGTGCAGCAACGAGTGCTTACACAAAAAGTTGGTATTTGGGCAAGATCTGTAGCATAATTTAACTTTCTTTTAGCAAAAATATCAGATGGAAATCAGGATAGGATTCAGCAGTGTGTGACCAGTTAGCTTGCCAGAGCTCAGGGGCTGCCATCTGACAGCCCCTGTCCTGCATTATACATCCACCACGTGGAGGATCTGCTGCGTGGTGCTGGTAATCACCTCTACAATTAGAGGATGTTGTTTTGATATGTGTGGTGGTTTTTAAATTGCTTATTGCAGAGCAGATGAATTGTAGAAGAATCGAAACTTGTTGCAACTGCAGAGTAACATTTATATTAATATCAGGTGACTGAAATGATTTTTAAAGTCAGTCACCCTATACTTCATCTCTTATATATAGCAATGATTTAATGTCAAGACAGTGCAATTTATTCTAATCAAATTTTCTTTGGAAATGAAACAGATTCTAATGGGACTTCATAGATTACACACATTTCAGGACTTGAATCATAGATTTTTGAGCTGGAACTGAACAATAAAAAATCCTGCAGTGTTATTAGCTCATTTTCTTTTTATTTTTTGCCAAAATAAAACTGCTTTTTGAAATGCATCCCCAAGAGCTTTGTCTAATCTATTTTTAAGTGACTCATATAATGGGACTTCTGGCACTCCCCTTCAGAGAATATTCCCAAATCTAATCAACTGATTAATATATTTTTCTTGCTATTTGAAGGAAATTTGCTACCCTTAAATATTTTCTTTGAACTTCCACTTCAGTTCAAGATTTATAGGTATCGTGGTATTAAAATTAAAAAAAAAAATTCTGATAATAATTGTTATACACATAGATCATTTCAGTAGCTGCGTCCTCCATTCAGAGAAATCTGTTTCAAATTTCAGATGTACCCTGAAGGACAGTGTCACCCTTGTGGCATGAAGGCTGGCAACGAGATTGGCACCCTGTTAAAGCAACAGCTTTTTAGGGTGAAATGAGGAACAAATGAGAGGTCCACTAACCTGGTGAAATGCATTTGATCAGCTGTGCAAGATCTCTTTATCTTCTGACTCCTTCTCGTTTCCCCTCCCCTGCAAGGTCAGGCACTCGGAGGAGCAATTTATAAACTCACAGCTCATATTCTGGTTGCAGTTCCAGAACTGACACAAAATTAAATCAGTCTTGAGTGCAGTAGGATACAAAAATTACCTTCTCAGTCTAGGGAGCCCTTCAAGACTTCCAATAAATCTCCCAGCGGCAGCATTCCAGTGCTGGTTGCCTATCTTCCTTGCCTTACAAAAAGACCTTGAAATGGAAACAGAAGGGTTTTCTTTGAAGTCAGATTTCACAGCACAAAAAGACATGCACAGAAGCAGCTGACCTAAGTGGTTTTTCCCTCTTGTTCAAAGTATTTTCTGAAAAGTTTTAAACGGGACTTTTTACCTAATCCCCAGAACTCCTAATTGCTGGGGCCACACCATGTGTGAAAGCAGGAGGTGATGTCAACAAAGTCGCCTCTTAAAAAAAGATAAAGACAAAACTTTTCAAAAATATTCTGACTAGTAGAAACATTGTAAGGTTTTGTCTAATTGCATTCCTACCCTGAAAATTATAGCACTTCTCCCTAAAAAATATGAAACTTAAGCAAATACGTTCATTTCAGCTTAGAATTATTAATGTGCAAACAAAATGTATCCCTGTGTAATTATTAAATTGAGCAAACGATAATTATCCCTGGTAAGATTCCCTAGGCTCCAGTAGAGATACGACAAAGTTGAACTCTTGTCTATTAGAGCAGCCCTGTCACATACATTTTGTGGAGCAGAAGGAATGGGTCTGGAGGCTGGCTCGAATGGGTCCAGAGCCCATTTTGCTGGCACATGGCCTGGCGTGGGTTCCTTGTGCTGTTACTGAGTTGCACTTGCCTGAGGAAGAAAAAGCTCAACACGTTGGCTCATTCCTCTTTCTCAAGAGCTCACAGAGCTGAGGGACTGGCAGGCCCACAACGCTCATGGTCCCCAAACCAAGGGGCCCAGGAGATGTCCCGCATGCTGATCACTGCAGCTGCACTTGCCTGTGTGACTATGGGGATGCAGAAGCTTCTTAGACCCTCAGTGGTCACCCTACCATTTCTTAAAGGGCTGCTGTGGTTTCTTCGGTATCAGCCTCTCAGTTGCCTGAACCAGCTTAAATACTGCACAGTGGACATGGGCACCAGCCCTGGCACATCCCAAACTTTGATCCTGATGCTGATCCAGGCTTTGGCATGGGGCCCACCTCTATTTTAGGTACAGAGCCCTCTGAACCTGTCTGTGTGCAAGCAGGCTCCGAGAGGAACTCCCACGTGAGTGACCCGTGAAGAATTCATTTTGTTTTAGGCTGCTTAAAGTGTTATTGGAAAATTTTGTAAGGCAGCTCAAGTGAGTGAAAATGATTTGCCTAGGATGAATGTAACCACCAGTGCATTACTTCACGTAATCTAAACAGCGTTTCAGGCACACTTCATCTATCATTCCCTGAAAGAGAGAGACTGAGTTAATGCTCTCTGACAAATATTATGTTTCTCAGGCAGCCCTGGTGCTGTCTTCCATGTTTCCTGACCCACTTTGATTAGATATATAAACAGCACGAGTAAAACACGGGTCAGGTTTTGCTGTTGGAAATGCAAGATAAGGATACCATAAAGGCCCATCAACACCCCAGCACTCTGTGCGAGACACCAAGCACTTGGGAGATTGGAGATTCCTTCTCAGTGCTGTAAGATGAGTCACTTGGCTAATAACTATGATTTATAACAGCATTTTAATAACTCCCTGGGCTCTCTGAGGAAGGCAGGAGAGGGCAGGGTGTCACACCTCGGGATGGTTGCTTGCAGGGTTGGGGGAGGGCAGGGACAACGTCCAGCAGCGAGTGAACGTCACTTAGAGGGCAGCCGGAGAAGTCCTGGAGGGAAGCAAGGAAGACACGCAAAGCAGAGCCACCCATGGGCTCCTGACAGTGGGTTTGCTGGCACTGTCCTCTGAATCTAACATCAATGTCAGGGACAGGGCTTGGAGCTGGTAGTGAAGAGGGGATACTCCACCTTGCCCATGTTGCCTTTGTTACAAAACTTGTGTGGCTAGCGCACCTCTTGGCCCCTGCGGCCTCTGTAGTAGATGATCGAGTCGGTTACATTTGCCTTAAAACCACATAAAGCCTCAAATGTATGTATTAATTAGCTCTAGGTGGGCCCATAGCCACATCCCCGGGCATGTGTACAAAAAAGTAATCAGAAGAAAATTGGAACAAGTCTTTCCGAACACGAAAACCTCCCACATCCATCAAACTGCAATTCCCCTGAAGTCAGTCCTCACTGCTCGCTTTCCCAGAAAGGACCATTACAGAGCAACTTGGAAGTCAGCGAACAATGTTCAAGACACACGTCTTCACTGTACTGCTAATCCAAAGGGCTCGGAGGTTAACTGAGAGCTGGCAAGAAGAACAAAACAGACTTTTCACTATCTGGTTTTCCTGATAACAATCATGCTAAAACATTGGCTGGAGGAGCAAAAGCTTAAGACAGCACTCTGGAAAGCTGGGCTTGTGCCCTATCTTCGGATCTTCACTCATTTGAGCAGGAGAGCACAAACTGAGGGAGCCCACCAGGCTGTCCAGAGAGGCAACCACAGCTCTACCCCATGGCCCTGAAAAGTGACGTTCGGCTGTTCAGGTCCAGGGGCCCGAGACACAGTCACTCACCCTGATGGACGACTTGGGAGCACCCAGATAAGACTGCAGCTAGAGCTGGGTGTGCACAAAATACCTCTGTATGATATGTTGTGGGTTTAAAAAACAGATTTCACAAGGCAGATCAGGAGAACAAATCAAAAATCTCAAACCAAAATAAAAACCATGAAGCTGATGGTTAAAAACTTTATGACTAAAACTGGGTTATATTTAATTCTGATACCTAATTCCAATAATGATCTATTTTCAGTATTTATATTCTCTCATTTTTTACAAAAAAAAAGAAATTTCAAACTGAAAATAAACCTAACGTTTAGCCTTTTCTGAATCCAAACAAATAAAAAAATAGGAAGCTTTCACAATTTATCAATTTTTTTGACACACTGATTTTCTTGTGAGTGATTTATGTTTTGACGAATCAGTGGTTTCTGATTCCTTATAAAAATATTTTAAAATAATCCAATGAGCATGTGCTCATGTTTCCTTGCTTCTGTCAAGCAGTTAAAAGAAGATGCTATGAAGTAGTCTCTAAAGAAATGGAAAGTTGTATTTTTTTAAGCTTTTTTTTTTTAAAGAAAAAAAACCTGTAGGGATGGTGATTGCTATCTAAATACATCGTCCAGGCTGCTAAATTGTCACCAGTTATAATTAAGCACACAGTGTATGCATCCCAATTAATTGAAACTTAGATTTTTATATTTTGCTCTGGGAAGCATGAGTTTATTCCTATGGTCTTCTCTAGCAGATATCTGATTTACATTTCTACTGAATATTAAGATGCAGAGAAGGGTATCCCAGGGTCAATGGTATTGTCTTCCATGGGTTGTAGTAGGGGGTTCTTTCATTGTATTTGATGAAATCCTCATATAGAAGTCAAACTTTTATTTCTTTTTAATGGGAAAGGAGAAAAACAGTAAGCAAAAAGACTGTCACTGCTAGGAGATCAAAAATAGCCATGATTGTGAGCCATAGTGACAGAGAAATATTCAAATTGGATTTAACTGCATCTGGAAACAGCCACACCAACATCGCATGGGTATGGACAGCTTAGGTTCCATCTGGTTGAGAACCACCTCAGCACCCAAATCCGTGATTAGGATAAATTTACAAAAGAGAGGGTAATTGCTTAAGGCTTGGTTTCTATAGCCAGCGAAGACCCTGCAGAGTGTTGCGGGCTGGTGCAGCAGGGGTGGGAGGAGGGCTGGCAGTCCCGTCACAAACTCGGCATCCACGATCAGCTGGTGCTCACCCCATCCTGCAGGAAGAGTCATTTGGCTTCCCTGGAGCCTACTTTAACCTTCTGCAGGTGAATGTTAATATCTGAAGCTCCATGCAAGCACACTGAGGTTCTGTGTTGGGTGTCATTGCTTCATGCAGAGACAAGAGACCTTTTGGCAGCCTGCAGTATTGGCCATGGTCAGGACTTAGTCTGCGTGGATAACTGAATTAATTTAGGAGTAATGAAGAACAGGGTAGCGTTTTCTGTCCTTCCATCCTTCTTGATTGAGACTTGCTTTTCTTTAGTTTACCCACCATATTGACTATGCTTGAATGGTCTTCAAGTTGCTTCCTACCTCGAAGCTCACCTGGAAGCTGACTTCAAGCTCTCTGAAGTACAAATGGATTTTTCCTTTGTTTGCAGTGATCTATGGGACTTCCTGCCATGGTTGTTAAAATGCTTTTGCTTCTATGCAATTATTAACTACTGTAACAAGAAAATATGAGGGGTGGAAAGAAGAGTCACCGGCAAGTTTGAGGGCAGCTACACTGTCCCTCAACTCCCATGGCTGTGAGCTGTGCTATAAATGCTGCCAAGTGCCAACACATGACATTACAAAAAGGGCATCCACGAGGCTCTGCAGTTCTGAAAACCTCTCAGGAAACATCATATGGCTTCAATTTGGGAAAGACCGCACACGTTACAGCACCTGTGCCACCTGCTACGTGTTTCTTGCTAGTCACTGTTCTGCTTTGCCTTGCTGGTTCTGGTATAGAAGGTAATCTTGAAAAAATCTTCTTATTTTGATAACAATACCACAGTAATACATATTCTTCTCCTTATAAACACCCCAAGGGTGTATTGCAGGAAGAACACAGGCCACTGAACCAGCAAAAGCCAAACAGTTGGGAAAAGTTCAGTTTCTGCAGCAGGTTAGAATTTCCCCAGTGGATTAGGGCAACCACTTGGGTCAATATCGCTTTTGGAGGGTTTTTTTATCCTGGAATATAAAACTCTTGCTGCAGCACCTGTTTTTTGGTTTTCCCATCTGCTGCACTACTAAATGCACCCCGCAAATGGAGCTGGGGAAGTCAGGGGGTACCCTCTGCAGCACCCACCCTTCCAAACCACTCACTGCTGCTGCCCACCAGGGTAGCACTCAGGGAGAAGAGCAATGACCACCAACCACCACAGCTGCCCTGTCACTGCTGACAAAAACTGAGCAAATCTCCCAACTGCCTCTAGAACAAACCCAATCAACTGAAATTCTGGATAGCAGGATGTTAACACAAGATGGATGCCACTAATGACAACACTAATGCTGCCACAACTAGAATGCCTCGTATCTTGCTTTCCAGGGAAAATGATTCTGCTGACAGAAACCGAGAAACAAGTGCTGTGCTTGCATGGAGGTCCTGGCAATGAACAGAAACTTGTTCCATTTTGAATAGCAAGGGATGATATAATCTACTCATGCTTTGAAAGAAGTACGGGTGTGCTGCTCCTTCATCTAAGAATGTGCTTGGTTGGGATGACACAAAAAGATTGCAGGTGCCAAATTTAAGAATGACAACTTGCTTTAATTTTGTTCTAGTCTCACTGAAGCATTTCACCTTTCACAACCCTAACTATTTAGATACACTGTAAAATAAACCAAATATCCAAGCTTAAGTGACGTTAATTTTTATTTTATTCAGCCTCTCTTATTTCTTTCTAGGTAGGTGTTTTAACTATTTGTAAAGCCTAAGAGGAAAGAAATCCACAGGCCTAGAAATGTATTATTACTTGATTTCATAATTCAAGAGTAAACTCTTTACCAACCATTTGGTCTTTATTTAAACACTATTTTGTAAAGGAGTATTGTAGGCATTAAAAAGCAGACTTTTACCTCAGAAAATATGCATGCTGGAGCTAGGATTCTGTTGTTTATCTCTAGACTCATTAATACATGTTTTATGAGTTCCTCAGGAATTATTTGTGCATTGTTGTGTTTATTCAGATAAGTGGACAATGCTTTTATGACTCTTCTGGAAAACAAACAAAGCTCCCTGGTGACTCACAGTCCTTGTTGTCGACTGTTGGCTCCATCCTTAATTACCCCAGCACCCTTGCCCAGTCAAACTTAAGAAGCTTTATAGCATTGATAACTTTCCCGTCGCAAACCTAGAGATCACAAGTGTCCTCTAAGCTAGCTTCACTATTAGCACCTTTAACGTTGTCTCCCTCCTTTTGAGTTTGTCCATAATAGATATTTTAATGTTCACTTGCTTATGCTTTCCAGAGAAACTTTGCTTGTGCACCTGAGGCGAAGCCTCAGCTGTGTCCTGGCCAGGAAGGGGTACTGAGGGGTGTCACCCTCTGTCACCCTGTGCCTGACCTCTCCCTGTGGTGACATCCGTCACACAACTGACCTCAGGCAGAGAAGGCATCATAGATCCACCTTGGCTGCTGTGGAGGCAGAAGAGAACATGAGAACTGGTTTTGGTATAAGGCAGGAATAGACACTGGGAACCACTAGGTCGTAGAAGGTTTCCCAGCTTCAGGCCATAGCTGATGCTGTGGCTTGGAGGCAGCAGAGGTATATTTCGACTGCCACATTCACATTCTAAGATCTTTTTGTAGTGTTTAGCAATGCACATTTCTGCTGTAATTTTCTGTAATAACTTTTTGTGGGAAACATTTGCTTTAACTTCTCAAGCTATTTTTCCTTGGTTGTAGCAGCCTGACTTTTGCATTGCCCTCAGTCCTTCCACAAGACCCCACCTGTCTGCTGGGCAGGAGCCTGAAGGTGCATATACTATATGTAATATGTGTATGTGTGAGTGAAAATAAAGACTACTTCATTATAAGTGTGAGGTGTGTTAATACAGTCAGACGGTCAGATATAAATGCATGTATGCATACAGTAACCTGCATTTTCGTTGAGCTCAAAGAAGTTGCCTCTGTTTCCTCCACGCAGTGAGCCAGTTTGCTTTGTATCTGTAGGAAACAGAGAGGCAACTTCTCAAAAGCTGTGCATTTGCAACAGTGTCAGAGCAAGGCTCCAACCCTCAGGCAACTCCGTCAAACCAAGGTGTTGCCTCTGCTGAACAGAGCAGTATCGCTCTGTGGATAAATTTGCTTGTGGGCATCCATTTTGCTCAAGAGCCTTTTAGAAATGCTGATCTCCTGTGGGCAAGGCCAGACAAAGCCACCTCCTGGCCAAACACCAGACAAAACCACTAGCATACTCCCTGACGACAAACAAAGTGAGGCCTCACAATATATAAAAAGCCTTTGCAGACTGCCAAGGCCGCAGGCAAACCTCAATATGTTACTGTTTCTACATTAAAAGTTAAATTTCATATCTAGAATTAGCAACTGAATTGCAAGCTCCTGTGCTGGAGAGCAATGGATGCAGTTTGTTACCGCTCTGCTTTTGGTAAAGGCTGACTGCAATGGTAATCAAAATAGCTTTAGGCCAGTAGCAGGATGAAGGAACAGCATTCTCACATTTTATCTTTTTCTTCTTTATGTAATACACATCCCATGTGTCTTAGTAAACATGAGAAGTGAGCCTGTGCTGAACTACAACAATGCTGTTTTTTGACTAGAACAAATACTTCTTTGGTTCCTCTTTATCACACCCTCACCAAGATTTGCCTTGAACATGCAAGCACAAAATGTATCTTCTAATTATTTATTTCGACAGGAGGGATTGTATATGTCTATTCTACCTGTAACACACTGGATGCTGTACTTCAGCAGTGGTGTGCGCCAGAGGAGATGCTGGTATTTCCCACAAACAAAGCTGTTTCCCTCTTTCTCCTGTTGCTACAGTGCAGCAGTCAGATTAAGGATTGGAAATACTATATTCCAGTCACCACCATGAATATGCGAGAGTGAGATTCCACTGGAGAAAACTGGGGTTCTAGATGATAAGAACTCTGCTTTCCAGCTTTTATCTAAAATGCAATTTATAAATAAAGAAAGAAATAAAATAAACAAATAAATACATACATAAATAACTATTAAAAACTGTTACCTACAGATACCTTCTCTCAGGACAGCTAAGTAAAGGTGGTGGTGCCTCTGCTGAGTACTCTACCTGAGCTGAACAGATACATTCAGCCCTGTCTTTCCTCTCCAACTTCAAATTTCTTCACTTTTGGTGACTTTGTTGGAATGTTGTTGTTAAGCCTTGGCTGATTCGTTTTCTTTTCAGTTTGTGTGCTTGAAGGCCTTACCCAGCTGTGTTTAGCATTTTTGTTCTAGCTTTGCAGAGGTCTGGTGGGCACTGAAGGAAGCTGGAAGCGGCAGGAGATGCAGTGGGGGAAGAGGCTCGGCACACGGTGTGGGGCTCAGAGCAATGGGTGCTTCTGAGGGAGCACTGCCCTAGAGCCACAGCTGTTTTCAGAGACTGATCGCTGCTGATGCGAACCGGTTTCTCTGATTCTCAAATGCCCGATGCACTTCTTGCACAAAATATTTCAGCCTAGGAAAGTGCAGTTGTCCCTCCCCTCAAGAATCCCTTCCCCTCATTAGGGTGAAGCCACCGTACTTCAGTTCTTCATGTGTGCAAGATGTGGACATAACCTTCAAACTGAAATAAAGCAAACCTCTAAAAAAAACCTCCTTTCCTCACAACACAGTAACAGTGCCAGTGGTAACTTTTAACCATGATTACTTTCAGCCATTTAATGCAACTGTAATCATTCTACAGACTAGGAAAATGTGCCAATAAATGTCAAAATTCAAATCCGCAGGAAGTGGATCAGCTCAAGTGATGACAAATTACTTGAAGTCCCTTACAGCTATCTATCACTACATCACTTCTATGCTGCATTGCTGAATCATTCCCATGGATATTGCCAGCTCCTGTGATGACCATCAGGACTGAGTTGCAAGGCATGCTTTCTGGTTTTAAAAGTTTAAATGATCTTAACTCTCCCTGTCCAGCTGAATGCAGCTGAATGTAGCTGAATTTGAAATTCCTGTGAGCATCACTGTTGTACCCAGACTGCGCCAGTGCTCTCTTGGGGCTTTTGGTCCTTTTTAGTGTGATCACACTAATATCAGTGTTACTCCTGGTTTCTCTCCCTTATTTTTTCTCTAAGTTACTGGTCTGTTTGAACTTTGTTTTGCTCAGTCCCCAGTTTCCTGATGCTGATTGATTTTAGACTGCAGTCACCTCTCTGGATTAATAAATACTAACAATACTACTACTTGTTTCTGAAATGGACAGCTTTAAACTTGCTCTGCTTTCTGAACTGTGATTGATAATGATGAAATGATAGAAAATGCATCACCTCATCACTTGCATTACTTTCCATCTTGTCTTCCAAATCGAATCTTACCATTGCTGAGATTTATCCCTTGCCTGAACTACTTGTTCAAGGGTGTGAAGCACCTTCTCTTATGGTTATTGTGACATTGTCCTGATGCACTTCTATCAGGGTGCCAACATCGTTATCTAACAGGTTCAGATATGCTTGAGTGGCCTGTGCACAGACCAACCCATGCACAGGCTCACATGGAACTCTCTTGCACTTCACGTACCAGTACTGATTTACGCCTTGGCACCACCCAGTATCTTTTTACTGCTGGGAAAATGCTGCGTTTAAGCAACACTCTTACTTCTGGTGTCAGAGCTTTTCTCAAATCCTGTGCCATCCTTCGTAGCTTCTCAACCATTTCAAAAGGAAAGCTCAAAAAACTCTTCTGCTATACCTAACTCCAAGGTGAGGTTTGCTACACTCCTATGCTTTCTCCATTCATTATTGATAACATGGCACTAATTCCCACCCACGGTGAGACCCCTTCTGTCAGAAAGTCAATGTAAAAAGTCAATGTAAAAACATCTTACAACTGATGCGTACTATGTTGTGCAGCATAAGTGATACCTTACGCTACCAGGGTGGAGTAAAAGGGCATTAACCTAAAGAAAGATTTTACTCTGGTTTCTTCTCTTCGGTCCTCCAATATGGATTAAGGATGTTTTCTCACCTCTTTTTATTTCTCTCGCTACACAGTCTGCTTATGGGCATTCCATCTTACAAAACAAACCTCTAAGCAGCTAGGAGGACCACCACTTTGTTCATACAGATTTTGCTTCTTCAACACGTGTAGCCCCCAAGGGTTTTAAATCCTTCCTGGCTGATGTCAGCAGAGGGGTTCTCCTCTACTTATCCTCTGTAATCCCATTTTTCACATAGCAGGCACTGTCTGGAGATCTGAAGGCATGACATTTCGGTGTAAAACATTTTACAAAGCCACATATTCGATATGTTACAGATAAGAAAAAGGTATACAACAAAGTAAGGAGAATGCAAGGCTATTTCTTTGGAGACAAAATGTAAGAATTATGGAGGCTTCGTTATAGAGTGGCTCTGTCTTTGTTCCAGCAGCATAAGATCATATAACAAACACAAACATGCATATTACACAGCTTGAAGCAAGTTATTTCCTATCTACTGGGTTTTGCAGCCCTAAAACAGTCTCTAGTCCACTGCAAATTTGGGAACTACAGGTTTTCTCATATGGATGCATTTTATTGCTCTAGATGATTTTAATTCATTTGGGTAAAGTATTTTGCTAGTCAGTCCTCAGCAAGAATCAGACACATTCACTAAAAAGCCAGGCCTTTGGTTTCGTCGAAGTATTGCCAACTTATTTCAGACTGCCAAATCATACTGTAATGGCAAGCATTTCTTCCCCCAAATTGTGACCTTCCTGTGTGCCATACAGGTGAGGCAAGAATCAACTCTCCCAGCAAGAACACTTGAGGACACTTTGGTTTTGGTGGAAGGAAATGGTGCCATTGCCTGACGCACGCTGCTATTCGCTTTGAGGAGAAAGCATTGCCAGAGCTGCTGAGCAGCAGGAAATGGGCTGAAATATTTACATTCACTCTCAGAAATATTTGATATACAGTTCAGCGAGAGAGAAATGATGCCCACATTTGCTTACAGAGCTGTCTGTACCCTGAATGAGGAGCAGGTGGTATTTCCACTCAGATTACAGGGAAGCAGTCAATGCAGACTGGATTCAGATATATACCTTTCACAGTTTGAAGATATGATATTCACAGCCAAAGAATCAATTTCAGCTGAATTTATCCATGTTAATTTCTATATCTGAACTTAAAAATTCGCATGATGACACAGTCAGCATACATGGACGTATGTAACAGGACTGCTTCCAGAGACTGCTGAAATGGCCCAGTATCTTCACCTCAGCCTGTACAATTATTTTTAAACATAACTGGGATTTGTATTCCAATTGTTACTACTTGTATTACAAGTTTCTTAAGGTCTATTCTTGTTGTATTTAGACTCTGTTAGATACTTCTGTCACATGACAGATAATCTTAGTCTGATCATTTCCACAGAAAGTTTAATAATTAATTCAATGTTGTAATATTAGCTAATTATAAAATAGCTTCCACCTTTCTTTCCATGTAAGAGTTGTTGGCCAAAATTGGGTTTTCTTCACAGATTAATTCACATACAGGTGGTTTAACTGGTTTTTGCACACTGTTATTTCTTTATCTGCTGAGAACTGCTCCCTCATGAAGCTGAAAAGCCAGATTCTAACTTTGCATCTCTACCTTAAACTGCAGGTAACACTTTTTTTAAACTTCTGTGTTGTCTTCCAGAATTGGCTAATTTTGGATCTGCGGGGCACCATAAGAGTCCTGCTCTGTAGGCACCTAAGGATGGCTGAATTGACAGGTGCTCTCTATATCCCATCCACCATAAACTTTTCTGCTCCCTTTGATCTGTATATTCCTGCTGTCACTACAGTGAAATGACCAGTTCCCTGCCAACCCATCCTGATGGCCATGGCAGCTTGAGAATGCGCACCAAACCCAGGAGCAACTACCAAAACCAAGGTATTGACAGATACTAATACCTATTCAACTACCTGTGTGCGAACTACACAGCAAACAAGGGTTATTTAGCAATTTTTCCTTATATACTTATATACTTATATACTTATATACTTATATACTTATATACTTATATACTTATATACATTTACCTTTATAAACGGTATTACGACACAGCAGGGAGTTTGGCGGAAACATTTGGATTGCCAAAAGCACTTCTGTATGCAATGAGGTGTATTGGCTTCTTAATCTTGAGCTAGTACTGGATTTAGACCCACACTGGATGCCCAAGCTGTCCAGTCACACTAATTTGTGGAAGAACAGTTGCTATGAATTTTAACATGCTATGGACCTGCTGTGGTTAAGTCATAGAAAAAGAACAACAACCAACCAACCGAGACCACGCAGGCAAACTATGCAATGGTATTAGGGTCATCTTTGGATGTGGATGTGGGAAGAGGGGTGGATATGGTTATCCATATTTTCCACCATAATGACAGCTGTTAAATGAATGAAAGAAGCAAAGCCTGAGGGAGAAAAAAAAAAAAAAAAAGGAAAACATTTCTCGAATTTTAAGTTAAATGCTCAGAAAAGGTGAGAGGCTGCTGTGTTTAAATGTGTCAGAGCTCTGTTTAAAGAGGCTTGAAAGGCTCAAACTTCAAAGTCATGAATGCTGACTACTTTGCTTCTGCCGTAACTGTACTGCTGTTCCTACTCACTTAAAACTATGCATTTAGGCCCAATTTACTTATTCAAAAATGTTATCACTCGCTGCCATCTAGTGTTAATGGTACAGATTGTCAGGGACTTAAACTTGCTTTTCCAGCTTTAAGAAGTAAAAAATTACATTTTTCAAGTTTGGTCTCTCTTACCCTGAGAACCTGGAAATTCCTGTTTTCACGGACAGAGGGAGCCACAGATGCACAGTAGCTCAGAAAATCCAAACAGTTTATGCGTAGGAATAGATTTGAGTTTAGAGGCCATAATGCAACTCCAGCAACTACAGTTACCTTTGATTTTGCTTTCTTGATTCTGACTCTGCTTATTGGTTCTCTCCCTGTGTGGTCCCAGATTTGGTCCTGAAGCAGAAGCCCCAGCTGCTCCCCCTGCAGCTGGCTGTGCAGATGCAGCATGCTCCCAGCACATGCTCCTCACCCCTTCATGTCAAGAGAAAACTGGAGATACTGTTGTGCTCCACTGTCTGTGCAACGGATTTCTTTCCACCCGGGTACATGAGAGTGCTGGTACACACACTGGATCTCAACAGCACACTTAGAATGCTGTCCACAGACACATTTAAGGATGGGGCCTCTGGGGCACCCAGAAGGACATTTGCAGACACAATCACTCAGCAGCATGTACATCCATGCCCTCAACTTGCTGTTTGAATGGTGTAGCCAAATGCTTATGTTCTACCTCAAACTAAACTGCTACAGTCACACTCAGATTCAAAATGCCTACGGGGATTCTGGGAGGCAAACCCAGAATAGAACTTCAGTTTTAACAGCAAACTTTTTTATCTACAACTGGCGTGGATTTGTGCCATCGGATTCAAAGGCATCAATGAATTGTGCTAGCGAAGAGAAACTAATGCCAAATGCTTCCTGAATCTCTACAGATGCCGTTCACCATTAGATAACAAGCAACTGTTCACCTTAGTAAGTGTAGTAGAGTGCGCAAAACCGGAGATAACCCCCTGCTTTCTCTTTTTAACCAGGCAAGCGTTTAAAGTCTCAAAGCTGTGCTAAAGCAGCCAGATGAGAAAGCATTTTCCCCGTGTGTCATCCATGGCAATTTTAAGGCACAAGTCTCATAATTTACAGTGCATCTTCCTGTGTTTTCTGAAGACTGGACAAATTCTGTACACTGTGAATTACCTTCTGGTGGCTACCTTTTAAATAAACAGGAATCATAATTGTTCTTTGCATGAAGAATTAATGTATATCAAGTTCTCAAAGAAAATGCCTGAATTCAAAAGCAGACCACAGAGTATTGCAACCACATACAGTCATAATTATTTTATTAGCACTGTTTTTGAAACAAATATACTCAGGTACTTAAACACAGTTTAATACATGTTTATTTCCACATTTGACATAGTACTGTATATTACATAATGCACTGAATAGCCAGTAAATAAATAACAAAACCAAAGTGCAGACTGAAGTAGCAAGGTCAGTTTTTAGGTTATCAGGAAGGCCAAAATCACATCAGCAGTATAAGGACAGTAAGTTGAAAATGACTAATGTTTAACTTGACATTCTATTGTTGCTATGTGCATGCCAGTACAAATGATTCTTCTGAGAACTGCATATAGTTATCCACAAAAGAAAACAGTCCTTCCACTGTTTTCATGATCTTTTTATCTCTCACCTTTCAGGTCTGATCCTGCAGTCCTTACTCAGCAAAACTTCCAGCGCAATCTGTCAGGTTAGTTTCTTACTTTTTCTTTAAGCTACATAAAGCCCACTGGCTCACTCAAAAACATCTGAATACTAAATAATTACAGTTTTAATTTCTAAAAATTCGGCAATTCTAAAAATATTTGTAACAGAAAATATTGTAATTAAGTACAGACCTAAGAGCACTAGGGCCAAATCCAGAAACAGCTCTAGACAGAAGCCTTGGGAACTGTCACGACAGCAAGGTTGGCATCTGGTAAGTCAGGCACTTTCCTGATTAGCCAGCCTCTTCTAGGATCATAGTGTTGGATGTAGACACCTCCAGTCTCCTTAAATACTGTTTTGAGCACCTACATAGTTTTTTTGGATCTGGCCTTTTTTATACTTGAATACACGATGTATCACATTAACATTATGCACAGACACTAAGAGAAGTGACCCTAAAGTAAAACAAAGTGATAATACAACATGATATCATAGTCATGTCTAGAAGAAGCTATTGTTCTTTTCTGTGCTTTGGTTACACACATTTGTTTTAACAGCTTTTAACACTGTATCCCATTTACTATTCTTGTGTTCTAACTGCCTTTTCCTAAACTTGTGCTGAAATAAATCATTGCTGTCTTCATCCTCAGCCTCCGACACTATCTCCATTTTTTGTATAATCAACTTAATGAGGTCGTGTTGCTTTTCCAACAGTGTTGATATATCTTTGAGCCTAAAAAAAAAAATGCAGAGCAGACTTTGTCATTTGGTTTCAAAGGACGTTTCAGTCATTAAAATTACAGATGCAAAAGACCTAACAGTTCTCAACTTCACCCTCTACTAGCAAAAATATTATCTGGAGTACGTTTAATTTTTCAAGCTGTGGTACTTTTCCAGGTTTCAGAAAATAGGATTAAAGAAAAAATTCTTGGTTCTTGAGAAAAATAATACTATATACTTAAGGTAAGAGCAACTTCACTCTCAAAATAAAATTCTCAACAGTTCTGTCAAAAGTTTTTGCTATTGACTGAAGTAATCTGGCAAGAAAAAAGGGCCAGATTTACAATAGCAATTAAGAATCCACAAACATTTAGTGAACTTCACAACTACTTCAACAGCATATGAGAGACAGTGATGAGGCACTTATTGATCTCTTTTTGAGTGCTATCCAAAATGCAATTGATACAAATAAAGAGTTAACATCAGTTTGTATGACGCATACAGAACACAGTATGTGTCATCTTTTATGAAAGAAATGGGAAATGTGTCTGGAAACTGTCTTCATAAAACTACCAAACATGCTTTTCAGGTTTTTTTAAAACCTGCTTTTCAAAATGTCTAGATTCACAAAATTATAACACGAAAAACACATAGTGAGTGAAAAGATTCTCCGTGAAGAACAGTTTGGGGCTTCTTTAGATGTGTGAAAACAACAAGAATTAAAATAGCGCAGCGAACAGTTAACATTAATACAAAGCACAAATATCCCACCCCGGAGCAAAAACCAAGAACATGCACTCAGCACTGATTGCCACTGTCTTCAGTAGGAATTGAACTCTATTTTGAACTCTGAGCATAAAAACAGACAGGCAACATAGTAAAACAAAGTTTTCAGCCAATACTTTCGGAACAGTAAATAAAACTTTCCATAGTGGCACGGCCCCAAGTTATTATACTCCAAATAATTTTCTAATTTTATAAAACGATAGTTTTCTTCCCTCTCTGTAGGAAAAAAAGAGGAGTATGTTTGATGCTGGTTCCTAATACATGGATGTACTATGGATTTGAAGAAAGTCTTGTTAAATTCCATGTTTTGCCTGCATCTGTAGGGTGTATTCTCACCCCTTCAACTCTTGCCAAGTCCTTCACACAAAAAATACTTAATCAGAATCTGTGCAGGGACAGAAAAATTTAGTGTATTAAAAGAAAAAAAAAAGAGAGAGAAAGAAAGAAAGAAAAAAAGAGAAGAAAAAAGAGCAAGGGAGAGCGAGATAGAGTGAGAAAGAATGTATTTTCCTAGCTGTACATTCACAGAGGGCTTTTCTGAAACCATTCTTCCTAAGATGTTGGTGAGTAAGAATAATTAATACAGAAAATTCCTTCCAAGGCTTCAAGAAACAGATGATTTGTTCAGAGAAGAACTAGGACACCAATCCTTTTTTGGGGAAACAATCTGAAGCAGATTTACCATTGGACCAGTGGAAAGTTGGTTACAGATAGTGTAAATTTGCAAAGCAATTGGAATCACATCAATTGTGAGTTTAAAATAACCCTTGAAAACCTCCATACACAAACCTCTAATTCTGAGATGAAAATGCATTCTCCCCATTACTTCAGTTTAATTTAATGAGCAAGCAAGCCTGTCCCCTTTCTCTTCCATGGGATAAAAATATTTCTCTACCATACAAGTATTTTGAAGGTAAATACATTACAGAACATAAAATACTAAGTTACCATAGTGAGGGAGCTTACATAAGGGCACTAGCTACATTGAATTTTACTTTTTAGGTACAGTATAGAGCTCTGGGAAAGTTTGTTTTGGTTTGCGTTTTTTTTCTTTGTTTGTTTCTTTTTTTAATAGGGGTATATTTGTAATATTGGTTCTACTTATTTTTACAGCAGTAAAGTAGCACAACGAATACCTGTACTTCTGCTTCAGAACTTCCAGTTCTAACGTTGTATCAGTGCTCTGTGCATCTGTGGTGGAGTCCTCACACCCAAAGCAATACTGGAACACGCTCTAAACAAAACATGGAACCAAAATGCACTCATACATTATAGTCTGATAACAGATTAAAAATCACAAATAAATGAATGGTAAAAGTCTCCCCACAGTGTTAAAGCTGAAAAAAGTTTCTGTTGTGAAGTTATTTTTTGCATGTTAAAGACTTGTTTTGCAAAATTTGTTTAATCAGGAAATTCAGTCTACCAACAACAGCTGAAATGAAAAGTAAACAAATAAAAGAAGAAATGTCAAATGGGAGTAATTCTATTTTCTGTCTGAATAACTTTTGTAGCATTTCTCACTTTAAAAAGTCACAGATCACTGAGAATGCAAACACTAATTATATCTGAATGAGTTAGGCTGCGCTCAAACTGATTTATCATTTTCACTGGAGACAGGCAATATCTAATCACGATTCACTGATGTCAGTTAATGGTTGAGTCTTATTAATGCAATGTTCCTAGCAATCTCTGTACAAAGTAAGCCTATCATATCACATTCTAGTAAGAATTCTTTAGCCTAAGATTCACCATCTTACCATAAATCCACAGTATCTTGGCCTGTTGGGATACACAGTGATTGATTCCTGGTCCACCCGACTTAAGAACCAAAATGGCAGCTTCTTCTCCAAGTTGGTGTGAAGATTAACCTAAGCATAGTTTTGCATTTAGAACAAGATACATTCTCTTAAGATAAAGACACATTATGTTGTGAAAATAACCGCCATGTCATTATATTCAAAGCACTATTACTAGATGTCAAGTCTGAGAGGATATCTACGCTGCAAACAATGGTATAATATTTGAACAATCCAGGCCAGACACCAAAAGCATCTAGTCATAGCAGTATTGAGTAACTCAGCAGAATTAATTATTCCACATATACATGCACTCTCACAACTAAAATGGCTTCAAAATTGAGCTAGCTCTTGTGTAATGGTTTGAGTAGCCCCTTAGTACACTGGGGCTTCCTGTATAGAATTTACAGGGCAGAAATGTTCAAAAGATGGAATACCTATAGTAGCCGTGGGTTTAAGACCAAATAATAATGGGAAAGAGGATGATCGCTCCCTTTTATGTTGTGCTATATCCTTTTACTAGGTTATGACAGAGTCAGTATAGATTAAGATGCAAGTGGAAGGCCTGTGAGAAAAGTTTTCCTTCGGGTAGAAACAAGTATGTTACATATGAGTGCCTTTTCAGAAGGTGCTACCTTTCCAGTCATTCTCAAATTGCTACAAAAGTACTGAGCACATGTATCTAAACAAACAAGATGTATAGTGTAAACTTATCACAGACAGCTATAGTCCTGTCAAACATACAGAAGGTTATATGGATAAAAAATATTTCATAGTACTATCTGAAGGTGCAAGACACCATCCTTCCTGAGCACTCTTGGTAAAGAAATACCTGAAACAGGTAAAAAAGTTGACTGCTGCAAGAACTGCCCTTATATCTCTACTTTAGTCATTTGTATCTCTAGCAAAAGAAATATCTCTTGGGAGGAAATACTTCTCTAGAAGAGAATTCTCCGAATACATTTGAACTAAGCCAGCACAGCACACAATTTAAAGGTACGTGACCACCCGAAGTTGTTTCTGAGCTATTCCTGTTCTTGAGTGTTCTGTCTGTGCACACCTCTCCTTTTGATTTCTGTGTACATTAGCCTTCTTTCCACTTCATCAGTTCTCTTCTTAAAAGGCAACTCTCCAATTTCAAACATTGCATTTACTCATTTTGAGATTCTGATGTTGGAATAACTCAGAATTCATTGAACTGACTGTTCAAAAGTTTCTTAAAAATGCATTTGCTTACACATTTCCTTGACAATGGCTCGTAGGACTGAAAAAGAGACTCAGAATAGGATGCCCATGTTCACTAATTTGCTTTACAGAGATGTTAAAGATGTTGATGATAAATCAGTTAATCATCTAAATGGTGTTCTAACAAGGATATCTATTTCCTATAGTTGGTGCTTCTATAGTATGCTACTTACCTGCATTGCAATCCTTTTGAGTGCAGCATATTTTTGTACTTCTGCTATGTCCCCAACAGCCAAACCAATCTAAAAATACCAACAAAGATTTCATTATGTATTTTTTCGTAGTCTGTGATTTTAATTGTATTTCTTATATTCATACTTAAATCCAAATTTTCTATAAAGTTAAATTTATTTTGTTTCATGTGAATTTGGAAACGTACCCCTTTTATGCATATTTGGAAAATCCATATCAGTAAGGCACTAAAGAGGTACTTCAAAGGTTCATCAAGGATAGCACTACTTTTTTCTCATTGTTCCTTACTGCTCTTATGTTAAAAAATTTGTTGATCTCTTGATTGAACAGGATCAAGGCAGTAATAAATAACTTAAAAAACCTGAATCGTTTGATTTGCATTGCTCAACTCATATAGACACCCAATTGCCTAAAAAAAATTGACATTGAATGGAGCACGGCTGAACACGTATTACATGTTTTCTGCCCTTCTCACCATTACCAGGTTTTCTGATTCTTTTTTTCAGGTCAGGCTAATTAGTTAGTTTTAACACTGCTGCTGACTGCTGTTTGGTGTGCAATGAAGATTTGGTTTTTGCATTTTTTTGTTGTTTTTTTTTTTGTTTGGCTGGTTGGTTGGTTTTTTTTTTAATATTATTAGATCCAGGTTATGTTACAGCAAGACACTGAACAATTAAGACTATGTCTACTCTAAAAAGCACAAATTTATCAAAGTACTTCTTAAAATCTTTGTTCACTAATTTTCTTTATCAAGACCTCATAATAATACATTGCAGCTCCAATTCAAATTCCATCACAGGTACTACCTAAAGATTATACAGAATAACCCTGCAAAACTTAATTGTGGGAAAACATTCAGAACAGTAAACTGGAACAAAAAAAAGTCCAGAGAAAGGCAAATTTTTAATATGTTAATGAAAATGTCAGTTTGTTAAATAATGAAGGAAGGTCATAAATAAGCACTGAAGTAATTCTACACGCTAAAACTGTGTATATACCTGTGTTTATCCACTTTTAATATATTAACTAGCATACTTACTAGCAAATTCATAAGAAGGATTGGAATAAGCAAGGTAAATATAATGAGAACTGTGTAACTCAAGAATGGATACGGTAATTCATTGCTTAGTAATGGATCAAGGAATGCATCATGGTAATTAATGTCTCCCAACATCATTGCAAACGTCTTCATTACAGAAAGCAGAGGCGTGCTATATGTTTGCTGCAAAAAAGAAGAAACACCAAAAGCAAGAAAAAAAATGAACTGGTGAGATTTGTAAATAACCTCGTGAGATTTTTAGTCAAAACTTATAAAGATAAAAAATTAGCTGTGACATTCCACCAACCTGTGAACCCAAAAGGACAAAGAAACTGAGTCCAAAGGCCAGTATCAGGAAAAAGAACACAACAGCAATCCGAATCAAAGTCCTCAAAATTTCCCAGAACATCACAACATAGATGCCGTAATTTTCAAATCTAGACAACGAGTAAACAGAAAAGATATGCACAATTAAATACTGAGTTTAGAGTTTTTTACAGTTATTTATGTGAGGTAATACATAATCCTAATTTTCATACATAAAAAGAGACATTTTGCCTCTCTGAGACACTCTGAGATGGTACAGAAATGTACTTTCACATCATAAAGAATGCAAGTTGGCCTTATTTACAGCAAGCTTAAACTACATAATCTTCTGTTTTAATGCACTAGAGCAGTACTTCTTCAGGATATTATTTTTCATTAACAACTTCTACTCTCTCCATAGCCACAGACAGTACAATATTGTACAACTCTTGCACTCAGAATAATAACATTAGGAAATTATCACATTTTTTGCTGCTATTTGAAGCAAAATAGCAACTGGCACCATGATCCATCTAGCAGTCACAAGCCTGATTTTAAAACATTTTGCTTTTTAATGACATTACAAAGTATGGGAAACAAGCCAACAAAAACAAACACATTGCTCAGGAAGAGAAGGGGAGTAGCACAGTATTAAGACACCTGTGTTTCCAGCAACAGTCTCATCTGGCAAGCGTCTCCCATTCTTGGCTTACACAGAAACCAGATCTCAGAACATGCATTGTCATAAAGCAGATTAAGCTACTTTTTCCCCCCACACCTGAACCTGGAAATTCATGTCTTCTGCCAGGTTCAGGGACCAGATGAGTGTTCCATGTTACAACAGTAGCAACTGAGAAAATCCCTCCACAGGATTTTCCCCTTGAAATATTATGTGCAAGGCTGAAAAGATTAAGCTGGAAGTAAAGCAAACCCTTTCTTCTATTTATTAGGTATTTATTAGGCAAAACTCCATTGAAGTCAATGGAACAATAGGTTGCTTTGAGAGCAGATGGCCTAAATGAGTTAGAAAAATTATATGTAGAGTTTTACCGCTGAATGACAAATGAAACCATTCAAGTCAGGGAAGCATTTCATTTAGCAGCAGAAGAAAGGTTAGGCAATCATGAATTTACTTTTTACTCCTTAGGTTCAACCCTCATTTTGCCCACAGCACACGAGAGAAGACTTGCCCATTCATCGGTCATCTAAGGTCGTGCACAAGTAGGAGGAGGTTTGCCAGCAGAAGCAGTACCATAAAGATATTCTCCGTGACATTCACTCTGTTTACAAACCTTGTCCTTAAACATCCCAGCTACAGTAAAATGATCCTGAAATTAATCAGCAAATGCCAAGTTTGTCTGTCTGTCAGACCGCATGGGAGTGATTAGTGCATATATACTATAAGAATCAGAAGAGCATATATGCAGTGTTATCACATACTGTCATCCTTATTTTCTGAACAGCTCCAAATCGTAATTTTCTTGCTGATCAGCCACACTTCATCTTTGTGCAAGGCTGTCCTGCTCGGGCACAAAGATGTTTAATTTATTAGCTGTGAGCACTACACCTGCATTATTTTTCCCTTCACTCAGCTCTCCTGCAGGCCAGGACTTCTGGAAGCTATTGTACCAGCGACAGCATTAAGATCTTTAATGGCAGTAAACAAATCTAATTTCAACTAAAGAAGTAATTTCCCCCATTATAGTTCTTTTACAGGACACTATGGTGTAGAAAAGTGGGGTGTGCCATTTAATCTGTAAAATTGTAAGAGAATTTACCTTCTCCCAGATGTTGCTTATAAAAACAGACTTCCTTCTGCCTCTTGTAATTAATTCTTTTAAGTGAAAGTCTATACAGTATAATAACACACATTTTAAAAAATGTAGATGTGATGGCTTTGCTTATTTAACATTAAAATAAATCTTGTTATTTCTTCAGCTGCCATAACACACGCTGTGACTCTCTACATGAAAAACATTCAAAACTGCTTTACAGTTCATTAGGTTAAAAAATTCCTATTTTCCTGATCTTGAAACTTGCACAGCTTGAAAAAAATAAAAATGAAAACCAAGGCTTTCAGACTTGATCAGTCATAGTTTAGGATACGTAAGATATTTGAAAATATTACAAATATTTTATTATAAAGCGTGTAAATACTTTTTACCGTTGAAGGTAAAGCAAGAAGTTCATCCAAGACAAGTACACAGCAATTGCTCCACATTCCCACTGCAAATGAGCTGGTGTATTAATAAATAAAGAAGACACAAAAATTATGCTTGTAGTATAAATTGTCCAGTCCAGTAGATTGGAGTAATCCAACAAATATTTCAATTTCTAGGATTTAAGAGAGACAGATACATATTTACAAGTCATGCATCGTTAAAGGACTGAAGTCAATACACTATTTAAATCCTCTCCTCACTTTTAGTCTTATATAAATTGGTATTTCCCTTTTAATGAGGGAAAATCAGATTTATTTCAATATCACACAAACTGCTATGCAAGCACACTATCTGATTAACGTTATTTCTCGATGTATTTACCTGCTGAATGAGCTGAAATATTTCTTTGCAGATTCCCAGTAAACTCATAATTAAAACTAAACACATACACACTCTCGTGAAGTATGAATTCTGAAATAAAAATCAGAGCACAAAACAAATTAGAAATTATTAAGCGAAGATTTATTTCAGCTCTACATACTACAGATACAGGGTGTTTCAAAAAGATGGATCCAACACGTTAAAATTACACAAAAAAATTACGGTTTAATGAGTTATCAAGTTTTAGGAACCTTTTTATAAATGCTCTATGCTCCTTCCACCTGCTGCATGGACTGTAGAGTTTCATTCATGGGCAATTTGTGGTTGCAGAGATATAGTGATTGGGTCCATCTGTTTGAAACACCCAGTACATTATATTGCCAAGTTCGAAAACTCTGTTAGCTTGCTTCAAATAAACTTACTACTATCTAAATTCTGTTTTACTAATATTTATTCTGAATTCTGTATCACGTGTATTGTGTTTAAGTTGTTCAAACCAGGTACAGAAGTCTGTGCATTGCCATGATAAATACTTGCTGTTTAGCTTCTGCTACTATTTCAGTTTGGGAACTGAACTTGCAGTATTTATGCCTCATTTTAAGTATATTTTGCCACTGGATGAACATAAAGACAAATTCTGTTGTCCATTACTTCAGTATCATGTTGCAGTGTCCAGAATGGAAACAGAAGTCTCTGGGCAAATTGGAAGTCCTGGCATCCTTGTGTGGCTGCTCCCTTCGATGTCTCCCTTCACAACTAGCGTAGGCAAAGAATTTTTTCTACTGGCACAGATAACAATGGTGAATTTAATCTTTAATAAATAACTTGTAGAGCTAATTCCCCACCTGAGGGTTCGTTAACTCACAGGCAGATGACAAATTCACTTTTCAGTGATGCTGCCATACACATCAGCATTTGCCAAGTCACGTCCCTCTTTAACCTGGGTTGAGAGTACAGCACCGCATTCTGTAACACTCTGCTTCCTACAGAGCTGGCATCCCCACTCCATTCCCATTACTGAGCCATGAGAACACTGTCTCCTCCAGTGCATAACATTTCATGGACACTGGCATTGCTCTGGTCTCTCAGACAGCACCTTCACGGCTCCTGCTCAGCACAGTGCCTCCCCACCAGCTCGCATCGCTCCTCACTGAAGGACAGGACTCCTTCTTCCAACTGTGCTTCTTCCACCCAGTTTCTGACGATTCATGGAGCTGGGTCAGTCTGAGTCATTCTCTGTGTGCTGTACACAGCTCCTGTCACTCTCCTGTCTTCCACCAGGGAGGCGAGTGAGCTAGTGGAGCGTGAATTCTTCCAGTCCTGCTGATTCTTGTGGCTTCTGAATATTTGAGAATCCTGTACCTACTGGGCTGGGCGTGTGATTCTCCAGACTTTTTCACATATCAGGATGCCCTCATGAACCTTTTATAACCCTTGAGTTTATTTTATTTCGTATTTCTAGTAGCATATTCTTTTTGAGTTTCTTTTTCAGTTTTTCTCTCCCAAAAGAACTGTAAAATATTTTCTTGCCTCCGTTATTTTTTTCTTGCCAAAATAATTTGTTTTAGTGATAAAATCACTTATCTGAAACGGGTCGTTTGAGAAGTTTGCCACACAGCAAAATCTTGTCTTCATTAACACCAGTATGTTACTGTTTCAGGGTTAATGGTGCAGGTGTCTCTTAGAATATCTGACTCCATGTCATGGAGACAGAGCTCTGTGAGTCTCCTGCCCTTCAGACAGACACAGGAGTGTAACACCTGAGTTGTACTCACAGGTTCAATAAACAGCAGAACTTGCATTTCCTTCTCTGGAAGCCTAGTAAGGCTCAGCTTAGGGACAACATAGCCTTCCCAAAAGACAGAACACTGTTTAGTTTTAACTGCACAAATGGACATCAACCGGTTGCACCAACGTGTCTTTCTTTTTTAAAACCTCATTCTCCTGTAGCACTGGAACCAGCAAGTCTAACTTCTTCGGTTCACTATCGTGTCCTAATTATTCCGGCTCCAGCTTCTGAAAAAAAGTTTGAGCTTTGTCTCTTCGCAAGTCAAAAGAATGTATGGAGGACAGGCTCATCCTGAGACAAGGTTCCTCTTTGTCTGCTTTTCTTATGGCCCCAACTAAAGCATTGTTTCCATCCAATTCATATCACGAATGTGACTGGGAGACAAACCTTCAGAAGTCACTATGACACATACGTACTTTGCTGCCAAGCAATGTTTTTCATTTTGAGACATCATAATTCCAAAATAGGGGTATATCATTCACATGTTGGCAGAACACCATTTTTTCTATTTTTATCTTTTAATTCTATAAACAGGGATTATAGAAAACAAAACAAAACAAAACAAACAATGCACTTAAAAACCTTTAATGGAGTTTTCCATCCATATGTGACTAAATTCTGCTCTTTCATTTTTCACTACTGTTATACACAAGGTAGCTATACACAGACTGGCAAAAATTGTTCTGCCGTGGCCTCATAGTTCATGAACCTAGTGAAGAAATACTGGGCCTGCAAGTGAAATACATAATACAGGCAAAGCAAGCTGTACTTGAATACATGAAACCACTTTATTAGTGACTACTCTTTCTATGTCAAATTTTAAATAAACAATATCCATTTATTTTGGATGAAAATAGAAAGGATATAAAAAGCTAAAGAATCCACTGTTTTCTGTCTTTTCATAGTTAAACACACATTAATCCTTTTGCTTCAACACTGAAGAAATATTCACTTCAGGGAAGAATTCGAAGTAATCGTGTACCAGACATGAAATTTTTAGTAAAGATTAAAAATAAGCAGTGAGAACTGAAACTTATCTACAGAAGTTGCTGCTGAATGTTTAAAAATATTCACTTCAATTCTATTCCTTGTAGTTGATAAATCATAAATAATTCTAGAAATTATTTAAATAAACATACTTTTTTAATATTAAAAATCCTAAACATATAGTAACCAGTAAGAAAACTCAGTACCTCATATTCTAATGGTCTTGCTTCATAGATCTCTGTTCCATTCAAAGGTTTTCCTGGCTGTATGTGAGTGACCAGAAGAGTCAGTGGGATGAGACCAAGAGAATATATGCCTAAATTCATTAGATGTGCTCGAAACCCATAGGCCATCCTTGAAAGTAAGAACATTAAAGTTACCGCACGTCACAAATTTAGAAGAGCATGCATTCAAATGTAACAGTCAACAATGTTTTCAAGATGAGGAAATAAACATTTCTTTTAACTTCCTTTTGTGATGAATGTGTTCATTGAACTTTATGTGGACAAAAGTGTATCGGTCATTCTGAAATACCATTCCTCTTCTTTTTAACTTGTCATTCCTATTATATACTTTTGCAATAAAGTGGAAACAAAGATAGTGGTTGTCTTTGCTGTAAATATCAAAGAATCATTACTAAATTCTAAGCTATATTTTATAGGATAATCAATCATCAGCATACTCTAAGTACGCTTATGAAAGGTCACATGGAAAAGACATTTGCTTCAGTCAACACTATAAATATGTACATCCTAGTAAACAACTGTCAGGCACAATAACTTTCATCCTGATGTGCAATATTTTATGTACATTAAAATACACCTACCATTTCATGAGCAAATACTCTTTACACACAGGATGACTGAGCAGCTCCATGCGATTGTGGCGTACCATAGCCTACAAAACAAGAACGCAGAAGGATCAAAGTTATGTCATCTAGCTAAGTGCTTACAGAAACGGCTAGGTCACCTTCTTTACTTGAATACTAGCCTAATGAAAAGTAAAAAGTCTGTGAGATATTGCAAATTTCTTCTGTATATGCAATCCAGCCCAAAGCTATTGCTGTCTCTTCTCCTCTGCTGCTCTGTTACTCTATTTCAAGCTTTAAAAAATAACTGTACAGAAACAGCATATTTTGCCTAAGAATGAGACTGAACATTACATGATTTTTCAGGAGCAAACACTTTGCCAACTATACGTGTGAGATAACCAAGCTTTTTGAGTTACATTTAACTAGAAGATATTTATTATTAGACAGTATACCATGTCTAATTGCTGACATGAAGCTCAAAAATTAATCAAATTAGGGCAGAAAGGTTGTTCTGTAAACATTTTCTGACAAAAATAGGCAATGTGCAAGAACAGAAAATTTATTTTAGGCACAGAAAGTATTTTGCAGTTAGTATATGCAAAAGGCAGTTTTGTCAGGTTTTTCAGTGCATTGCATTCCAGTGCATGGACACTATTAATACAATGACTGGAGTGCGGTTTTCTTTGATGTATTACCTGTGCTTCCAGCATGTTGTCTTGAAACATGCGTAGTTGTTTAAATAAGCTAACATTTTTTATCTAAACCTAAAATAAATGTTATAATACTTATTACTTAGACTACAAGATTTTTGTCACATACTTCATTCCAGTATACTTTAAATATACAGTTGTAGGCTTTGGAAAAGAAATATTATGATAAAAACCCAAACCCCTTGATTTTATTTAAAGCAAGACAGAGTGGAATGATGTCAGGGAAGAACTCACATTTAAAGTGGTAAGGGGTTCATAGAAGATTTCTTCATCTTCCTTTAGTTTCTTGTTAAGTGTCAAAGGACACTGAAGATATCTGAAGTTGTATTCAATCTGAATAATAAATATACACCAGCATTTAAATGTGATGAAACTGATAATCTAAGACTGAGACAATTAGCTTAATTTTTAAAATGTTCTCCTTTAGGAAAAAAAAAAAAGCATATTGTGTCAAAGTAATGAGAACATTGATGTTTACGAGTCGTTAGTCACTCTGCCAGTGAACACATGCCATCAAGATACACATCTGTCACTGCGAAATGATTAAACACATAGCCATTTTTCATTGTAAAATAGAAAGTACACATTTCTTCTTTAAATACCACAGTTTAAAAATGTTATTCTGACAGTCAATTTGTTTTAATGTTCATTTTGAATAAAAGCTTGTTTTTAAAAGTTGTACGGCTTTGATAACACAATATAAAGAAAATGTACAGTAGCAAAAAAAAATTGCAATTCTTCTGTTAGTGATTAAGACACAATCCAATGTAATAATTTATAAGGAGGTTTTCAAAAAGATAACATAACTATAGAACATTCATGTCCCCTTAGCACTGTGAAAGCAGTTTACTGCTTAAGATTTTGGAGAAGAATTTACAAAAAAGAAACACATTGAACACTGCAAATTATTGGTGACAAGTGTACTGCTTATGATAAGCATGCTTTTGATATGTATAAATAGATATTATGTCTTCTATCGCTGTTATCTTGAAATATACATAACCTTGGATACCCGTCTTGATTGCAAGAGTTAACACAGCAAAGGTAAAGTCTACAGATTGCTCAAGTTTAATGTCAAACTTGTTAAAATGCATGAGCATGAAGACTACAGAAACCGAACTTCAAAGCTGTTTGCAGCCCAAAAGGATAAAACAATATCAGTCACCTGTGTTTTCTGTCATACAACCTTGCCATACACATTAAAGTATACAAATTGTATACTTCCAAGCTTTCAAGTAAAAAATGTGTTCATTTCAGCATCACGCAGGCAATAAAGAGAATTAAATCAGTGTCTTTGCTGAGAACAACAAGAAAAAAGAAACTAATAGTTGAAGATAGCTAGTTTCTGGTGAAGTGCTTTTTAAAAGTCATCCTAATACTGAGGAGGTTTTGCCAAAGACACATTAAAAGCACAGATCCAAATACAGTTATTGATGAATAACTACTGAATTATTCATAAATCAAGTATTGGCTGATTTTAATTTACCAACTACAGGATTATAATTGCAACCATAGAAAATATTCAAGGCATTACAATGTAGTCCAGTATTAGTAACTGAAAGCCACACTGATTATTTTCTACCTCAACTATTATGCAAATAATGTACCACTGCTAACATTCCATCCTGAGAGCACAAAATGTACTATCTTCACAATTTTTTCTTTATTCACTTACGTAAAAGTCTCGACTGGTTTTTTCCTCTGAAGACTCAATTATACAGTTGTCCAAAACCAGCTTTGAAGATGAACAGAAAAGTGAATTAATGTGATATAGATAACATTCATCAGGATAGTTTGCACCTAAATAAAATGACCTTCAGTTATAGCAGTCATCTAACAGAAGTGATGATTCAGTCAGATTTTATGGTCTATGATTCAAAGACATAAAATTCCATGTAGGATTTAAATAATGAAACTATGCAGTTTACAAGGCTACATGTTAGTTTACAAGTGTAAAATGTGAAGTATTTATGAATACATGCATACCAAGTCAATTGCTAGTTTAAGAAAAAGGTTTCCTGTACTGCCATTTAATGGTTATCTTAGAAGGTGAAAATATCTCAAATGGTTTTGAATCCAGTTCTCTTCTGACTTTCATCATTTCTATACTACTTTTCATACTGCTTTTATACTCTTAGAACTCCATTGACACCAGGAAGCTAAGGACTTTCTCCAACACCAAAGAAATTAAAATGGGCAAGCTGAAACTGTGACTAAAATACAATTAAAGAAATTTGTGAATGTATATTGTTTCTGTTTTATAATAATACCCATTAGTGTATGTAGCACTAGAAAAGCAATAGCAAAAGCTGCAGTGTAACTAAGGAGGGTTTTTTTTCTGTGTAGTCATTTCTTCAATATGTGCACAAAACTTACTTTAAATGAATCAGGAAGATACTCAACCATTTCCAGCAAAGGACACTTATTGGCACTAGAAGAGTGAGAGAATGTCCCAACAGTTTCTTCCCATCTGCAAAAATCAGTTGAGATAATGGAAAACAAATCAGCTGCTTCTCTTTTAAATTAACTACTTTTAGATTATTTGAGTTTTATTTAAGGTATTGTCTTGCAAACCACAATATGTAACAAGTTTACTACTCTCAATTGGAAAATGAGCTGTTTGAGGAGTAATTGAGTATTATTCTGGATGCTTCTCTGATTCATTTTAAAATCTGTTGTCAACTAAACAGAAAAGTTTCAACTACAGTAAGACCTTCTGAAAAATATGAACCTTGAACTAAAGCTGGAATCTTGGGTTTCAAGATTAGGCAAGTAATTATAAATACACTAAAATACTAGCAGTGTTCCTGCAACTCTTACTAAGAGGCGATGGTGTAACATTTTTATTCCTGAAGTGGCGCTTAACTAGATTGTAAAATAAAATATTCTAAACTGCAGTTGAACTGTCACATTTTAAAATATCTGCAACATATTTTAAACAACAATTTTAAATTACATCTCTTGGATGGCATCAATTACACTTACATGTTGATTAAAACTCTGTAGGTATTGAAGCATTACGTGAAAGACCAAAATTATGTAGGGAAGAATAGGAAAGATGTGGGAAGAATTACTTATTTCTAATATTTGCTATGTGGTTTTGTTTTAACAGAATGAGAATACTCAATCTAATACAGAAAACAACATGCCACCTTTCTGATGTCCATTCCAATTATGCCATTTTTTATTTCATCTCACTAGAACAAAACATAATCTCTGGAATTTTGAAATATGTCCTCAGTCTTATTAAATTACAGGTTTTCAGATATTAATCTCAGTTAAAAAAACAAAACACATACAAAACAAAATAAATTCAAACCCCTTTTTTTGGTGTACCTTACCTTTTATGCAAAATGACAGCAGACACTACATCTTTCCTCCTATTGTGTATTGCTTCATGGAAAAAAGAAGCTACAGCTTTGTTGAACAGAATTTTTGCACCGTAGTCAAGAAGTAACCTTACTGCCTTTGCGTGTCCTTCTCTTGCAGCCAGGTGCAAAGCTGTGTTCTGCAAAGAAAAGTAGCACAGTGATGCATGCATGAGAATAATTAAAAAAAAAAAAAAAAAGAGTACATATTTCGGTCCTTTCCTACATTGAAAAGCTACATGCTATTCTGACTTGCAAGTCCTGAATACTTTTACTAGCATCATTAAAAAGCAGAATATTGTCACAGAGATTCTGATAGAGATTATACATAAATTCTTTATATTTATGGCTGTGGTAGTGTTAAATTTGAAGAGGAAACTCAGAAGTAGGTAAAAAAGGCCAATCCATTAATATGTTTTAGTGGAAGTCACGAATAGGTAAAAATTATGATATCTGCAGATATAGAAGTCCTGCATTTGATAATCAGGAAGAGAAGCATTCCATTATATCCAGGTGTGCTCATTCAAACAAATGTGCAAGAAAACCTGCAGGCAGAGTTTCAAAAGAGGAACATCTTTGGTATTTTCATAAAAGTAAGGCAACGCGTGGTTTAGGAATCAAGTCACACTGCAGCTGACTTTTCAAAGCCTTCCCAACCCACTCAGATTTTTCTGAGGGAAATTAAGACCTAAGCGTTGTCTTCTTATTGATCTCTAGGTAAAATTTGTTCCTAATCTAATAATTTAAATGTTTTCAACACCAGTTCTCAGAAAAGCTAGCAACGCCTTCTGTGTTGGAAACTGAATGGTTCTTTAAAATGACCACCCTGTGTTTTCTGCTGGGGAACTGTTAGGCAGGTTCATACAAGAGGTCTACGATCCAGGAAATGGGTTCTGTCTTGACCCAACAGATACTGCATTTGTCCAAACTTTAGAGTAAGATACAGAAAGAGCTGTATCTGCTGGGCATTGCTGTGCAGAATAGACATATTTAAAACAGTTTGTTAATGAGCTATAGTTGATGTTGTTTTTTAATCTAAGTTCTTTAAATTTAAATTACCACTGTTTGTGTACATTGTTAAACTACTCTTGCATTGTAAAGAGGGCAAGAGGGACATGTCTAATACACTTGCTCAGGATTTTTTAATGTTTTCTATTATTCTATTTTCTTTTTTTTTTTTNTTTTTTTTTTTTTTTTGATCTCCCACTTATAACAATTGGATAACAATTTCAGCAATCATACATTATTTATTTAGCAGTAAACTTTAGCAGTGGTGAAATACAAAGATTTTAAATCTGCCATAGGTAATGAAAGGCAGCGCACGGTGGAAAATTACTAATAGCATACCACCACCATTTGGTCTAGAAGAAATAGCAGACAGAAACAAATAATGTTCTGTGAACACATACCCCTTCTTCATCCACTCTGTCGGTACACTTCACATTAGTATCCAGAATGATCTGCATTGTGCGAGTGTATCCGCCGAAGGCAGCATGGTGCAGGGCTGTCCAGCCTTTATAATCACTTATATGTAGCAGTATAAAATTAGTAATTATAAATGGAGAACTTTTTACAAATTTAAAGTAAATGTAAATGCCTTCTCCTCTGACTCAAACCTCTTTTCTTTGGCATGACTTCTGCAGAGATACCCATGCCTTCTGCCAACTATTTTGTGATTATCAGTGCATCATTTGGAAGTAAAAGGTTCAACTCAATAACAGTATTTGTGTCTCCCTTTCTCTTTTCATCTCTCTCTCTGTTTCTCTATGTATCTGGATTGTGTCCATTTTCTTATATGTCTCTTGAAAATTACACAAATGCTGGTAATATTTTGTTACTAATTCTTGGCAACAGGCCTGGCATAGATCATGGCCATATTATGGAATTTTGCATTTGAAGATAGTGAATATACAAAATATTATAAGCACACAAATCTATTCCTATTAGTATTACTTCATCTTAGTAGAATGAGACTTACTCAGCCTCTTATAGCATAGAACCTACTGGGACATTTCTTTCAAAAATGCCAGGTTCAAGTCTAATTTAAGCCTAAATACATACACATATACATATGTGCACATATCTATACATACTTACATATATATTTATTTATATATGTATATGTATATTATAATCTCTGTCCTTGCTAGGTGATCTCCTCAAAACACTTAAGCCTCCAGCTCCAAGGTGTAATTGCAGTGGACTTGGACACAGAGGGCTTGAAAGGTAAAGCTCTAGACTGTACCTCGGAAACAGGACTCTAAACTTTCGGTAGCTTTGGATCCTGGCTTTACAGGTGTGAGCATGGCAGCTTTTGTGGAGCTGCCAATGATCTTTAACATGAAATCGAGACTCAGAGTGCAAGGCAAGTTGCCTGTGAACCACCAATCCTAAGAATCTCTATTCAAGCCTATAAGTGAAGCTGACATGATTATAATATTTCCAAACCATTTTTTTTCCATCAAAAGTTTCAATATTCTTCTCTCATGTGGGTTTAGAGAAACCTCAGTTTCCCCAGCATCAGAAGTCTTGCTTTACAGATAGCCATGATTCTATGTGTCAGGCAGAAACAAGGCGCGATCAGCTTAGTTTTTAAAATATTCTGTAAATATGCTCTTATATATTTATATTTGTATATATTAATATATTTTTCATATATTGTATTTACATTTATATTGTATAAACTTCCCAGCAGATGGACATAAAATCGCAGGGTGACAGCTCTTTTTAGCCTTAATGTATGAAAATCTGTATACTTACCAGAGAAAAAGTGCCCCTCTCTTCAGGAGAAACTGAACTACCTTCTCATGACCATTCTGGGCTGCCAAATGAAGGGGAGTCATTCCCTTCTTATCACCCTCATTCAAAAGTCTTGTGTCTTTCATATCTCTTATAAGTCGCTGACATGTATGGATGCGCCCATAGCTTTGAAAGATAAACATACAAATTAATTTCAAAGAAATACGGATGGAAAACTGACATTGATTTCATTGCCTAGACTGCAATACTGACCTGGCAGCAAAGTGCAGTGGTGACTTCTTGTCCCTGCTCTTAGAGTAGATGGAAACGTTGAGGCTGAGTAAATTATTTACAGAGAGGGCCACACCCTGTCTGCATGCATAATGCAAGGGAGTGCATCCTTCATTATCTTCATCCACTACGAGATTTTTAATATGTTCCATCTGTTACCCCCCCAAAAAAAACCCCAAAAGCACAGAATTACATTTATATCATTAATGCCCCACAGCTTCTAATAGCTTGTAACAATAGCATTAATACTTAAAAGCGGTATCTAAAAATAATAAACAAACTTTAGGAAAAGTAAATTTAGAAACAATGAGCATTTAATGTCTGCTGATTTGCTCGTCGCCGTTTTTCAATCAACTACTGTTTGAAGAACACAGCAGTTTGCCACTCTGCACCCTCAACTGCAATCCATCCACAGTGCAAATACACTACAGGAGATTCTTCTTCGCTGCCGTTCAACCACAGCGCTCGTTGCAGTCAGCAGAAGGCTTGTACAGAACAGAAGGGTGGTCTATAGTCTGTATTCAGAAGCAAAACTTCTGGCTGTCAAGAACCAGCAGTTCACTGGTTTACAGTGCCGTTTTATTTCCCCCATTTCTCTTTCTCATTTTCATTTTCCTGCTTTTCCTCCATACCTTGTATAGCAATATCCTATGTGTAGCCTTTTTAGAGCTGCTAAAAATCTCCTCCCCTGGTCTACTTCACTCCTTCGTCTAAATTATTAGTATGACAAATAACTAGAAAATCAATGCAGACAACTGAGAGTTATCGCTGGTTTAAAACTGATTCTCTACGTCAGCTGAAAAGGGAAGTTAAATCCACTCTGCATTACTAATCAAAGCTGTTCGCAGATTTCAGCAGATGTAGCAAGATCAGTTTTACTTGATTCACATTTAAAAAATTGTTTCTGGAGCTCTGGATCCTAGCAAATTTAACTCTTTCAGGTGAGCCTGGGCTCTAGCAGTATGAATGCTTCACCTCAGCATAGCCAAATACAAATCCATGTTCGAAATCCTTTTCAAAACTAAATCCAAGGCTTCATTGCAGTCCAGTCTGCAGAAAGCACCTGTAGAATATGCTGTAAATTATTTAAATCCTAGAATTTGATGGAATATGAGTGCATCCCATAGCCTTACTGCATGCAAACTGGGAAAATATAAGTGAAAAGTTCTATATTTTATTGCCTACCTCTTGAGCTATTCAATCCCCAAACAGCAAAATAATTTATGGGATTATGTTATTCCTTTGCCTGGCAATAAGAAAACTGTATTATTGGCTTTGAAAAGTTTTTATGTAGATATGTACCTCTTCAAATTATTTTCTGTGACACCAGGCAACTTAACAAGTACCACAAACTTTCACAAATATTCCACAATAAAATGGTAGTTGTTTTTTCTTCACATTTTCTAGTAAGAGTAACAGAAAGACACAAATTGATGCTTACTGTACCTGCAGAAATTTCTCATTCAGATGTTGTAATCCTCCAGGCTGCAATACCGTCAAATGCAAGAAATTCCGACCAAGATGATCTTTTAATGATACATTTGCTCCTAGATAAATATGGAAATAAATACCAGCAACTTCAAAACTGCTGGCCCATGGCACTAACTGGTGATGTTTAAGACAAAGAAACAAATGTTGAACAAACTTGTTTATAAATCTACAAAATAACAAATGGTATATCAATTCAACATTATAACATATAATTTTACTTACAAAAAAAACCCCACTGACACTCAGATTTCATTGTTATCTCATGTGTATACGCATTTTATATTTCATTGCTGCATTAACATTTATATGGGGCCCTTTTATTCAGAGATACCCACAAATCAAGAGATAATTTAATGATGCAGGTAGTCACCTCTTCTAATCTTTTAAAGTTGTAACCTTGTAACAGCTTCGAAACTTAGTACAGGGTTTATTAACAAAATCAGTTATGTTACTATTAGCAAGAGGAAATAGAATAACAATAATTAACTTGTACCAAAAGTGCTGCAACTGAAAGATATTGCTCATTTTCAAGGTGACTGTGATTACATAAAATCACAGGTAGCACTTGACATATGGGCTTTAATACTTAAAGACTGCTGGTACAAAACCTGACTCTCTGTAAGTGGTGTAGCCATTCCACATTACTTTGTGAACTGCGGAGCAATGCAGGGATGGACTGCCAGTGCCACCTCTACCTTGAGAAGCCTGGCGCATGCCACACACGTTTCTCTATAGCCTGTTCACTCTGTATTAAAAAGGGTGAAATCATCACCATGATTAGTCCATATCTCAGGGGATACCAGCACTGTGCAGCTGTTTAGGTCAACTGCTCCTGGACTGTATGCAGCAGTACTGAATTGAAACTGAGAGGAAAGTTAGACACAGGCTTAACATTTATGAACCCTGCTGAAATGAAGTATATGCATATATTCTTTTTTACCTTTTGATAGCAGTAAATTCACGATTTTCCATGATGCACAGGAAGTTGCCAACAGAAGTGGGGATCGACCTTCTATGTCAACACTATCAATATTAGCCCCCTGCAATAAAGAATTTCAAGTTTATCATGAATAATGAATAAATGAAAAATTAAAATGGTGCTGCTCTTTATAAGCATACCAGAATTACAGGCATTCTGGTAACTCCAAAGAAGTTCAAACTATCAGCCACAGCCCAGTCATCTATATATATGTAAATTTAGACACCTAAATAATAGTGGCCTACTTCTAGGTATACGGAACTCACAACTCAGGGTCTTTTGTTAGGGTACCTTTCTATGCATTTAAATACTCAAAATATTTAATTCTAACTTGAAAATACTGTGATTGAAGCTCCAGAAAAAAACACAAAAATTGCAGCCCTTTTGAATGATGTGGTTTTACCTATCAAACAGTTAGCAGAACAAGACCCTTCTGAACCTCTATGCCAGGGGTATCAAACTCATTTTCACTGGGGGCCACATGAGCCTCGCAGTTGCCTTCAAAGGGCCCAATATAATTTTAAGACTGTATAAATGTAACTACTCCCTTGCTCTGTGCTGTATGAATACTGTTCAAGAAGTAATGCATCCAGAGATTAGCATAGTTCTGTCTGTATATCTTGGTCTGTCTTCATTTTCTATTCTTCATCATCATCTATATGAGACAAGTTAATTTTGACCCCAAAGAGCTGTATCAACAGCATACACATTTTTATTCTCCAAACTCAAAGTATTCGCTATGACCTTTCTCCTTAGGGGAAGCACAAGGACTGGAATGAGATATTCTGGCAAAAGCCCAGCTTTGCTGTTTTGTCTGGTTTTGCACAAGATGCATATTGCCAGGCCGGTATGGTCACTATGCTCACAGCAGCACTGTGATCATATCAGCAAAATGCTATGAGCATAAACATATCTATCTAAAAATCCCACCAATAAGGGAGTATGAAGATACAATTAAATTAACCAATAAGATGTATGTATATTTTCTGATGTTTGAGATATATTTTTTCTAGATATTGAGTTGCTAGTCAACTTGGATGAGTTGAAAAAAGTACACAAAAAAAAATCTATTTAATTTCAGATAATATCCAAAGATCATTGGAAAAAAAAATCAATGGGATTTTTTCTATTAACTTCAATCGTCTTTGGATCCAGTCCTAATACAGGAGATAATTAATCATAATCATGAGCAATATTTACTTTGTAGGATGGTAAAACCTGTAATGCAGTAACATGAAACATTTAATAAAGGTACAATGATTGCCACAGAGAACAGGAAGCTTCCAGTGTATGTTGATGAAATGTTTGAGAATAACACATGAGGATCCTTTCCCCAGTTACCTTTCTACATGGTCAGACAACCTCTTAAAAATGTTCTTATTAAAAATGTTCAAAGAAACAGAGAACTTTTTTTACCCAAGTGGTTCATTCATTTCAGTGAATACAGGGGCATCAATTTCCAGTTAATAAATCTTTAATCATCTTCCTTCCAGCTAACATCATTGCTCAGCCTTCAGCAAAATGAAGTCAGCAGCATTCATCATTATTTAGCACAATGAGTAACTTTTACATTGTTATATATATTTACCACATTTATGAGACAGCTAGATTAAGAGTTTGTAAATTGAGTTTTTGAACTCCTTTTACTTTTGCTTTTATATATTAACATACATGAATTAAACATACATTATTATAAAAATATTATGTGAATATTGTAAATATCAATTTGTATTGACATCAATTTAATCTTTCAATTTTCTTTCAGTGAAAACAAAAGAAGTAAAATGGGAAAAAGGAAGTCCAAAATAATGAAGCAAGAAAACATATAAAATTACTGCTTATTTATTTTGACTAAGCACGTTTCAATAAAATTAATGAAGCAAACTCAAGAAACACCAGACATCTCAATGGTAAATTCTCCAGTACACAAGAAAAAATAAACACTGAAAGATGCAAAGAAATTGCTTAGATACTCGCTAAATCATGACAACTTTCTGATTTTCAGGGCTTTCTTCTTCCTTATAGTTGTATACATAACTTTCAAGTGCAACCACACTATTTGCATGCACAACCAGATTCTGTGCACCTGTCAAATGTGACAATGGCCACTTGGACTTTGTTGTTAAATTCACTGTGCTTAAAATGCTTAATTTGCAAACCAATTTATAAGGAGCATTTCTTTGAAGCTACAAAGTTTTGTAATGTTAAGAAGCTGGAAATATTGATCTAGGTTTCTGTCTTTTCCCTTTTTTAAGGCTTCAGTTAGCCTTCATTTATGGCAAACCACAGCTGTACATCTCACCAGAACAGGAGCATGTACTCTTTGGCACGTTATGTTGAGGCCAAATGCAAGATAATGAAAAGCTCTACAAGAAATATCTGTAGAATTTGGTTCACTGACTTTTATGTAGGACATTGACCTATAACTTAAAAAATACTGGTGCAAGTTAAATGTAAATGGCATACAAAGTGTGCCTGGATGGTTCTGTTTAGCATAGATATTACCTTTTCTATCTAGAAGACCTAGATGTAACACTCTATGTGTTTACAATAGCTTTTATTTTCAGACACTAAAAGCACCAAAAATAAAATAAAGGAAATAATCATTGTAAGTTAATGTGCGTGAAATGTGGATATTTAATAAATTGTTTATTAAAATCAGAGAGCCATTCTGAGCTGGAATTTACTATTCCTTTTGAGCAGGAACATTGCTTCACCTTTTCTTTTTCACCCTCATGCAGCACAGGTGATCTCTAGCGATCTTGCCAGGAGTCCGGGAGAGCAGGCAGCATAGGCTGCACACGCTGCAACCCGCTAACCCTAGCTGGCATATTTTGATCCATTCTCAGACAGGGTGAACGAAACCAGTCCTAAAGCTTCAAAAGTTACCTACTTTATCTGGAAAGCCAAAAAACCCTCAGCACAGATTCTATAGAAGAGGTCAAAAGAGTCAAAATGACACTCGAGGAATAAAAGCTCGGTCTTAGCAAATGCGTTGTTAGAGATATTCCCTCAAATACTTTGTGCACACAAGCCTACTGATGTAAAACTTGTGTCTGTATTTCTCAGATAATAATTTCTGTACATACATTGTTTTGTCAGGCAAGTTTAAGCAGTCAAACCGCATCATTTAATATCTGAATTGAAAATAAGCGCAACATCTAGTTCTGACTAAATACAGTCCCTGTAATAGAGGTTCTGAGAAAAGTAAAACTGTATGTAGAAGATATTTTTTCTGAATATAATTGTCATGAAATTAAGCAAAAAAATATACATAAAATGGAAAAGAAGTCTGCTGACTTCTGAAAGGTTCCTCTGCAGAACGGAGCGTATAATGGTTGTATGACCCTTAGTTTAATAGGTGTAAGTGGATACTTGGAGCATAGCCAGTTCATCCCCTGTTACGTTTCTTCTCTTTCTCCCTCATAATTATTCAGTGAAGAAACATAACCAAATTACACAGAGTAAAAAACATTTCTAGATCATGCACAAACTTCAACGTATGGCTATGTGATCCCAGAACAATCATATGTACATACTTCAAATAAAGGTTTGCTTTCTGGAAAAAATCAGATTAAATTCATGCATGCTTAGCTTCTATTTCATATTTCATATCCTAAAAGTGAGGATGGCTGAACCAGTTTGTCATATCTGGTAAAAGGTGTTTATAAAACCTCTCTGAGTAAGTAAAATGGAAATACAAACACAAGTTTTCATCTTCTGTAACTGCAGGATGCTGCTATGGAGCCATAACAACCACTGTATTGCAACTGTCAATTATGCGTTATGAAATACAGACATATCTCTAAATAACCTATATCTGAGAACACATTCTCCTTTATGAATTTTTCTATGCAGACCTGTAGTAATATATAACAATAAACTCTATAAACTTGCTTGATTAAATATTTACCATTGAAATCAAATATTCTGCCAGTTCATAATGATCGAACAATGCTGTCCTGTGGGGGAAAAATGCAAAATACAGTAACATTAGAAAGGACAATGAAGTTTCAAGCCAAAAGCTAGTATTTTTCTTCATTTGCTACATATTCTAGTTTTTTTGAAATCAATACATTTAAAAATAGACAGAGAGATACTTTTATTACATAATTAATTTTAATAAACTGTTTTCATTTTTGTCATGGAGTTTTGTTTTTAAGCTAAGTTCTGTTCAATTAATACATTAAAACTCACTGTGGGAAACAAAGACCTCATGGGTAGGTCAACAGGTATTTTACCACTATTTTTAACAGAACAAGTGATTTCATATGTGAGATCTTTCACTGTACCACACAAGGTCAATATAGAAGTCCGTAAATTTCAGACTCAGTTTGTTTCAGGCAGACTAGAGCCTCAAATCCATTTTATTGTTCTGATCTTCAAAAATAACTTGCTATATATTTTGTGTAATGACTCTGGAGTGGAGTTAAAATGGAAATGACTATATGTATTCTGACTGTGGCAGACAAGTCTACTTGAGAGAATATGAAAATATTTGATATACTGATATAAATCTTGGCGACATTAATTTACTAAAAATATTTTAAAGCTGTCTATACATGTCAAAAAATCTCAGTTTTTATTTTATCGTAAGACAGTGAATTATACATTATAAAAAAAATTGTAAAAGCAGGAAATATAGTACAATTAATATACACACTCCGTTTTCAGAAGTCAGACTTCTGTGCAATATTTTAACTCAATGAACAAAACAGGAGGACAGTTCCAAGGCTGCTCTGTATCTCGCAGATAACAGTTCCCTTAGCATTCATTATAAGAGGTAAGAACACAGGGTGTACTGATTACTCAAAAGATATATTTAAAAAAACATGTTATGGTTCCAGATAAGTAGAGATACCTCTGTTATCTGTAGTAGACCCCTACAGCCAGCCATAAATATCAGATGCTTCACACACACTCAAAGTGAATTCCAAAGTGAATGAAGAGAAAGCTAAGTAATTTTGTAAAATATTTAGATGGACATGTGACAGCAGGATTGTGAAAGGTTCAAGTCCTGCCTATGCTTCACTGCCCCTCCACTTCTGAACAAGTCAACGTTCCTGTACAGTTTATTCATATTCTGAGAGATCTGGGTGACTTTCTACCTTTCTCATGATTCTTGATGATATTTTTTTTCCTGTTTCACAGACACAGGTTGCAAGAGTGCCATTCTTTTTCCAAGATTTTCCCAAGGACAATCATTTTCATGAATATGGCAGCCAATCATCTATTCAGTAGTAAGTTGTGCCTGTGCAAGTTTCTTTAGCATTTGGCATCACTTTGTCTTCAATCTTGTTCTATCATGGTAGCACTTCCAAGTTTAACCAAACCTTATCTTAACTTTACAACACACTCTCCTTTTAATTTCTTCAATTACCTTTGAATCGTTCCACTTCATACAATGTCCAAAGAACAATCATCTCCACTGCCTCTGACTTTCCACTGATTATTTCATATTGTAAAACTTCTTGTAGAATAACACTGTAAAATTATTACACTGAAATGCAGTGAGACACATCTTTCTTGCAAAAAAAGTATAGATGGGGAAAAATACTATCTTCCATAGAGCTGGTAGCCAGCATGTTTAAAGAAGCATCTTTCTGCTACAGAAGACCAAAGAAACTTCTCCACAGTCTAGTGCTCCAGTTTCAAATGGGCTGTGAAAAACTAGAAGTCTAGACCAGGGGTGTCAATCATTTTCACTGGGGGCCACATCAGCCTCTATTACATTTGGCCCTTTGAAGGCAACCGCGAGGCTGATGTGGCCCCTGGTGAAAGTGAGTTTGACGCCCCTCGTCTAGAGGATTATTCCATACACAATGCCATCTGCAGCTTTGTCGTCACAGGGAAGTGAACCAATATTTACTTGCAGCTGGTCAGGCATAAGACAATATTTTAGAGAAAAAAAAAAATTTATTACTTTTCATTCATTTTCTGGAGAACATAGCCCCATTAGGTGAGGGCGTTTGTTCTACAATCACAGAAGTTGTTAACAATTCCATAAACTTTTTCACATACTGCTTCACTGGAGTAAATTTTCAATATAAAGTCTTAGTGACTATTCCTTGATATGGTTCCAAGGTAACTGCAACTGTTTTGATTTTTGTATCAGCACCAAAATCTTTAACATTCTGACCAAATTATTGCCTCTTTCATAGTGTACTAAAACCATCCTCCATCCCATGTAGAAGTTCCAGCCCATGAGGAAGGGTGTTCTAAGGTATGCTGTATAAAGTACAACCGGGTGCTGAGAATAACTGAGAACATCGTGGCTCACAATTAATAGTGAAGTCTGGCAGAGCAGCCTCCTACCTGTGAAGCAAAGTTTCCTTATTCCCATCTACAGCATCAATAATGGATTCATCACCAGCATAGGACGACATCATTAACTTTACAATCTCTGTTGCTCCTTGAGTGGCAGCAAAATGAAGTGCTGTGCATTTTTCATTCTGTAAATGGAAAAATAAAGCACGTAAATATCTAAACCCCAACAACCTACCCTTCAACCTAGTAAACATACTAGCAATCTAGCCCAGGATTTGCAACTCCTAAACACCTAAATTTCTATGCAAGTAGTGAAACTTTAGTCTTTAACTAAAATAGTGAAATTCTAAAGAGATCATAAAGACCAGAAAAGACTAATCAGACAGTTTTAAAGGATTACTACAAAGCTCCTTATTATTCTATGCCAAGTCCCTAAGATATGAGATAATTACACTTTTAATAATCTTTTGTAGTTGAATTAACAAACAGACACACAGAGCACCACTTAATACAAAAGATTAAGCAAACGAAAACTACAGAAAGCCATAGGTAGACCAGTACAAATGAATAAGCAAATAAATATGCCCATACAATATAGAAAATGCATTCTTTTAAAATGTTTTTCACTTTCTTAAATGGAATCTTCCTTAGATGTCATTCTTAATTTAAAAAAAAAAATAAATCTGCAGGTTAAAAATAACTTGGTCTAGTCTGTTATTAAACTATTATAAGCTAGGCAGCCGTAAAATTATTAAGCAATAAATAAATGATTAGAACAAGGTTTGCCAAAACAGGGTTTCATTTAGCTAGACAGGACAAACTAGATTTGATACATGCCTGAGGGTTTTGACTTTCTCCTTTTTAGAACAGGAACATTTCATTGCGTTGGAATGAGCTTTTCTACAATATCATAAGCATTCTCAAAATAGTCTTACCCATCAAAAAATCAGCAGTATAAATCATGTTGTTCAAAAGCTGTGTGTCCAAAGAATCAAACCAATAAAAGAAGGCTAAACCATGTTTATCTTTGCTCTCATGAGTTGATTTGAGCCTTGCAAATAATTCGATTAATTACAGATATCTTCTGACATATTTATTCATCATGAAGCTGGGCACAGACCATTACACCAAAAGTATAGTGGTAGCAGCATTAGCATCAAAAAATTGTGCTCGCTTACAAAGAAGACGCTGTAAAGGCCAGAGCAAGGCTGAGGATAAATAAGAATGATGAGAAAGGGTCAGATTGAAGATCCCATTTCTGAGAGTAGACATGGCAGGTGTATAGAAAAGGCTTTGTGAAGAAGACTGTATCGTTCTCCAGAGTGCTTCCCCAGACTCCGACGGTTTACGACTCAAGGACTTCCTGAGCCAGAGGGGATGCCACTGTACTCAGTAGCTGAGGACTGATTTTTCTTCTATGGATCTGCCCAAAAGCATTTTGAATCCACGCAAAGTTTTCATAGCCACAACATCCTGCATGGCTTCTGTAAAGAAACCTGCCATTTTGCCTGATGTGAATGAGAGACTTGTTTTCATTTGCTGCTCCCTAGGTTTTGCATTGGAAGAGACAATGAGCAATTATTATCTGCTCACCTTTTTTCATACCACTTAGAGATTCAGAGATATCTCAGTTTTATCAAAATTATATTTCACCCCAATTAAAGTTTTACCTGTTTTAGATCAATTTGGGCTCCAAATTCAATGCACATTTTAATCATTTCAAGGTCCCCACTTTGAACTGCCAAATGAAGTGGACTGCACTTTCCATTATTGGTAAAATTGATGTGGGTTTTAGCAGAATGACCCAATTCTTCACCTGAGAAATGAAAATAAGTGGAAATTTTTCAAGCAAGAAAGATAACAGAAGCTATCAAGGCTTTCAAAACAAGTATATTAACTGTGGAATAATATCCTCCTGCTCAAAATACGAACCTTTCACATCGATCGCTAAACAATGGATGGGTACACATTTACAAAAGCAGTTAAGCTGCTGCTGCAATCCTACAAAAGTTACTAGCATGAATTGCCCACAGGAATAATTGCATTAACTTCTTGTAAGTTCAATCACAGTTATAAGCATTGTTTGCACAGTCCTTTGAGAATTAAAGTAGAAAATTGGTAACACTACTATAAATAATAAATCTTATTGATGGCTTGGGAACAATGTATTTACCTTTTTTTAAAAGAATTTCCATACATGTTTTTGCACCTGAAAATGCAGCTGCATGGATAGGCATACTTCCCGTTTTGTTTGGTTTACATATTTTCCCTCCATTTTCAATCTGAAAAATAATGTCTGGAAATAGCTTAATGACATACAGAAAACTATGACTAATGGACATACTCTTACAGGTACAGTCTCCTGGGTGGCTCTCCTTTTTTTTATGTTGTATATGCATTGTGAAGTTTATATGCAAACATCTTTTGCATGTTATATGCGTACATCGATACACACATGTGCTTCATTTTGTGTTCTGATGACCTTCAAAACTAATTTAAGTTTTCCCTGTTTGCCATTCAGATATATTTATATATGCTCTTAAAAGATTAAAGTTTGTTAGCGAACTTGAATATTAGTAACTTGAATATTAGGTCCATGATTAACTTTCCTCCATTGAACAAAGGCAGAACACAGGAACAGAATAACACTGCATCAAGATAAACAGAATCACATCAAAAGATGACAGATAATTACACCTACCAGGAGTGTCAGTGCTTCAGGATTATCCTTGTAACATGCTACAATTATAGGTGTGTTCCCTGCTTCACCTTCCAAATTAACATCGGTACTGCTATGCTGGACTAAAATCTAAACGTATAAGAAAACATTCAGTCAACCATATGCCAAATACAACAGTAACAACACAGACCTATTCCACTACTTTTGTTGTTTAGCACTCATAGCACTCTTGCGACTTATTCTTTTTGCATGCCAACAGCCCACAATGCATAGGCAGAGGAGGGACAAAATGAGGGAGAATGTAAAAATAGGCAGGTGAAAAATGAAGGTGAGAACAAAGAAAAGTAAAATTCTTTACAGTAGAGAGCTGGGTAACTAGGATAAACACTGCACATAGCTGCAGAATATCTTAAAGTTTTATTTAACAATTTCCCGAATACCGGGAAAAAATCTTTTCTGTAGCAAATTGCAGATGGTGATTTTCAACTGAAGTTTGTTACAACGTCTTGTAATATTTTATATTCCCTGGAAAGTTGCAATGTTGTAAGTGCTGCTCGATTAGGCATCTCTTAAGGCAGTTATATAAGATCAAGGGAGATGGGACTTGGTGAGAACAGAGACCCTTCCTGCCCTGAATTCCTGCTTCAGTACCGACGTTAAGAGCTCACACCGAGCTACCAGTGTCACCAAGTACCTCCATGACTGCTTTCAGAGTTTTTTGACAAGCAAAGGATCTGTAAATGAAAATTATTATACTGCACCTCATATTCATTCCTCTATCTACATGTTTATTTAATTATGTTTCAGTAATTCAAATGAATTTTTCTGTACTGGAAGAACTAGCACACTTTAATCACTCTCAAGGAATTTGACAATAGAAACTAAAAGAGAATTAGTTTGAATAAACAACAGAGTGGGGAAAAAATGAGAGCACATATTTAGTCAAGAGCAGAGCTGTAAAATAACTCACACCCAGAACGTGACACAAAGCCCATTTTAAAAATGTAATTGTATTTCACATTTTATTGTTCTTAATTCATAATAAATAGAGATTTTGTAAAAGATCTGAGGACAGTGAAATATTTTAGCACTGAAAATCTCTAAAGGATTCTAAGTTTTGAATACAGGAATAGGTTTTTCTTCCTTTTGTTTGGATGAAAAAGAAAAGGAGACAAATTTAAAGGGAAAAACAAATTATGTGGTGCTAAGGTTGTATTCACCTGGTAAGTTCAAGAACTTTACAAATTCTAAAATTCTACCCAAATGCCGCATACGGAGTGAAAACATTCCCATTGCACTTGGATAAATTATGAAAAAATCATGCTGCTTAAAATCCCAGTGCTGTTGCTATTTTACAAGGTTCAAAACACTCACCTTACTAATTTCTACACAATATATTTTTGTGATTTTTAATAGCAGGTTTAGTTCTGCTATTATTCAAATTATCATTACAATGTAATTTTTAAGAACTGTGTTTTCTGATTAATTTTAATCTGGTTTTCATTAAAAAAAAGGTAATACATTAGTTTCAAGAAAATAGTGATACTTCTATGACTTCCTACACAGTTGTAAAAAAAAAAAAGTCAGAGCACAAACATTTGAAATATCACATCTACATGCAATTTAGTCTTAAAAAGAACCTTTTTAAAGAAAATTCCTTGTGTTTGGAGAATTTAAAAGAATTTTCTACAAAACACAACGACTACTGTCACAGCACAAATATCAGTATTTAGAGAAATTTGTAAGTTACTTTTTACTTGCTGTGCTAAGAAGACACAGACATTTCTATAAGCCTCATGTGTTACACATCAGGCTCACTAAACAAGGCATGCGAGGAGATGAAGCATATATAAACAAGGTCTTGTTCTGCACGCAGCTGCTGTTGAGCTACTTATCAATTCTGTGTATTTATGTGGACTTTAGACTTACCTTAACAATTTCATTATGCAGGGACTGTACGGCCATATGCAAAGGTGCCATCATATTGGCGTTGAGAATGTTTGGATTGGCTCCTCTGCTGAGCAGCAAACTAACGCTTTCCACCTGGTTTTTCTTTGTGGCCCAGTGCAGTGGGGTATTTCCAGAAGAATCCATCACATTTAATACTAGGTCAAATGAGAGAAAATAAAACAAAACCGAAGCAAAGCCATCAAATATTCTGATCTCACTGAAAAGAAGTTTCTTCAAGGGAGGTCTATGTCTGTGCTACTACATTTCTTAGAAGAGAAAAAGTGAAAGACTGTATGTCACACAGTGCATTGTGCTAAATTAGTTAAATATTTTGCTGAATCCACAGTATTTGTTAGAGAGATGGGACGCGTGAAACACTTGTCTCTTTTTTTGCCTGTTATTAGACATCTTTTTTGTTCATCCAATAGTTACTTGATTTCCCTCTTTCCTTGTCTCTTCACTTTCCTGTCTTATTTGACTGCCGCTATTGCTTTAGAGACTGCACAGAGCAATGGTGTGAATAACTAAAATAAGAGATAATAAGTGCTTGCAAATTGAAAGAAGATTAAAGATCATATCTATTCTGATTCACTTAAGAACAAATAAGTAAATCAGTTCATGCTAGTTATAAAACTGGTCTGTTCTACACATATACTTGAGCTTCAAAATGGCAAATGAACTTCAATGAAGATCTGAAAAATAAAGATTAAAATAATATACTAAGCAGAAACACAATATATTTCAGCCAGAATAATCTAAAAATAGATTAGCCGTCATTAGGTGCAAAAAATGAGCTTTTCAGGGCCTTCACATGTTTGCTCAGTAGCCCACAATCAGTGGAGTCTTATGTAGTTCACAATGTTTATTAATAACTACTGAACAACGGCTTTTACACAGAGTGTAGTTCTATCATTCAAGGTCCCCTGTTTTCCTACACATCACTTCTTCCCTAAATTTCTTTAGACGGCCTATCTCATCAAACGTTTATTCTTCCTGACTACTAAGTAAACACGATGACAACTCGAATGACAAGTATAAGGAAACAAATTACTTCTGTTTTAAATTTCCAGTATTACAAGTGTTAACAAAAGACACATAAAGTATGTAAGGAAGACAAAAGTTCAGGCCTCCTGTACTTCACTGCAGTTTTCTTTTTCATATCTGAAGACTGTAAATCTGAGTCCTAAACTAAATAAGATACGCAGATTCACTGCATTAGAGAGAAAACAGTCCAAACACAACAAGGGTGATCCAAATCACACCCAACAAACACACTGCAAACTGTGGCAGACAGTTTGAACTATATTTAAATCTATAAATGTAGATAACACATACCAGTTCTGCTTCAAGTGGGCAACAAACTCTGACTAGTAAACTTCTTTATTCTGTTAAGTACAATGGTTCCTAAAATGTATGTTACCTTCAGAGGAAGAATCGTCCATGATCAACTGCATCAATTCTATTTGACCTCCTTCTGCAGCGTGATGCAGTGGGGTGGCATTTAATTCATCCACTTTGGTAAGTCCAGAACGATTCTTCTTAATGAAGCTCCGTAGCCTACAGGCACTTCCATCCGAAATCACCTATTTTTGGACACAAATATTCTAATTTTCTCATTAATAGGCAAGATGTTAGCAGTGCTATAATGTGTTACTGTGGGCATGTTACCACTCAGTACTTTTCTCCCAGCTGTTTAGTTTCATAGAGAAGTACACAAATCCTGATCATATTGAGTCAACAGCAAAACTCTGACTGATTTGATTGATTACAAAATCAGACCCAGATAAGAAACAATGCAAAATTAACAAAAATGGAAATTATCTTGAGGACATTATTTTGTCTTATGTAATGAGCTCAAGATCCTCCTTCAACCACAGAAAATTTCGAACAAGCAAATTCATGACTTACTGTTTTATACTCTTTCCAGCTGTGGCCACGTCAAATGAACTCAACAAAGAGGAAAAGTTAATAATCTTGATAAATTCCTTTTCTAGATCTTTCTACAGAGACTGATATTATGTCCTGTGCTTTCACATTCAGCTGCTGGGTTCCTGTGATGTTCTTTATGTCAGAGAAATCAATAAATTTCTTAATTTCAACAGTATCCCAAGCACACCCCATGAATTAGAGTGTTTCAAAATTAATGCTTGTATATGAAGAAAAGTGATAGAAAAAAAAAATATTGCAGTAGAATGGGCAGGAATTTAAAAGCAAGTTATTAAAAAATTTAAAGAGAATAAAAAAAGAAAAATAATTCAACAAAATTGGGAGGAAAAAAAAAGGGGGGGGGGGGAGGAATGCAGATAAAAAGTAATGCAAACCATCCTAAAAATGTGTAAGGAAGCAAAGTATAAAAAAAAGGAAATCCCTTAAAAACACTGTTCCCTCCTCAGCTGCAAAAGAAAAGGAAAACTTTGCTCTCCAGGATCCCCTGAGCCACAAAGACTCAACAATTTTTGCTGTCATTACTGGGCAGCTCATTCATAAATATAAGCATATCTGTAATTTCCTTCACCTTAATAGTCCCATTGACCTCAGTGACGTTACTCATCTCAATAGTGGTACAAATGTGTTTAAAGGTTTAGAAGACTGGGGCCACATAAAGGGGTAGCATCTGCTTCAAAAGTGTAATTAGAAAAAGCTAATAGAAAACTGGTGATATTGTGGAAAGGGTATTTAAGATGATTCAACTGTCATAAAGAGGTCAGTTACATACATAAATATCTGTATGTTTTATACATATCAAAAAGCTATTTAAGAAAACCATATTACAGAGACCAGTATCTTCTATTCCTTCTTATATTCTAATTTAATTTTAATTGTAATGAATTTCAAATATTCATATTGATTTAAACCACATTTCACCATTCCTTACATTGAAATTTTTTGTCAATGTGCAGTCTTTCATTAACAAAAATAAGCAAGGAAGAAATAAGTTTTTGGTTGTTCAAAACAGCAAAGCAAGCTATTTTAAATGACAGCTCCTTTGCACTTCTGAAGAGCTCTGTAGTGACAGATCACGCACCAGAGTGATAAGCCGTGTCACGCTGAAGAGGTGTTGCTCAGGACTACAGCTAGCACACAGAAAACAAGGCTGGAAATGACCTCAAGAGGTCTTTAAAAACCCATCCACATCCTCTGTCAAGTTTGTTTTGCCTGCTCTTAAAAATCTCTGAAGTTACCAAAGTCATTTCTCCTGTAAGCAACTTCTTCCTTTGCTCAATTATTCTTACTCTTAAAAAAGGCTTCCCTAGCATTTAGTCTAGGTCTTCCTAACTGCAATACAAATACATCACTTGTCCTGTTCTCTGTGGAAAAGGGAAAAGATTATATCCTTCCCGGCAGCAATTTTGCTGCTGGTTGCCTTTCCCTTCATAACAGCTCCACTGCTTCTAAACTTTTCTCTTGTGACATTTTTGCTAGATGGTGCACTCATTCCCACCATGACCTCTGGATCTCCCTCTAAGAGGGTGACTCCTGGGGAGCCCCAGGGCAGCCACCTGCCACCCACCCTTACACCCCCCTTTGGCTGCTCTCCTCCCTCGTTCCCACTTGCTCTGGTCCAGACTTGGCCATACAATGTCGTAGTGTCCTGTGTCTTCACGTCCCACGGCCAGTGCAGCTTCCAGCCTGTCCACCACCCCTCACGGCTCCACAGACGAGTGAGAGGAAAGGAGCCTCTGGGAGGAAAAGGTCTCTGGGATGTAACTAACGCCAAGCTCGCACAGCTGCCTGCAGGGTCCCCGCACATCCTCGCCCACCTCCCGTCCATCTTCACCCCTCCTTGTCCCAACGCCCTTACATGAGCCCCAGTCTCGGGCACCACTGGGTGCCTCCGGCAGGCTCGGCTGTCCCGAGGCTGTGCCCTCACACTCCCACCTGCCACCCAGCCCTCGGCACCCCCACCTCCTCCGCTCCCCTCCGCACGCACCTTGAAGACATCCTGCGAGGCGACGGAGGCGGCATCCGCCTCGCAGGCGACGCCCTGGTAGGAGCTGGAGCCGCCAGCCTTCTCCCGCGACTGGCAGAGCCGCAGCAGAGAGCGCTTCATGGCGCCCGCCCGCCCGGCTCCGAGCAGCGCCCTCCCCGCCCGCTCCGGTGACCTGCGAGGCAAGAGACCGAGTGACGACCGGCGCGGGAGCCGCGAAGCCAGCCCGCCGGAGCGGCGGCGGCAGGAGGCGGGGAAAGCGGGCGGGGGCGCTCCCGGGAGGGCGAGCCGCTGCGCGCCGGGCGGCTCCACCTGCCGAAAGGCAGGTCCCGGGGGCGCGGAGCGCCGCTCCCCCCAGGGGACACCGCCTTAACTCGGGCTGGACGTGCGCTTGGCCGGTCGGCGGCTGTGCCCGGCTGTGGAGCTGCGGCGGGCAGAGGCGCCGCCGACGGCGTCAGTTGCGATCCCCGCTGGGTTTTGGGTGGTGGGTTTTTTTCATCCCCTGGTTGAGCACCTGGCAGTGCCAGAGATCCCTGGAGATGAGCGCATCTGCACGTGCAAGAAGCGCAGCGCAGAGAGCGTGATGTGCAAAACTGGAAATAAACAAATGCGGTGCAAACCGGGAGCAGCGCAATCAGAGTGTGCGGAGCGCAGCTGTCCCGCCCGGGCTGGGCACCGCGGGCCGGCAGGCAGGGCTGCGGCACCGGCCTCGCAACTTTACCACAGTTACTTGAGTTTCCTGCGGTCAACCCCTCAGCATTTACTTTGAGGTCATAAAATTGTCCTGTAGAACTTGTTTTACCAGCAAATTTGGAGCAGCGCCGGGAAGGTACAGGAAGAGTGTAGAAAGAAGCAGCACAACGTGTTTCAAAGGGTTAATTACCAAAGAGACTTTAACCGAGTCATCCTTGATGAGATTTCAACGGAAACATTTGTAACTCCGAGACCTAACAGTTTATTTAATGTGATAAGAGCAGCCCTACCAAAGGTCAGGTAGCAGCTGGGCAGATGCTTAGGAAATGCAATAGGAAGCACACAGGATGAATATTTCCCTGGCTGTTCATGGTTTATCGCAAGCGGTGGCTTAAGGACTGCCAGAACCAGGTGTCACATCCAGTCCAGCCTGTTTAATAGCCATCAACTGGCTATTGTCCATTACTTCGTTTAAGCTCTTTCTGAACCCCATGGCACTAAGTGCCATCATTTCATTACGGGGTTTTTTTTGTGAAAAATGCTTTCTTTTACCACTAGATTCACTTAGCAATCCCTAGCGTTTTCATTTCGAGAAATGGAGAGTTTTCCCCCTTTTTTTTTATCTTTGTTAGTGCTCATAATTTTACAAAGTTCTTCCAGCTCTTTGCTCCCTGATGGGGCTTTGTTCATCTGGTTTTCCTTCTTAGAGATGGCGTTTTGTATCTTTAAACATCCTCATCCTGCTACTCTGTGTATTTTCCATGTTCCTTCTGAAATGGGATGACAAGATCTACATGCTGAAGTCAAGATACATTCAAGCAATAGCAATAGTACTTATTGTTTGTTCATTTTTTTTTTTTTTTTCATTCCTCTCCTAAATGCTCACAAAGGTATTTGCTTGTTTTGAATGCCACTGACCTAAGTTTCCTGGGGATTTTTTGCCGCTGCACCACAGTCCCTTTTCTGAGTGGTGATAGCATAAATAAATAGCATTAATGTGCTGTACTCATATGAGGGTAGTTAGGGTTATGTTTCCTCTCTGTATCCACCTAACATTTATCAACATTGAATTCAATCTGACAGTTTGTTACTGTATCACCGAATCTTGTGGGATCTCCCACAACCATCTGCATTTTTGGTCATTCTGAAAGCCTGTAACTCCAGCATAACTTATAATAAGTTGCTTAAGTAACATAACCTTAACTAAGTAGTCTTAAATCATAAGACTAAATGCTCCTAAGACTAACCGGGTGGTTTTAAGTGCTTGTGGTGTAGACCTTTGATCCTATTAATTATCAGGCAATGTTAAAAAATGGAACAAAAAAGTTTTTTCAGCCTACATTCTGTCATAGCCATAGGTTTTGTATACATCCAACAGCAGGACATTAAGGTACCTTTTTATTGTTATGCCATCATTAATTGTGACCAAAAGAAACAGGGTCATTTGTGCTATAGCAAGAAAGCTATACTCAAGAAAGCTGGCCTTTACTGCCTCCAGAGATTCTAATTATGGGATTTGGGATTGTGTCACTGGAGAGAGCCCTGTATTTCTAACCCCTTTTCTTGGTACTTCCCTTAGGAGCAGCCCCAGGTGGTGAGACTGTTCACCACCCCATGGTGAGGTTTCTGTCTAGCCTTGACTTTTCTGTTGCCCATAGTCTTCTTTAACAGAAATTAAAGTCGACAAATAACAGTCTAGATACTGTACAAAGAAAATGAATGCTATTTTCTGCAATAACTACCTAGATCTAGAGGTATCACCGAAACATTGGTAAGCATTAGCAAGTTCATATCTATCATTCTTTTTGTTTTTTATTAAAATCCCCTAAATTGCAGTCAGAATAATGCTGTGAAAAAAAAAAGAAGTCATTATCCTCAAACAACCAGAGTTTTAGTTATTTTCTTGAATGTGATAATACTGCCTCCTTCTTTTAAAATTACTGTTAGTTTTCAGTCTTCTAGTAAATGTTCAGGAGAATGTCCAGAGCACGAAAAATAATACAAAGGTTTTCCATTCCCAGGAGGAATCAAATGGAATTTAAGTGGGCTGACCACAGCTTTTATTTCTGCGTAATTATTTCACATAAGGAACTAATTCACAAAGAGTAACCTTTCTTACAACTGTTTTTCCCAAGAGTGGATTAAGATACATTTATACCATATTATTTCAAACATAATCTTGCTAATGGTAGAATAGTGGATCCATTAGTACAAGCAAAATTCACTAAAGGTAATCATAGACCAGCATTTCATTAAAAATAGGATTGTTTAATAATTAAATTGTATATATAGTAAATACACAGCATTCCAGTCCCATAGCCTTAGTAATACAGTAATGCAATTTTGTTAATTTTGCAGGCCTAGAAGCCGTAAATTCAAGCAAATATCAGTAACGAAAAGAATACGCTGTATGGCTTTTTGCTTTGAAATTTACTTATGTGGCAACACTGTTATACAAATTATGGTATGTAATTAGAATTTTGTGTTGTTCACTCAATTCAGTAAACCAGATGAATTCGTGATGCTACATCACATATTCATTACAGTCATCCAGAAACTAATCCGATCTACTACCTAAAAAAGCATGAATGTATTGTCTCCTACAAGTTTTCAGAAACATGCTTGTACTTACCATGGAGAAAAGTCCTACTGTCTTTAAACCAGCAAGGTGAATTTAACTCACATTTTACACTTATGCCCAATGAATTTTTCATTGCATTTTTTCTTCTTGAGATTTTGCTGTTATGCTCAGCAGAAGGATATAAGTTATTGACACGTTTATTATATGCTTATTTTTTAACAGGATTTAGAAGATGATAATTCATTCCACTACACTGCAGAGTCTTTTATTTTTCCTAATGATAATAAGATATGAAATAATATCTTACAGATTTTGAGTCCTACTTTTAATGATTTGTACAAGAAGAAATTTAAATAGAGGCCCACAGAGTACAACTTATGTTTTGAAAGTAAGTATAAATTGTTCTTATGATTAATGTCAGTTGCAATAAGTAAGAGAGGTGACAGTCGATGAGAGCATTCTTGGTAACAATACTTCCCAAGATTTCCAGTATACCCCAGCAATTAATTGCAGCACCTATTGGCTTCAAGGCAACTCCTAGACAAAAGCTTTCAAGTACATAAGCTGGATCTAGAAAATGTTTAGGTTTATGGTAGCTAAAGTGAATGCAATCCCTGTCCCTGTGAGAGTTGTGTGCTTCAGAGTGGACTGTGAAGAGGTGAGGGGTGACTTAGGTACCCATTTCAGACAGCAATCCTGTGAAGCTGGGAGCTAAGCTGTTTCTTGCAAGCTATCTTTCAAACAATTGCAGAGCCTCTTGCATGTCAGACATCATATGCCTCCCTCAAACTAAAGCGACTCAAACATACTCTCTACTTCTTAATTAAAGCAATCATGGCCACCAAATGGCAGGTTGCTTTCTGGTAGTGATGCTTTCTCCTTCTTCTGTTGAAGCTGTGCCAATGGACAGCCAGAGACCATCAGAGTAAAAGTGCTGAAGTCTGGTTCCTAGCACGCTGGAAAACACATCTTCGTGTTCCTGCCTATAGGACTGGTTTTGTGGTTTTGCATTCAGATACCCCTGACCAAACCCAGCAACAACCTGTGAAGCAGGGACCTCAGTCCTGGGCTTCCACTGACTATGGAATTTAGGAAAAGCTGAATTATCAGTCTTCAGAAAGTTTCTGTTCCATGAAGTCAAATCAGGCTGAGGCATGGTGTATATGCATTACACTGCTTATTATGGACAAGTTTATTTCACTTCTGGATATTTTGAAGCTACACCTCCAGTTGTAACAACTCTAAAAAGCTGGAGAAACTTAGTAGTGAAATGCATAAAAACATACAATAATTTGGGTTAGGAGGGACCTCTAAAGATCATTTAGTCCTACCTCTGAGCAATGAGCAGGGACATCAATTAGATCAGGCTGAAGATACAGGTGCCTCAGGACACTGATACACGTAAGGGTTAGGCAAAAGCTTGTTTTAGGTGAGACAGTCCTAGATTGTAGAAGCCTAAATCCTACCTGCAATCTAATTTAGGCACTTTCTTGCTGACCAATGATCCACTCAGAAAGCATTGTTTCTAACTACTAATTGGTCTTCCATCATCAGATGTGTATTTTACATCACTATTGCTGTCCTAACATGCATCCGCAGATTTTTTGCACACAGTATATTTGCTGCTGTGCCCGTCATGGAACAGCACCCTCGCTGCAACAGTGCTTTTCATTAATTAGTCTGCCCACTTAGAAACCCTCTTCCAGACATCTTATCCAGAAAAATCTGTCCTCTATGAAGATATCTTAATCACACAACTCTTACTTTTTCGTGTCTGAAAACCTGGAAAGAGCCTTTGATGACTTTTGTTCTTTCAGAGGTGTGGTCTGTAGTCTCACTGGTGCTTATTGATATTGACTTATTGCTGATAAATGGAACTTAAAGATGGAAGTCCTTAAAAGTTACTGTATGAAGGAAAACCTGTCAGAATGTGCCCTAGTAATTCATAACACTCTTTAGGAATGTAATTGAGTTTACCACATACAGTATCAGAAAGGCAAAATGAGTAGAAATAATTCCTTATTGCAACCATATTAATGGCTTTGTTTATCACGCTGTTGAATGTTTCCATGCATTCATTATTTCCTAATGAAAACACAAGGTAAATTTTAAGTTCACTGTCTTGGAGTTTCCCTATTATGTAGGATGTCTGATATACTTTGTAAGAAATTTCAGCTTTAAGGGATTAGAATAGTGATGGAAATATGTTACAAATTACTAGGTGAGTGTGAATCTACCTATACTTATATTTGTAGAAAATAACTATTATATACAAGAAGATTTGTGCAAGAAATTGCTTGAAGTCAGAATTAAACAGAAAGGTCTTAACTTGGAGGAGTAGCAGGGTAGGGAACCCAGATAAACAGAGGGAAATGAACTAGAATTTAGGATCATAAAAGGTAAAATTGTAGAAAAACGCATGTCAGCATTTTCAGGGAGGACATACTATTTTCCTTGAAGAGTGCGGTGTGCATCTCACCACCAAACCAGAGTGCTCAAACTTTTTCAAGTTCACAGTTGTTCTGGGGAACCACTGATGGAAAATCTCATGGATGTTTCCAAGCATAGAAAGTGAAAGGTGGCAACCCCAAGCACGGAGAAGTAGCATTAGTAAAACAATAGTGTACATTATTTCCAGCTGCCTTCATGTTGACATTCGAAACTTATTTTTATGACTGTATCTCTGTCCTTCCTACTATGTCTTCTCTTGCCTGTTCCTCTTCCTGGGCTTCTCTGTTTATATTTTAAGGCTGCTTAGTCATCTTTCTTCTCTTTCCTTGACATTATTTGCTCTCTGTACACATTATCCAGCTAATGTCTGTCTTCCTCTTAGCTTCTGCTAACTATTCTTTCAGTTTTTGAACTAAGAGGATTCACTTAACACTCTTTCTTATGTACAAGCAGTTTCTGAAAGCACTTCTATAATTTTTAATATCTAAGAGAGATGTGGATCCTACCTTTCCAGTAGTTAACCTGAACATCTTGTATAAGTAAGTGGGAATAAAGAATTGAATCTGTATTGCAGAAGCAGCCAACACTGGAAGTCTTCAATATATGCTTTCTATGGATCATCACAGACTGGTATAACTGCAACAAAATATCAATTTTTCTAAATAGAATGCGGTTCCTATTATCTATGTCAGATTACATCTCAGGTTTTCAGTTCTTTCAACTATCAATAAATTATTTTGCAAGGTGTTTATATCAGTTTTATTTCTCCTCAATGAACTGCCCATACAATTGCACTGAAATAATGAAACAGAACTTTCGGTATATTAAACTATATTTCCATTAGGTTAGGAAAAAAAAGACTTGTTAAAAAATAGAAATTTTAAATATATGTTATATAGTGCAAATAAACTATATGTATTATTTTAAAATCAAAGAAAATGTTATCTTGAAAATGGTTACATATATAATTGAAGGAAAATGATACTTACATATCTGAATTTGTAAAATACGGAAATATATAGTTCCTTTTTATATTAGTAAGTTTAAACAAGTATAATTCAGGAAAGAAGAAAAAGGACAAAATATCTTAATGAAATTACTTCAAGTATAGCACTGTATATTTTAGCTAGTCTTTAAGACTTGCTGACTCTTGACTTGATTTCCACAAGTCCTGGACATTCCTGTCCTAACTGAAAGGCGGTAGTCGTATCAAGGTCATTCAGATGTTGTGTTTCACTGACCAAGATTAAGTTCTGTATGCTTATTAGATGGAATAGATATGGGTATTTATTTGAAATATATTTCCTATTTCATATTTAGTAAACATGAAACTATGACTAGACTGCCAGTAATAACATCCTATTTTAGTCTAAGCAAATAAAATTAAATATTTCATTTTTACAAACATTTCTTACAAGTAGAGTTAATATCTACCAATAAGGTGGGTACAATATTTCAAATATTTTTTTCTTATGGATCTACTGGGGAAAACAAAAATTATCTGATGGCCAAAAGAAAAACTAGATTGTGAAATAGTTTTACCAAGAAAAAGAAATACTGAACAAGAAAGGATGTCATATTCTTCGTACATTACTTGCATTTTCCTGATCAGAAAAATCATTTTTTATTAAAATACACTAAGATATGTATCATACAGTTCTTCAACTAGCTGAAATTATGACAAATTTACATTTAGTTATGAATTCCAAATATTCTATCTTGCATTTTTAACACATAAATCTGCCTAAAAGCAAAAGAAAAATAGGCCCAACAAAAATGTGAGCGATAGAATCTGAGCTACAGGAAAGCTATATTACGCTTACCATTCAAGAAGTTTGCGGTGATTTCTCTCTGAAGCAACACATATATAAACACAAAGATACAACTATTTGAATCCTTATCTGATGCTTATATCAGTAGGTTCTTGTGACGTGTGAAGCCACCAGTTCTGTCATGTGGTGGGTCGTTCTGTGTAGACAGACGCTTATTTAAAAGAGGTAGGTACACATTGCTCAGGGTGGGAGAAGCATCAGTACCCATCAAGTGATCCTTGAAGCTTTCTATTTTTAGTACATCTAATCCAACCCCATCCACTTTCATTTCTGGCTGCAAATGTACCTTTCATACCAGAAATTTTTTTTCTAATGCGATACTTTAGAGTAGTTTCAGTTTTGTTAGGTAGTCACTTGAGGGTACTTGTTTACCTATTTGCAGTGAACTAATTGCTTTTAATGGAAAATCTAAACATCACCGAAGAGGAATACTGTCTATTTATGAAGACTTACTTTACTAATAAATGTTTCAAAAATTCGAATTACCATATAAAAAGGAGTGGACTGTGATCAATGTCTAATGCAATACGAGGCAGCATGGGAGTTGCATGTGCTGTCTTTTTGAAATCTAAATCATGCTTTGTTTTCTTCACTTTATTTTCAAAGTGCCACAAAATTGCTCAGTTCATTTGAACTAATTCTCAAATGACTCTTTGGCCCCATCTGCATCAGACTGAAAGTCAGACTACATGGTTCTCTGCTGCTGGAACAGTTAGTGTGGCCAGCATTTTGATACAGAACAATGTTTTCTTATACCAGCACATATGAGTCAAGTTGTCTTACCACATATACTAAAATAGATGTTGTACAAGCTGGGGAAAGTAGCTCGTAAAGTCCAAGCAGTATCACAAATTTAAGTTCTGTGTGACTTCATCTTCTTGCTTTAGAATCTATGAACCTTACTGATTCTCAAATAAGTGATTCAGTTTGTGGTTTAGAGAGTCATATTTTCAAGCTTTTCTATCATTTTGATGATATACAAGCTGGAAAACACCAAGATATTTAGAATAAAATACTTATTCTATTTTAGATAGAGTTTTATTTGAATTTATTTTTAGATAAAGAAATGTAGTTAAAATCTCCTAAACTGATATTTGAAAAGGATGGAGCTCCTGATTCTGCAGTTCACCTTTCCCTGCCCTGATAAAACCCACCAAGCATGGTGACTTGGCCACGCTAGCTCTGTTTGTGACCAGGATAGCTCAGTGACTCAAAGAGACAGGTGAAGAACAGCTTTCTAACCTCTCAGCAATCAAGGAACCTAGACATTTCTCCATAGAAAAGTTGTCTACCATCACTACATAATTCTATTTATCTGGGGGTTTTTTATATAGTCTCTATCTCAGTGAACACAAAGTAGAGGCACACACAGGATATGGAATCTCTGTCTCAGTAAATACGAAGTAAATGCGTACACAAACCCAGTCTAAATGATAGTTGAAGCTTTACAGCATGACATGTTTATCTTTAAAATATGGAACCTGAGGAGGAGTGTTCCTGACAGACTTTCTGGACTTACTGGTATACTTTGAGTTATTTTCTAGGGCTGCCATACAGTGCTCAAACCATGAAATGTGCTGTGTTCACAGACTCTTGTTACAGCAGGTGACTAGATGATACAGCGCATTGGTTCATGAGTACGGACATGGTTGGAATTTGTGGATATTGAGTAGCGATTCTCAGCCAGAAAACCTAATTTCCTCAAAATCAAAAGTTCAAATCACCATGACATTTTTTGTGGGCAAACATCAAAATTAAGCATTTCTGAAAAGGAACCTTTGCAGTCACTAAATTCAACCATCTGGTAACCTGAGTGGTCACACCATGTCATTCATCAGATGAGCAAATGCTACCTTAAAGACAGTTATATTTCTTGCTATAAGCCTTCTCAAATACCTTACTGCTTTTGTAGTTAGAAATGTCTCTGTAACTGCCAAACTGAATTTATTCGTTATCTAGGCATGACCATTTTCTCTTGGTTAACAATGTCGTCTTCTTCAAGCTATTCTTCCCTCACTATGGTATCTATCCTTCTGATTTACTCTGAAAAGGACAATGGTAGCCCTTTGTAGCCTTAATTTTGCCAGGTTCAGCAAACTAAACTATTCTTTCATCTTCCCCCAAACCCTAACAGGCTCTTGGGACCTGTTCCTGTTTGTTCTTACTGTTTTCAAATAGCAATTTGTAGGGTTTTCTTCTATAAATGCTAAAATTGGCAGCTACACAAGTAACAGCACTTTCAAGAATTCCAGGTATATGTTAGGACTTAATTTCAGAATGCTTAGTGAGACTAATAAACTCATTGTAACCCTTTCTGTTGACCTGAGAGTGAAGTCATGCTTTTGACTACTCAAACATAGACTAACAGTGTTCCCAAGACATCTCCCTCTCTTTTTCTGATGGCTAGGTTGCATTTTTATCTCGTATCTCTACAAGAGTTGAGATTTAGAAATGAAACATGAGAGCTGAGAACCTCTGGGATCCATGCTTTAAAGATATTTAGGTCCCTAGCTCCTAGGTAGCCCACTTCAAGAAAAAGCAAGGAAGAGATGGTGTAATGTGATGGAAAAAGACCTCCAGTATACAACTGTGTCAGCCAGAGTAGTGCCTGGGCTGCACACAGTGTGGAAATAAACTTTGCACCATCTTTTATAAGACCTCATCACATAAACATTGAAAGAATTCTCTAACATTTAGAAGTCATTAACTACCAAATTAAAAACAGGTCCTGATCGAAGGAAAGGGAATCAGATGCTTAAATACAGCAAGGATCCAAACCTGAGTTATCCGTTTTAAGAATTCATTTTCTAATACTGACACTAAAGGATTAGGAAGACTACCTGTGAAAAGTTTGTTGCTCCATCACAGGAGGGATACAGGTCAGAGAGAGTTTGGGAAGGAACTGGCAGTGCTCCATAAGTCATGTGGTAACTGGTGATAATATCTACAGAGAAAAGGACAGCAAAGTACACCGTATTAGAGAAAAAGATTAGATGTTATTATAGAATTAAGAGCAGCAGCAAAAGCAAAGAAACTGATTTATTAAAAAAAAAAGCACAGATATTTTAGTGAAAATACCTTCTGTAGAATGGAGAAGATTTGAAGGACTAGAAGTGATAAAGTCAAAGGAAAGATTTTGGATATCACATCTAGTGAGTCAAGAGCTAAGATGCAGAGGCAGGAGAAGGGGGTTTTGGACGGTATCTTCGTATGATGGTCCTCTGAGAAAGGGAGAATGGAGAGTAGTTGAGAAACGAGTAAAATACTACTCAAGTGTTTACATTCTTGAAGGCAAGTTGTGGTTTAATGGGAGTCATTATAAGCTGAAGGTGGGAAAACATATGCATAGTTCAAGCATAATGTCAAAACACGCCAGGTACTCAGCACTGTAAAAGGTGAAATCATTTGGTAGGTTCACAATTAGGTGATTTTAATCAGAAATATTGTCCACATACATCCATTTGAATATACCCTGGAAAGTCTGTTGATTTTTCGTCTTCATTTCTCTGCCTTATGACTCCATTTCTGTTCTCTACTGCACTGGATTTCAAAGCAAGAAGCAAGATTAAGATTCCTAAAATAATGTAGAATATATATTTAAAGATAAAACCTGTATTAGATTAAAGCTTAATGTTTGCACTGTGCCATGTTCTCAATGAATGTATATTTTGTCATCACTTCATTCAATTAGAATATAGAAGTTAATGTCACACTGCAAACGATCTATTACACCCTTGCTTCTCAGATAGATATGTTTCTTTACTTAGTGAAAATTCTGATAACTTTAGATACAGCTGACTTCAGTGGGATGAGAGTGTGCAATATCATCCAGCATTAGTATGAAATTCAAATAATTTAAACCCTTTGACAGAACTACTTCAATACAAGTCCTTACTAATCACCGCATCTATTCTTGTCAAACCAGAAAATATCTTTCAAACAAGTTGAAAATCCTTCATTTCTTCTACACTGAGGTTTCTGGCATATACTAGAAGAACATTAAAATTGTTCTGGTAATACACTGGTTGTACCAGACTAGGAGTTACCGGTTCAGCACCAAGAGCATTAACACGCTTTGCTACTGCTCTGGGAAAGAGGGATGGCATTGAGCCACTCCTTTCCTAGCATAGGATTCTCAAATACTGAGTACATAAAAGCAACGTCAGCTGTATTTTTGTGGTTTCACAAAACCGGAAAGGCATAATGGGATGCTTTCAATGGAAAACATGTCCCTTTGATTTCAAAGCTAAAGAGATTCAAGCTAGAAGGTAGGACTTATTCCTCAGTTCTGTAATTGTCTTAGTACTTGACAAAGAGTTGAATTTTTCAAATATCCCATATTAAGTGCTAAACAAGTATGAGCTATTGTGACTTTCTTTTCTTCTTAAGTCTAACCAGCTCATATGCTTTCCTTGAGTACATTATACTGAGTCTCAAGACGGATTCTGTGTTTATACTCAAGAATTAAAAATAGCAATCAACTTATTTTATCTGGTCTTCTTTACAAATGTGCTCAGCTTGGTGCAAGAAACGTCAAAATATATGTATATATTAATCTGGATGAAACACGGTGTGAAAATAGAACTTCAGAAAAGCTGCAATTATACTTAAGACAAACAAAGAGGTGCTGTTCTCAATATTGTTAGCTATTATATTTGCCACAGTCAAAACCTGTAGATTTTATGGGAATGCTTATAAAACAAAAAACATGCATTAGCATTAAGTAATTATTTATTAAGTATTTATTAAAACTCTGCAGATTTTGCTGACAGTCACTGTTTAGTGACTGGAAAAACTAATAGGTCCTGTTATAGTGCATCCTATAAGTCATTGTCACCGAAATGACTTCGGATTTTTAGATAAAATAGTTCATTGAAATAACGATGAATAATCTTTTTCATTTTATCAGAAACTCCACGGAATTACATGTGAATTACACAAAATTAGTAGGGAGTCTAGTTTCTGTCTTTCACAGGTTCATAGAGAACCTAGAGTTTGTATGTATACTTCCGGATGTTTCTCCAAAGAGAAAGAAAAGTCACCCAAACCTTATGTCAGGGAAGAAGGGGAAGGAAAAAAGGGAGGAAAGAAGAACTGGGAGGCCAAGGAAGAAGGAGGCAGGCAGGGGGAAGGAAAGGAGAATTCTTGGCAGTTACTGCTTCTATACTGTTTCTTTCTCTTTGGCAATAAACAAGTTGATTTGTATGCACATATCATTATTTATAAACAGTCCAACTGGATCAAGCTTTTGTGGTATTTTTAAATCCATGACAGTAGCCAGTTTATTTTACTTCCTATTAGGATGTTTTGAAGATCCCCACAGCAGTAAATATTCTATTAAAATATGGTTTGTAACTCTCGTAGACCCTCTGAAATTATTTACCCTTTACCAACATGTGTCAGCTTTGCCCACTGCATTAAACTTCTAAATGTGTGTTTGGAGTGGCCATAGTGATTGCATAACTTAAATCGAGCAAGAAATAGATGGCAGCCATATGCCAATCAATGACGTTGCATGGGAAGTCACAAGATAGCAGCGTGCTTACGTCTGATAACAGGCCATACCACATCCGTTAATGTGACTCACTCTGTTTATTGAGAGTCGTAAGCCATTTGAAAAATAGCTGTTTCTCTAAAAGTATTGTTAAAACAACACCAAGCTGATTAGTCACTTCAGCCAAAAATATCTTGCCATGAGAAATGAAAATACAACTGAGATCTTCTGAAAAATAGGAATGTGTCAAAAAGATTTGTAAGACGTGTGTCTAGAAGACTCTTGGATATACAAGCTGAAAGTCTGAAAATGCTGTGAGCATTTCAACTGGCTCATAGTAACTGAGAAACTAGATGATGGAAAAATGGGCTGCATGACTTCTCCATCAGAGCTAGGTCATGCCTTGCCAGAGTCAGAAGCTGGCTAAAAGACTTGAAATACTGCCTGCAGCTGCCACTTCCATACACCCTAGCCTAGGCTGGATAAGGATCTCTGTGGTTTAAATATTTACACTGGGTCCCTTTCTTGTGTTTATAACGTTAGTAGAAACTTTATTACGTGGATTGGGTCAGGACTGTAAATATTAGCTTGGATATTAATAGTGTTCTTACAAACAGAGTAAACTGTGACTTTGTTTACTTCCCTATCCAGTCTAAATTAAAAAAAATATATTGTTGGAAACAATACAACAAGAAGCAGATTGCAGCTGATGAAGTTTTCAGTATATACACGCGGATTGTTTCTGCACTACTTTAATGAGAGAAAAGAAAACCTGACACGCAAGTGCACAAACCTGTCACTCTGCTTATGCCACTTAAACAGCTAAACCAGTTATCGCCTTTGGGGCAATAAAGCTGATGAACCTGAGTTCAGTGGCATGTTTTATTAGTTGGTGAAAGCAGCATAGTCATTATAGATGATGCTCATGGGTTCGACAAACTGAATGAAAAAGGGAAAACAGAGTGAGGTAACTAGAAAGTAACAGGAGGAGTCACAGAAGAAAATAATCTCAATTAATAATCTCAATTATGCAGTCCAGTTTCAAGAGTAAAACCTTGGTTGTTGTGAAAGAATCACTTAGAAAAAACAATATAACATGGCAGTCTCCTCACAGAATTCCTGAAAAATAGGTCCAGGCAGCCCATCTATCAAGTGAATCTAATAAATTCTTTGTCAGTACCATTTGCCTTAGCAAATGTACTCAGTCTTTCCATATAAAATCCGTTTTAAACCTCTTGATTTAGTGCAATATGATGTCAACACATGCATTTCGTGGCAGTTACTTGCTCAGAGAGACGAAAGCCACAATCGGTGGCTGACATTCTCACCAGATGAGAACTATATCCACTATAGTTGGTTAATGAAAAATATATTGATGTTTGTATGTTGACCAGAGATTAAAATTACTCAAGATATAGCATTCAAAGCATATGCATTTACAAGTTTATATTTAGATACATATTTTTGCTTTAAATGAGGTCAAGATGTATAGTATGTTGTACAGCTGTACAGATCTGAAAGTACTCAGTTCCAAACTGTGTGATAAGATCTTCTAAGAAAATATAAAAAGCTATTCTTAAAGTTCTCCAAAAAAGCAGAAGAAGAAAACCTCAAGAAGGGAAGGGAAATACAATCCAGATGGAAGAGGTTTGAATTTTATAAGAAGAAAGCAGCAGAAAACTGTAGCTGAAACACTGCTGTGATTTGATAGCCCGACAGCTGACCAAAGCCTGTGCCTACAAAAGGGACTGGGTTGAGAAATTTGACCATTGTTGCTGTGTGCTAGAGAAGACAGTGGCACACCATCTCAGAAAAAAAAAAAAAATCAAGATAAAATGAGGTAATTATATGCTGAGTTGTGAGTCCGTTGTGTGTGGTTGGGTCAGGCTACTGATGAGTAGATGCTTGAGAACAGCGGGATCTGAGACTGGACAACATGAATACAACACGCAGTTCACTGTAGGCAATATACAGTTCTAGTATAACCAGATTCAATAAGCGATCAGTCTTTGTTTAGAGGTAGCACCCAGATGTTACAACCAGGGCTCCCCAACCCTGTGCAAAATATAGAGCTACAGATCTCGCTTCACCTGCCTTGCAATCCAGTAGGATGTGACAGGTAGCAGAAGAGATAACAGAGCTAATCTGAACCTTTGTGGGTAGTGCCAAATCCATTTTGAGGCGAGTGATTTTAACTGTCCTCTGTCATAGCAGTATTCTCAGTTTCTAGTTTAGAAATAGATATGTACATAATTATATATATATTGCATTTATAACATTTTAAGTAATAGTTAGAAAATTAATACTTAGAAAATGTGTCTAATTACATTTAAATATGTATTTTAAAGTTACTAAGTAAAGATCTCAGCATTGACATTCAATGCTTTATTCAGTTCTCTTCGTGTATGTGGCGTAGCAATGAAAAATAAGGAAGGTTTTACTGACATATTCTATCTAAAACTGTTTCTTCTATCTGCAACTGGGTTTTCTTCTATCTAAAAGTGTTATATTTTTGTTTTTGAGCTAAAGCCATAATAGATTTTTCCACAGTGCATTACATGCCCATGGCTGGTTTAGGCTTATGAAAATGAAAGTTCTGTGCAGGTTTACAACTTTTCCACAGGTTCACAACATCAGTACATCCTGAACAGCATGTTTAAACCCAAACTCTGCTAAACATCAGAACTTTAAACAAGAGACTTAAGATAGCAGAAATGATCTGTTGGTTTGGACATACGCCTGTCACTGAAAGGATGTAAGTTCAGTCATCTGTTCTTCCAGAGGTTCCCTAAATTGATGAATGCAAATCATTCAGAGCCTCCAAACCCTGAGGGCTTTTAAAATTGCCATTGTTTTATCTTGTTGATCCTAGAGTATGACACTAGCATATCACAGGATCCCTAAGACATTTAGACCTGAAATATTTAACCCCAGGGAAGTTTAAACATTTCTCACTTGTGATTGTCCCCAGCTTGCTGATCTCTTTGGGTTCTTCTTCAGTGTGCATGTTGTGCCTCCTGTCTACACAATAGGTTCGGTTGGTAGCTCTTAGGATCAGGAATATTGGTTCCCTCAGGTACATAAGTCCATCAAATAGACAGAGAGCTAGTTTTGCCAAAAATAACTAGTTTCAGAAGATTCTGCAAATGCTTTTTGCCTTCCCTGCTCTTTTTGCCGTGTTAGCCTGAGGGTCAACTGCTTTTGCCTGCATGAGAAACGCGGAGTTCAGCTGCTGTATGTTCTCATCTCCTGATTTAAGCACACAACAACAATCTGTATGTCTCATAGCCTTAGAGATCTATAATTGTCAGCTAACATAACACAAATCGTGGTTATGTGTAGAAGCAATAGCATTCAGGCCATTTGAAAATCCACGTTGCAACATCACAGAGACCAGAACAGTGGCTGTTGCTGTCTCTGGTGGCACCTGCTGATGCCATTACAGGCAGCAATGCCTAGCAAAACAGCTAGGAAACCTTGATGTAACTGAGTTTGAGGCCAGAAAGGACACTTAGAGACAGCACACATTTTTCTTTGCATAAAAATAACATGATACAGCTCTATACTTGTGCCATTCTGCCTGTGAGAGTTGGGATGAAAATTACATTGTAATGCGAATGAAAGGTATAATAGAGACATGATAAAGAGATCTTCAGGTGATGAAAACAGTTGTAGATTGGCTAAAATAGGACCAGAGTGCTTGCCTACAGTATTGTCACAATATAGTCTTTTTATTCTTCTCCAGAAATCTTTGTGCCCTTTTATGTATTAATAGAGTCACAGAATGGTTTGGGTTGGAAAGGGCCTTTAAAGATCATCTAGCTCAATCCCCTCTGCCATGGGCAGACACATCTTTCACTAGATCACGTTTATCAGAGCACCGTCCAATCTGACCTTGAATGCTTCCAATGATGGGCCATCAAAAACTTCTCTGGGCAACAAGTTCTGCTGTATTACCATTCTAATAATAAAAAAATTTCTCCTTACAGCCAGGAAGATCTACCCTCCTCCAGTGTAAAACCATTGACCCTTGTCCTGTCACTACAGGTCTTGGTAAAAAGTCTCTCCAGCTTTCTTGTAAGCTCCTGTATGAGACCATATCAAAAGCCTTACAGAAGTCTAGGTAGATGACAACCATAGCTCTTCCCTTGTCTGCTGATGCGGTCACTCCACTGTAGAAGGCCACTAGATTAGTCAGCTATGATTTGCCCTTGGTGAAGCTGTCTTGGCTGCCTCTAATTACCTCCCTGTTTTTCACATGTTTCGACACGTCTTCCTGAGTGTCTGTTCCTTAATCTCACAGGCACTGAGGCAGGGCTGACTAGTGGGTAGTTCCCAGGGTCTTCCTTTTTACTCTTTTAAAAAATGGGTGTGATGCTTCCCTTTTTTCCAGTCACTGGGGATCTCATCTGACTGCCTTGACTTATCAAATATGATTGAGAATGGCTTGGCAACTATACCAACTGATTCTCTCAGGACTCCTGGGCGCATTTTGTCAGGTCCTACAGACAACGTTCCTCAAGCTGTCTCAAACCTGACCTTATCCTACAATGGGAGGGAATTCATTGACCCCATCCCTGTCTTGATGTTCAGGGACTTGAAAGATATAGGAAAAGAGATCACCATTGAAAACAGGCAAAAAAAATTCTGAGTTCCTCAGCTTTCTCCGTGTTGGTTGTCACCAGCTCTGTCTTATTTCTCATTTCCTTTAATCTTCATTTTCTGGCCAATGTACCTGTAGAAGCCTTTATTATTCTTTGTATCCCTTGCCAAATTCAGTTCATGACTCACAAATGGCAAAATGTTTGAAGCCCAAATCCATGAAGATGTTTTGCACCTAACATCACACTGGCTTTGAAGTGAGGTCACTGGAGTTAGGAATGGCCTTATGTTCCTAATATGTGGTGGAGCTCGGTCTTCGTCTCATGCATTATTCAGTTAATGTAATAAATAATAAAGAATAAACCACAGAACTTTAGCTATTAACTTTTTTAATGACTTTTACGTATTGTTTGGAAAAACATTTGAGCATTCATCATTAATGGATTTAAAACACATTCTTACTGCCTTTTCTTCCAGGTTTTTCATTCTGCACTTCAAAGTAGTTGAGAATTTAGTTTTATGTTACAATGTTTTTCCCACTAGGTATTCTAAGTAGTTTTAGCAATTTAAATGCTGATTCTGAGGTATTGATGTGAGCAAATGTAATATTTATTATACTTTCTGCAGTAACTTGAAAGTAGCTCTGGCCATTAAATCTTGTTTTATTGAAACTTTGAATACAACCTAGGACACCATGGCTTGTCATCTTTTGTGCATATTCTGTGATTTAGAAGAGAATGTCCTCTTCCAGCTCTATCAAGCCTGGCATTACTGAGATGAAGCTCACATAGACTTTGGATGGAAAAATACCACACATGATTTGCAACTAGAATGAACAGGTATTTGTGCAAGCTGCTGATGGGTTTAGATAATGGTCATGAACAACTGATTATTAAGGCAACTGAAAATGTTATATAGCTGCAGTGCCTATGAAATCATGAAGCTCCCACTATAAACAAATGTCTGCTTACCCACCACCACAAAACTGTCTTGTCTCTTATTGTCTGTTGTGATTTGGTAGAAAATACCTAAATACGTGCTTTTTTCATAAGGTTGTATGAGAAATACAATATAAGTTATGACAGTGCCACCTTTTCCTTCATACACTGTAAAAAGGTTGGTGGTGTGGGTTTTTTTTAGTTTTCTTTGTTTGTTTGTGAGTTTGTTTGCTTGTTTTTACCTCAGTTTGGCTTTCTAACATAAAGCAAAATGTAGGAAATCTGTCCAATAATGGTTTGGTGTTCAACATTACAACCCATTTTCAACAAAGTGAAAAACTAAACACAGAGTTAAGTAATTTGCAGAACTGCGGTAAAAAAAGCAAATAAAATTAATGAAAAAGATGTATCGGGCTAGCAATATATAAGTACTCGATACATGGCACTAGCAATATATAAGCACATTCATAATGTCGTGAAAACAACAGTCTGCCACTGGTGCAGGCTCTTTCCAATGCTGTCAGAATTTCCTGGGCACCTGGTCCAGTTCCAATCACCCACGGATCCTTCTTTTTGGCCAGAACCTCTGGAGATGCTGACGTGCCCTCCCTTACCATTGCAAAGTGAGATGTACCCAGCTAACAGACAAGTTTTCTGTCTTCGATATACTCCACCGTGCCTAACCCAGGCTAGATAGTTTCCTAAATTTTGCTATCTCTGCAACACTGTTAGTAGCACAAAAGCGCTATCATGCAAACAACCAACTGGTTTTGCATAGGGAAACCCAAGAGCAGTAAGGAGAAGGTAGAAGGTCTTGTGGTTTTCATTCAGCAAGTAAAACTCACCTCAGATACTGCAGTTTCTTGAATCTCCATGTCAGCGCTGAAATCTGGGAAACAGTCAATCTGAGAGTAGAGAGAACTCCCACTTCAGAATGGAAAATATCCTGGTTTGATCTTCCAAAAAAATTAAATTTTGTGATTATAAACACAATGTTTTCTGAATTTCCCACTATTTCTTTAAAAAAAAATAAGTGTAGATGGAAAAATAAAAAAAAATGCTTTCTGTTGTAAGACTGGACTTGAATTAGCTGTGAACAAAGATAGTTATTGCTGTTTTTCTCCACTTAGAACTGTAAAAAAATTTACTTAAATACTTATTTAAAAGGAAAAACATGTCTGAAGCAGCTGAATTAATCGTTCTATTTTAGATGAGATACAAAGGAACTAAAGAAATGTCACCGTTCCCAAACCAAAGAGACCATTTGGGAATGAAAAGAGAGAATGATGGCTCTGTTATGAGTGGAAGAGGACAGAGGTTCACCCCAGAAATTATGGCAGTGGAAGGCTACTATCTTCTGCCCCTGACGGGGAGTTGTATTCATGCTTAACTGATCTCTACTTCAAAGTGATCTACAAATACTGAGTAACTAAAATATCTTAGTGAAGTAATGAGCTGTTTTTCTCCCTGTAGGGTTTGCAGATCATCTGTCAGAGGACAGAGGAGTGAAAAAACTTGCATAAGGCCGTGGAAGGAAAAATTGTATTTCACCTCAATATTAGCTCTCAGTCCAGTGCACAGTCAACTAAACTGTTTCATCAATTTTTAATTGATATCAAAATTTATTTTTTATTAATTTTATTAATGTTATCAACTTTTTATAACATAGCTATAAAAATGGAAAAAAAAACTATAAAGAAAGGAAAACACATGTTGTTTGAGAGTCAGCCTCTAAATGGGAAAAATAAGTCACTGCTCTACACATCTGGTTGCATATTTTCCCCTCATATTTATACTTCAAAATGCCTGTTTAAATACCGCAAGACTATAATATTTACTTTAGTGCCAGGTGTGATGCACTAATGGGTTATGGAGGAATAAGAAAGGCACTGAATATCCCTGTTCTCCTTCCACTATATGTTGTTTCAACATAGCCCATTTGCAGGAGACTGACCTACTGCTTCGTACACGCCTAAGTACAAGTGAGGCAGAGTATACATTAGTAGAGATAGGAGCACAGCAAAAAGATGCTACCCTTTAATCTGTCTTTCTAGTTAGTCATTTTCACCCCCCAAATAATATTTATCTTCTGACGGCCCTCCAGTTTAGCGGGCTGGCACAGTCATCAAGTATGAAATATGGCCTTAGGTGTCTTCTGCACTAAGAGAGAACTAAATGTGAGCTTCTCGCTTCCTGCATGGGTGAGCTGATCAGAAAAGCTTTTAATTAAAAACTAGTATAATACATACAGCACAAGCCAGACAGATGCTGTTTCACATGAAATGGGATGTGACAGCAACACTTCGCAAGGTACCCAAAGTAGCAAACTGTGAAAATAGCTCAAGCTTACCTTTTGCACTGGGTCAGCCACAGCAGACAGGTGAACAGATATTTAAACCAAATCTTCTAAGAAAGATTATGTGAGAGACAAGGGTGAGCACCTCAGCACATGACAATGGGACAGCTGTTTTGGGCACGTGTATGAGCAGAAGTCCTGATGGGCACCTACATGTGAGACAGACATGTTGACATTCTTTCTCTTGCATATAGGATGCACTTAAGTGCCTAAAGCCTTTGGTTTATTGACCCTCTCCCGTTCTACAAACATCCAATATTTTGTGGACTCTGCAGTACATTTCTTTCTAAACATTTCTAAACATTTTTCCTCCTCCACTCAAAAAGGAACCATTTCCTGAAGTAGTTTGCAGGAAGACACTTCTAATTGTGGCTGAAACCGTCAACCTAAGCTATTAAACAAAACCTCAGTTCTCTAAGGCAATACTGGGATTAGTTGCTTTTAGTGTGCAAGTTTGAAATGTCTTTCTTGAAGCTTTTATTGCCAATGAACTCCTTATAAAGCAGAATACTTGCTGTACTACAGAACTTTGCTTCAATTTTAAAATACTTTAAAATGAAACATATTGAAAATGTCTAGCCTGCCACTCGACAAAAAGAAACATTATTGACCACTTCGAAATGTAATTCTTACCACAAGCAACAACAACATCCTTATGGCAAAAAATATGAATTTAAGTGAAAGTTATGAGCTGATTGGACCTTTTTTTCCTCCACTGTATTAGAAGTAAGTGGTGTCTGAACTTCTGCATACAGAAGAGAAAAATTAGAAGCTTAGTGGGTATAATCCTTGCTTTGTGCAGTGACAAAACATACTTATTCTGCAAATAACTAGGATCATGGCAGGGGCTGATTTTCAGCATCATAAATGTAATTCGTTTATGTTCTATCTGGCCTCAATAAAATATGACAATATTAGTCATTTATGACATTAAAGATTGCTTTAATATGGAAAGATATGATAGGGAGAACCTGTATTTGATTTTCTACTTCAGCTCATTACTGAATAGTGGTTTGATAGAATCATAGAATCATAGAATAATTTGGGTTAGAAGGGACCTTCAAAGGAGATCTAGTCCAACCCCCCTGCAATGAGCAGGGACGTCTCCAACTAGATCAGGTTGCTCAGAGCCCTGTCCAGCCTGGCTTTGAATGTCTCCAGGGATTGGGCATCTACCACCTCTCTGGGCAACTTGCACCACCAGTGTTTTAACAACCTCATTGTAAAAAATTTCTTCCTCATGTCTAGCCTGAATCTCCCTTCTTTTAGTTTAAAACCATCACCCCTTGCCCTACCACAACAGGCCCTGCCAAAAGTCTGTCCTCACATTACTTACCAGCCCCTTTTACATAGAGAAAGCCTGCAATAAGGTGTCTCTGGAGCTTTCTCTTCTCCAGACTGAACAACCCCAACTCTCTCAGTCTGTCCCACTACGTTTATGGCAACCAGCATCATAAAGAAAGAAGATAAAAAGATCTGATTTTAATACAGAAGTCTGAAGAGATGCTTTCTATTAGTATATTGGGATTTTTATGTGGTTATTTTCTTCTCAGTTCTCATGCTGTGATTCATCAGTGCTAGTGTGGGGCATGCTGAGCAAAGTATCTGCCTAATGATTCTTTCATTCATACTACCTTTGCAGCTTTAAATATTCCACCAGTATACTCTGTATGTTATTGATGAGCCCAAGTCATATTTTTGTCCGTCTTTTGCATTATATCCTGCACCTAGCTCCATCTCATTCATTATTCTGAGATAATTTTTTATTGTATATGCTTATAATTTTCTTCTTTCTTCTCTTTTTTTTTTTTTTTTCTAATTTCTCCTAGTGTAACTCCATCATTCATAATAAGGAGAAAATGTAAAATGCTAATAAAACCTTTAGAAGAATTAATGGCATCCTCATTCAAATCCCTTTTCTGCCCATCTCTTTAGATCAGTCTGCATACACACTATCTAGATAGTAACAGGATACCACTTAAAAGTATTTAGAGAAAATATACATAAAGAGCAAGCTCACAAATAATTCAGAGACAATTTCAGTATTGATCTGTTCAAAAGCTAAAGAAATTCAGAAATGCAACTTTCTTCATTTGCTTCTGTTGTGCCCCCAAAGTGTCCTAGGATATCTCCACACACATTCACTATTTTGTCTTCATGTTAAATTTGCTGCCAACTCAATTCCTTTTTCTAGCAGTTTGTAAGCACATCTGTCCAGCAGAAAAAGGAAATGACCAGCAGTTCATTTCACATATTTCTAACAAATGTTGAGGAAAATGTGACTTATGTTCACAATTGATCTCAACTAGATTGGATGAAATTCCTTTTGGCACTGAGAAGTATCCTGCCTTTTCGCTGAAGAGACTTAAGGATTTAAAGACAAAATAACAAGAGACCTGACTGCCAGATAGGAGGTGTACATTTTCCTATTACTTCTCTATTACAAGAATAAGTGTATTATTGAAAATATATTCTAACTAGTTATCAAATAATTCCAAGAAATACACCAGTTAACTACTGGTATGAGCCAGCACAACTCTACTAGTTTAAACTAGTAGTTTTTTATATAAGTGGATTTGGCTCTGTATGTTTCACTCCTAGTCCTCAGAACAGATTTCTAAAGGTATGACCAACATGTCTTCTTTCTGCAGAAAAACAGAAATGCTGTTCAAGGGGCATCATCATCCAGCTATAGGATTTAGAGTCAGATTCTGTTTTCAGCTGGTTTTCCAGAAGTACAGTCAGTTCAAACATAGGTCATTTCTGGAAATGGAAATGTTAAGCAGCATGAACTCCTAACATTTTCCAGAGTTCTGATTAAAAAAAAAAAACATTTTATAAACATTTACCCTCTGCCTCTTAATACAAAAAATGAAGAATAAGAATTTCAAAGCAAAGTTTACACAATTATGTTTAATAAATTCAGAGAACTGTAAAAATAAAACACAGCATAAATTTCTACTGTTATTATTTAACAATTTTTACTGATTTGTTGAAGCTAAAATACAACTCAAAGCTAAAAACAGTGCACATGTTGGTTGTACATGACACATCCTTGTATCATGCTCATTTTCAAACCATGCTCATTTATATATCAGTGGGATTACTGTCCACATAAAAAAATGTGACATATTTGCCAAAGAGAGAAACAACTAGATAGAAATATTAAATTTTTTTGGTTGTTTGATAGTCTTTCCATATTATTCTGCTCTTCTCTGTTATGCAAAACTATGGTGGTGAGAAAGAGAAACAGCAATAAGATTTTGATGAAGTTATAGGACAATACTCAAAGGAATTAGCCTTGATTAGTTTTTAAAATTAGTATTATTTTCAAGGACCTAAACTAATCAATGTACCCACATACTCTGCATAAGATTAGAAATAAATTAGACTTCCCCAAATAACAACTTATATAGGCTTAATTACTTTAAAGACTCCTTTTGCTCAAAGCAGTGCATTAACTTCCAAATGACTTTCAGTCTGTTGTGAGTGAGCTGAGACAGTGAGATTTAGACATGCTAAGTGGGCCTAGCAAGACAAAGACAAAACCATATAGACCTGTGAAATAAAGCCAGATTTTTCTTTGCTGGAATATTTGAAGCAAACTGGGAAGAAAGGATGTACAATCCATTTGCCTTCACAGAAAGCCATTAACTCAGTTCACTAAAATATGCATTCACTGTATTAAAACGAATTTTTTCTATCAGTTTTCAGGCCTTAACGCACTGAACAGTCAAAGCACTCCTCTGCATTGAAAGCATGCTTGAATCAAGTAAAAGCATGCATTGGGCATCTTCATAAGGCCTGGAGAAGTGCATTGTGGCAGAGAGGACAATATTTAGGAAGGGTGCCAGAGACAAGTTGCTTTTGCTGCACCTACTTGGAGTGACATAAATCACAGCTGGATACTGATGAACTGGAGCCTAAGAATGTCACTTCCTCATGGATGCCTTAAGCATCGCTACTCTTTTCCCGTCTCCCTTCAGCTTTCCTTCTTTTGCAACCCCAAGTGCTCCCTTTACAAGCCATCCTTTCCAGCATCGGTACTCTGAACAATTTTGTCCTAGGACTTCGGCAGGGCTCACACTTGCTAAAGACAACTTTAAGACTTGCTTATAACAGCAACTTCTCTTTGTGGAACAACAATTTTACAATTTCCCTATGAGCGCACAATGTTGCAATGAATCCAAAGGATATAATGTGTTCTGAATGTTTTTGTTGTGATCACAGTTTGATTCCCAGAATTGCCAGTTGCTCAAAATTGTCAACCACGGTTTACATGAAATATCCTGTTTCAGTAAGCAGTGAATAACCACCAAGAAATGATCCTCCCTCTCCCTTTAAACAAAACCACTATGACTTTAATTTGAGGCATACAGGCTTTACTGAAAAGCCAGAACTAGTAGGAGATCAGGAAAGATGTATAGTGCTGCTTGACAGTTTGAGTAGATCGCTGCAGATGTATCACTCTTAAAATTATTTATGTCATAGTACATCACCTGTTCCCCTCCAGTCCTAGATAAACACCAAAAAAAGAGATAGAGAATGCTGATATTTTCTGCAGAAAGGAATTGTTTTCAAAGCATTAGTATACACTATTTTTTTTAACAAAATTGAGCTTGGAAGTCCCCATCTGCTGGATTTTAAGGGTGCTTCCTCGCTGGCTCAGGGTACCAATGGCATCACATGCAGTGCGGGGAGGCCCTGAGCCCGTGGGGCATCCCATGGGGCAGCTTGTGGGGTAGAATGGCACACACCAGCTCCAGAGTCCCCACCATCGAAACCATTCTCACGGTAAGGCTGCCCAGAGACAGCAGTTAAGCAGCTTCCAAGAAAGCTGTCACGAACTAGCACATTTTCTTGAAACATTTCCCTGTCAATGAACTGATGTTTTCTGACAAATCTCATTTCACTGGAAATTTTTTCTAATTTTATTTCCAAACTGACAGTATTTGCTTACAGTAAATTTGCGAGTTTTGGATCTTCAGCTCCTCAGCTACCACATCGTGGGTAAATGAATCAGCTATATGGAAAATAAAACCTTCTGTCCCCTATGCAGATCTTCTCTTACACATTTGGAAAAATCTCAATTTTTGGCCTCAGGATGCGTCAATGTACATTCATCTTCCTGAGATTCAAAAACATCTAAGATTTGTGTTGAACTGCAGTGACAGGTTACCAGGAAACTCGGGATTCTACCGAAGCAAGCAGTTCTGGCTTTAAGTGACGCATGTAAGAGCATGTAGTTCTGAATACTATCTACAGACACAGCTGGAAAAATCTCTTTTTAGGTCCTGTTAAAGTGAGCTGTTAAATGGTGGGTCTCACTGTCAAATGTAGAGGTTCCATGAAGAGCCAGGAAGAGAAATTAAAGTTTCTTTGCCTGTAATCAGAGTCATATTTGCCCCATATTTGGTGCAATCTTAATGGAACATAAAATAGTGGAAATAAAAGCTGGTTACGCTACTTTAGTATGAAATATTTTGTCATATAAAGAAAACACAATAGTAGGTGGGCTACATCAACAGACACGGAGGCTTGAATTCATCCCATTAGACTTTAGGCTTTTAATTGAGATATATTTATTGGAAGCTTGGCAATCCTAAACCTTGTCAGTGGAGGAAGAGAAGAAATTCAGAGCACGTCAGATTTGAATGACAAGAAGTTTTGGATCAGTATTTGGATAACTTTTCATTTTCATTCTAAAAGACTAACAAATTGAAATGATGGACACCTCAAACTGAGAGGGACACCCCTGTTTTTCATCAGCAATCCTTTAAAACCCCTGCACTTTAAAGTAAAACGTTTATGCAGTTCACTTGCCTGTATCCCTGCTGAAAGCCACTTTTTTGGTCTCTGATACAGCAATAGTTTGTGCCCTGAGTTCACTGTGTGGATGGGGCAGCAGTACTCTTCCTCCTCACAAGGAGGGCTCTGGAGATGCCCTGAGTGCTCCTCACTCCTCACCACTCTGCAGCTTCTCTTCTTCTGGTGAAGGCAGCCAGTCCAGTCTTCGGGTCTCTGAAACCCACAGGCAGCAATAGCCAGGTAGAAAAAAAGCAGAGGCAAAGAAGATCCTCAAAGGACTCCAAACAATGACAAATTTGGTTCTTGAAGGTCAAAATAACAATTTATCATTCAAAATGAAAATACTTATAGCAAAAAATAAATTTGTTGAAAAAAAGGCAATCCTCTACGGATATATGAACACAAAATCTTTGTTTACAGCTTTTAACAGAATAAAAGGGGATGTTTGTTCCTTTCCAAACCACCACCAGCCCCTGCCTTCATTGCTCCAATGTCACATCACACCCACATACACAGCTGCTGTGAAACAGCCCAGGACCACATTGTTTCCAACATCTGTAGCACAGTATTTCACCTGACCTGGCATAATGTTGTACTTGAGAAAGACATTAGCAAGTTCACATCTTTTTGGGAAGCCAAGCTTAGGCTTTGCATACTGATTTCTAAAATTCACTGTCATAGTTTGTCCTCTGCTTCTATTTCTGACTTTTGTCAACAGTATATCTATGAGCACCACTAAATGCAGGTCCCAATATTTGCCTTCTGAGCTTTGCAGACTCTGGTGGTGTTTGATCAACTGGCTCTGGAACAAGAAAGTTCATATCATTTATAGTTGTTATCTTATCTGTGTTTACACAAGCTTATATAGACATTATCCATGCCATCTTTGTCCTCATCTAAATGATACTTTGTGTTTACCACCTCCATAATTTTGTATTGGACTGCATAATCACCTTTTAGAAAAATATACTGATTTGTATTTCCTACTGTTTAGCTACTGGTTATTTCCTGATTGTTCTACACATACAGAAGGGTTAGGTATTTCAGGCTGCTCAATTTATATAGATGTGTAAGAAGATTCCTTTTAAAAGAGCATGCAATAACAAATGGTGGTATCTACATTTGAGGACCACTGATTGTAATCACCTTCACAGGTTTCATCCTGCAAGAAATGTGGACTTTTTAAATTTAAGTTGTTCTCTCTCCTCTCTATTCCTATACTATACTATATTTATATACAGTATACAGTATATAGGTAATATACTGTATGCGTAAGTACAGATATAGCAGGTGAAATTCAGTTAAGAACCCCAAGTTTCAGAAAGACATAAGTTGGTCTTTTGCAGCTTGTTGACAGTCTCAGGATGTCATGATAATTGGGTCCCTGTGTGGAAGGATTTGTTCTAAAACTACACAGTTTTTCTGTTTAGTATTCCCAAGACATTTTCACATCTCTCCTTTGAGACAAATATATTTTCTAGATTATAGGAATGAATATAAAATATGGAGTTTCCTGGTTCTATCTGTCTTTTCACTATGCCATTTGGATTGACTTCAAATACTAAGGAATTAATAAGTCTGTTCATTTTTTAATGTGGGAAGGTTGTGTTTTTCTCTAATGGACAAAAATAAAGTTGATTTCCCTTCTCCAAGTCATTTATGTGCTTGTTAGTTTAAAAAGTCGATGAAGGTTCAGCTCATTTAACAAACTTGCTCAAACACATGCATGAAAAAATCATACGTATTTTAAAATTGAACTAAACCACTGCCTCTCACTGAATATAGAAATAATAAGCAGAATCAAGTTTTGCATGATACCTAAAAATATTTGAAAAACTAGCTTTTACAAGTCTTATGCCCCAAAGTTCGTATGAGATTTAAGTCTGTGACAATACTTTTTTTCTGTCGTCATTGGAAGTAGGAAATAAAGGAAGAAAAGGAGTCTGAAGGAATGGCATCTAACAATTAGATTCCAAGTTGAAAAAACACATGACTCCAAAGTAAGTTTACATTAAGGAAACAACTATGAAGCTTCATACCCTTCGTTATGAATTTATCTCAAAAACAGACAAGCTCTGTAAGAGCTTTTGGGACACACAAGCACTTTTTCAGCTCCTTGAAGGTTATTTGCCCACCTTCTCCGCAAATACGCCTTCAAGACATCAATCAGTCTATAAGCCTGGCCTCATCACATCCATAGACTATCATAGTTATAGCTGAAGTCCTCTATCTCTGAAACTAGTTGTTTATTCATTGCTGTGATTTGGCACAATTTTTCTTCAGGAAGAAATCAGCTTTATTACTTAAATATTTTTGCTGATCAGTAGCAACAAAATCAGGTTTATATTTTTAGTCATCCAGATGATGGCAGTATTTTCACAATTTAGTTATGCAGTAGGAGAATATTATTAAAAAAAGGATTTCCTGGTTAATTACATATTACAAAAAGCTCAGAGGCTTTGTCTTTTGTTTTGTTTTGCTTTCTAATCTTCGATTATTCTTGTATTATTTCTTACTTTCGTTGTATTACTTTACTTTACAAAAAGAGCTTTACTTAAGTTCTTAGTAATAATCTCCAAGTTACTCCGAAGTGCGTACAGTAGTGTCTTTCAGACTGTATCACTGTCTCACTGATGTCACTTTGCAAAACAAATATTTCAGAACAAATAATGTCTGGCCAGGCACAGATACCTGGAAAAAGGGCAGGTGACAGGAGACTGTCCTGCTGGTCCCCAGCCATCATCCTGCCCCTGGAAAAGCTCGGCAAGTGCAGAATGAGGAAGGGTGTCTGTGACATTGGGAGTCCTGCTTTGCAGCACCAAAGGCAATGGGACAGATGCCGAATTAAAGCGCCAAGGTACTTGAAACAGCCTCTTTCCCCTGCTAAGAGCTTTGGCTGCCTGTGCCCAGGGCCAGCTCTGCTGCTGTGTAGCTGTGGGACCAGCCATGGGAGGAAGAGCTGTGAGAATCTCACCTGCTTCCTCCTTGCCTTGCTCATAAACTGGCCTTGTTCTTGCCCCATGTGTCATGGACCCATGACCCGCACAGCCTGTGCCCCACCATGGTCCTGCTGCAGCCTCGACCTGCTTCATCACAAGGGATGTGACTGGGATCCCTGGTCTCCGTCACTGACCCTGCTCTGCTCTCTCAGTTGGACACGGGGGGACAGTGCCCCCTCAGTGCCCTGCCAGCATGGCTGTCACCCACAGCCTTGGCTCACCTTGCAGCATGTCCCGCCCTTTATTAACCACTGCAGGAGGCAGAGCAGCTCTCAGAGGAGGCACAGGGACCCAGCTCACAAAATCACAGAATCAGAGAATGTCAGGGATTGGAAGGGACCTCGAAAGATCATCCAGTCCAATCCCCCCACTGGAGCAGGAACACCTAGATGAGGTTACACAGGAAGGTGTCCAGGCGAGTTTTGAATGTCTCCACAGAAGGAGACTCCACAACCTCCCTGGGCAGCCTGTCCCAGTGTTCTGGCACCCTCACTGAGAAGATGTTTCTTCTCAAATTTAAGTGGAACCTTTTCTGTTCCAGTTTGAACCCATTTCCTCTTGTATTACCATTGGTTGTCACTAAGAAGAGCCTGGCTCCATCCTCGTGACACTCACGCTTTTCATATTTATAAACATTAGTGAGGTCACCCCTCAGTCTCCTCTTCTCCAGTCTAAAGAGCACCAGCTCTCTCAGCCTTTACTCATAAGGGAGATGCTCCACTCCCTTAATCATCTTTGTTGCCCTGCACTGGACTCTCTCCAGCAGTTCCCTGTCCTTCTTGAACTGAGGGGCCCAGAACTGGACACAATATTCCAGATGAGGTCTCACCAGGGCAGAGCAGAGGGGAAGGAGAACCTCTCCTGACCTACTAACCACCCCCCTTCTAATACACCCCAGGATGCCATTGGCCTTCTTGGCCACAAGGGCACAGTGTGGCTCATCGTTATCCCTCTCGCTGTCACCACCAGATGGGTGCCCTGGTTCCAAAGCACAGCGAGCATTGTAATCCATGTTCACCTCTGGGTAAGGAACACCTGGGAGGATGGGCAGTGGTTCTCATGTCCTCCAACCCTTACCAAATCTGCCCCTCTTCTAGATGCTGAAGGAACCCACCAGAAAGTCGGAAGCAGCTACTAACCACCTGTTGAGAAGGAAACTGAATACACATTTCCTTTAACAACTTTTGCAGGTGGTGGGGAAGAGATGAGAAAGGAGAAGATGAAAAGTCTGAAACCTCATTAATAACCAGGCTACACGCTCGCTTGATAAAAGGCAAATTCAGTTAAAGCTAACAGAGCCATAAAACGTGTGACCTATTGAGCTGCTGTGATAACATTGGGTATGTTCCTCTTTTTGAGATCAGCGGTCTTTCTGTGAGCTAGAAACCCCCTGGATATTCTCATGTATATGAGGGAACAGGCCTTGTGCAAGAAGTTTGAAACTAAATCCAGCTGTATGGTGATTATTGTCTCCCGTCATGCTACTCTATTACTAAATAGTAAATGTTAATTGAAATAATAGAAGAATAGTCCACAGAATTAGATGAATATGTATACTTTCATAAGACAGTTTTACTACTCCATGATGGCCTCTCATCCTTCATGACAGGAGAGAAGTTTTCTTTGCAGTATAGTGATCCCATATCAAGCTTCCTTTCCCTGAAGCACATAGTGTTAGCCATTGCCAGGGGCAGAATAGTAGACCAATAAATAGTGGCACAGCATTTCCCCTAACCCTGTGCCTGAGCTATGGCTCTCTTATGGGCTAGAGCAACTCAAGTAACTTTTTTTCTACCTTGTTTAATGTGTTCACAGATCCATCCTGTGTAACAGCCCGTTTCCCACTAGTTACATCAGAGCTAAACCTGCTTTTCTTCCAGTACCATGACTACAGGCTTGAAAGTAATTCAAGACATTTCTTAGCTTGCTACTAGTTTTATTTTATTTTCTTCTACTTTATTTTATATCCTGTAGTCTTCCATGAGAAGTGCTGCTACTTTCTTTTTAGTGGGGTGGATATGAGGGTTGCTGGCAGCAGGCAGCGTCACGTACCGCTGGGACTTAGGATGGCTTCTACAGATGCCCTACACTTTCCTCTTCCCTTCAGAGAATTTTAGCATGTTTTCTTTTAGCTCTAACTTTCAATCAAAGAGAAATATCTCTTTGTTCAGTTATAAACCCACTGCAGTTAGAGACTAATACCCAAAAATGAAATTAATTTTCAGGTGAGGATATAATATTTATAGCTGATTTGTCACATAAGCAATGATATGTTACCAACTAATGACAGAATTGGCCACAGAATCACAGCTTGGGTGCTTCCAGAGGAATCCCAGCTACACCGTGACAGGAGTGAAGAAATGCAGGTCACATTACTTAAAAAAAAGAAAAAAAAAGGTGAAACATGAGGAAGCAAAGCAGAAGCCCTGGTTACAGGTACTTAGTAGTGGCAGCCCGACTCCTCTTCCCTTTTCCTTTTTACAAGGTATGAGCTTGGGGAAAGCCCCGCCTGCGGCACCGTGCCCATGGCAGAGGGAGGGCAGCCAAGGCCACGGGGCTGTGGCGTGTGGCCAGCAGGGCTGGTGGCGGTGGCAGCTTCAGCAAAGGATGTGGAGCCACCTGGGATGGGTGACCCTGTGCTCTGAGGCTGCTGGCAGCTGTTCTGGACTGGAGTGCCCAGTTATATGAAAGAGGTAGGAATCCCAGCCCTGCCAAAATTGGCTGGAGCTTTTCCCATAAGGGGGTAGATATATTTTTTTTAAAGTGAGGAATTACCTTATTTTCCACCATTATTTTCTTTCTTTTCATTTCCCAGATATTAAAAAAAAAAACCCAAAACACAATATTAAGATAAACCTACATTCACAGCCACCTTCAGCACATTCTGTTTTAAAATGATGCTCAAAAACACACATGCTATACACAGACGTTCATATGACTGAGATACAAATGGCCTTTGCTGCCATGACTGTTCAGCTGAGAATTCAGTCCATTTATTTTTCTAGACAGGACCATTGCCATCTAAGCAGGTAACAGACAATTTGAGGATCAGATTCGGACCTCTACCAGGACACAATCACAGGACTTTTTAAATTATTCTTGCTCTGAAGAATAAGAGGAGATACTCCGAGTAAAGAAGCAAGGGCTAAGCAGCTGAGACATACGACATAGACTCAAGTTTCATGAGTATTTACAACTGACCTTACACAATGAAGTACAGGGAATTTTAATCACTTACACACCCAAAAAGCCACTTGTAGGTTTTTCCATACACAGTATTTACAATGTTCATAACTGTGTTGCTGAGTAACGTTAGGTTTCTGTGCCAGAATCAACAGCAGACTTCTTTTTCATCTGCTGCCAACTAAATGCTTAGCAACTGATAGAACAGTTTCTCATCCATAAATAATGATGTGTTGTATATAAGAATTTGTTAACTATTGGTCAGTATTTTTTTCACTTGTGCATTGTGGACATGTTCTTTATCTACCGGGTGATCTTTAGTTAATACTGCTGTTTCTTCTTTCATCTATTTCCAAAATAAATAATACTATAAACAAGCTTACAGTGCTTCTACAAGACATATGGCCATGAAAATCAGTGTTGCAACATCATCTTCTTGTCTTGTTCCTGAATTTACAGTTCCAAATTATTTCAAACCATAAAAACATCATTGTGGTTGTATGTACTTGTCCAGAAGAACAAAAACTTCTGAGATTTGCCAGTTTTCAAGTATTCAGCAAAACAGATGTACTTATTACAAATAACTTGAGTAGAAATCATCAGCAAAGAAATGAGTGGGAATGGAAACAGAAATACATGTAGTGGTCTCTTCAGCTTTGAAATCTATCAGGGAATATTGCAGGAAAGTGTACAAAGCATCACTGATCAGTTTATTGAGATTCTGATTCTTATCCTTACTCATGTCACTAATTTTTTTGATCTACAGTGTCATTCTAGCATAGGGACCTGTCAGACAAATGCTGAAGTTTGTGTATGAAACTTGTATGGCTGTGAGCCTTAGACACATATTATATTTTGGAAATACAAATAAGACTTGTAAGAAGATCAGAACTAACCATTTTTCCATTGTTTGCCTTCATATTTTCACAGCTGTATGTGCCCCTTTTTCAAAACTGAAATGGGAAATAGCTCCCTGCCAAGCACAGAGTTTCTCCATGCAAAGCCTGCAGTTCTTAACAAGTATCTAATAAAAAGTCTGAGATTGCAAGCGCAAGCGTAGGACTTAGTTCCAGGACTTAGTTTTATGCTATTTCCTCGTGCATGTTGAGGAGGGAATAAGGTGGAGTTCTGTTTGAACCCACTAACTAGGACAACTTCACAGACAAAGCAACACTGAGAGCACGGACCTCTTCTGTTTCATCTGCTGTTTCTCCACACAGGTGTGTGGACACAAACACTTCGTGCCATTGGTGTGCGACCACTGAGTGCTGCTTTTGGAAGGCATTGTGCCCGAAACATGCCCATGAGACCTCATGGAGCTCTTCTGGTGGTAGGTTGTCCAAAATTGGTGGCATAGTGACAGCTAACACTCATCGTAAAGCTCATCATGCTGTTTTTGTTAGGTACTGTGAGAAAAGTTGCTTTTCCTTAAGTATAATGATATCTTCTTCACCTACATGGATATACTGGAAAAATGTCTGTCAGTTAGGTAGTTTCTCTGAATGTCTGAGTTTTTAGAAACTGAGAATTCATTCTGAATTCTCTCATTTATTATACAGTTGTCCAGTTGAGCCAAAAAAACCACCCCAACAGTTACTCCCTATAAAATCAAAAGTAGCCAAATAATCTCTAAGACCAACCAAGGAAGACAAATTGTGTTGTTCTGACAGTAGTAAATCATTACATCTTTTACTGACATCTTTTAATCAAATGGTCCTCTCTCTTTCTTCCTTTCCTACTAGAAATATATTCCTTTAAAAACAGCAGGAAAAAGGAAAAATGGACCAAAATTATATCTGTAATTTAAACTAATTTCTAAATCAAAACAGATGGCAAAAGAGACTATGGAACAGCTGACTCATCAGCTGAGCTATATTTAAAAGAGGAAAGCCAGAGCAAGGATCATCAGATTATCTCTCAAGAAAGTCTGCATCGGTCTGGAAGAATGTTTGCAATATGATAAAATCTGCCTACCAATTTGAAAAAAAAAAAAAAAAGACATTTGTTTTCATGATCAAATTAATATATTTCATGTATTGCAATCTGACAGTTTTCCCTATCAGGTCTTTAATCCAAAGAGACAGATTCCAAAATCAAGAAATGGATGAAATGAAAAATAAGATCCTGATCTCCCTCCAACAACTACAGCCATAGAAGCTGCCTTCAGACTGAAGATTGTCCCATCACTTTTATGGAGAGTTTTGACAGCTTCACAACTTTGGTGATGATCCAATTTTTACTACATTTGGAAATAACATCTATGTTTAATACTTAATTTTACTATAGGTATAAGTGATTGCCAGAGCATATTTTGTTGTAAAATATATTTAAATTATAGCAAGCTTGAGTTAGTCTTGTACCCTTTTTTTTTTTTTTTTTTTTTTTTTTTTCTTTTTGGCTGTACACACGGAAACATGCAGTACTATGCAACAGCCTACCTGTCAGGAGAATTCATGCCAAGTTATTACAGAATGATTGTAACACTGGGCTCTAGGCTTGGCTCTCTGTTGTACTCCATGTTCATTTCTGCCATGAAAGATGTAAGTCAGTTATTTTTTCCTTGCATAAATGAGCATGAACACTCTTGCACACTGAAAAATTTGCCTGTGTTTGGGTAATACCCTTTTACCTCTTTATTTGTTGAATAGTTTGGAAACATTATATAAAGGCCCCACACCAGCAAGTCTCCAGTGATCTACATGGTTGCAAGGTAGGTTTTTCATCTCTAATGAAAAGGAGATGTCAAGCTTCACCAGTCTGATAAGCTTCTATAATGAAATGACTGGCCTGGTAGATGAGGTGACAGCAGTAGATATTGTCTGCCTAGACTTCAGGAAGGCCTTTTACACTGTCTCCCATAAGATCTTTGTAGAGAAGGTGTTGATGTGCAAGTTGGATGAGCAGACAGTGGAGTGGATTGAAAGCTGTTTAAATGGCTGGGCAAGGGGGTAGTGATCAGTGGAACAAGGTTAGCTGGAGGCCAGTAACTAGTGGTGTATCCCAGAGGGTCAATGCTGGGTCCAGTCCTGTTTAGCATCTTCATTAATGATCTGGATGATGAGACAGAGCACAACAAGTGTGTTGATGACAGAAGACTGGGAGAAGTGACCCCAGAGAGTCATGCCGTCATCCAGAGGAACCTCAACAAGCTGGAGAAATGGGCTAACAGGAACCTTGCGAAGTTCAGCAAGAGGTGCAAAGCCCTGTTCCTGGGGAGCAACAACTCCAGGCACCAGCACATGCTAAGGGGCACCCAGCTAGAAAACAACTTGGCAAAAAAGCACCTGGGTGTCCTGGTGGACACAAAGTTGAGCATGAGACTCTCATATGCCCTTGCAGCAAAGAAGGCTAATGGTATCCTGGTCTGCATTAGACATAGTATTGCCAGTAGGTCAAGGTGATCCTCCCCCTCTACTCGCAGTTGGTGAGGCCACACCTGGAATCCTGGTTCCAATTCTGGGCTCCCCAGTACAAAAGAGACATGGACATACCGGATAGAGTTCTGTAAAGGACCACTAAGATGATGAAGGGACTAGAGCATCCCTCCTGCAAGGAAAGACCAAAAGACCTGGGGCTGTAGAGCCTAGAGAAGAGAAGGCTCAGGAAGATCTTGTCAATGTGTAGAAATACCTGAAAGCCTGGAGGAAGGGTGCAAAGAGGACAGATCCAGGCTTTTCTAGTGGTGCCCTGTGGCAGGACCAGAGCCAATGGACACAAACTGAAACACAGGAGGTTCCCTCTGAACATCAGGAAACATTTCTTCAGTGTGAGGGTGACAGAGCCTGGCACAGGTTTCCCAGGGAGATTGTGAAATGTCCTTTCTTGGGGATATTCAAAAGCTGTCTGGACGTGGTCCTGGGCAACTGGTTCTAGACAACCCTACTTGAGCAGGGTGGTTGGACTAGATGACCTCCAGAGGTCCTTTCCTACCTCAACCATTCTGTGATTCTGTGATTCAAATTTCCTTTTCTTTTCCATGGCCTTTTATAGACAAGCATTAGAAAAGTTAATGTGGTAAAATAAAATTTAAAAATTTAAAAGAAATTGCTCTCATATTGCACTAATCCATCTACTGCTATCACTGCTTATATCGAAGTTTTTTGTCATGCTTATAGTAGGCTTGTAATGTATATTTCTAATTATATGTGATACAAATGTCTATTACAGTTTTTAAATTACTACATAAATAAAGTCACACTGTTTTTTGTCATTTTTATTCTCTTTCACGCGTGTGCAAGATCTTTGTACAGTATTTGACCATCACAGAGCAGCGAACAATATAGATTGACTGGAAAAACATATCCAGCCATACTATATTGGTTCTGTGCATTCAGCTGTAATTTACAGGCCTCACGAAACTATTCTGTGTTTTGCATAATCCTTTAGGAGCACTGCACTGAAAACCTTGGGTGAAAGATTCTGGATTATTTGGAACTTCTCTTGCGTATTTAATTTCTGAGGCCACGTGGAGATACAAAAAGTTCATATCACATCTTCAAACATAAGGGACCATTTAATGGTAGTGGTAGTAGAAGCAGCAGCAGTAGTAGTATGCATTCCTGTTTTAGCCTTTCGTCCAGCACTGCAGCTTAGTCTGATTAATCAGTACAATTAGATGGTAGCCAAAACACATTTTACTTTTTCTCCCATACGTTACACTATCCCTCTACCTCTCTTCATCCCTGTCCCCACAACCTATTCTGTTGACAGCCTGGCAGATGCTTTTTACCAATACCATGCCCTCTACACTCAATCTTCTTTCTTCTGACTACTTCTGAAATTAAGCTTTTAATTTTCACTCTCTCATTTAAAACCATTATTCCTGGCCCATTCAGTCTCTACTAAGCAGTCCACGTTCAGTGGCTCTCTGGAGAGCCTACACTATTTCTCAGCAATCAATCGAACTCAAAGTGCTACCTGCACCAATGGGTCTGAGCACACCACTCCTGACTGGAGACTTGTTTATTAGCAGGTACTAGGTAGTTACTAGGTACCTAGGTAGTACCTATGTGTTTCCAGGCATCTGCCTCGTCTTACTGAGAGTGATGCAAGTCTGCATTTAGCCATGTGACAAAGGTCTCGTTCTCTGCACTGACGCTCTGGGATGACAGGCAGAAGGAGACAGTTCTTTTGATTTGGTAGGTATTCTAATCTGCCCCACAAAAAATCTTGCTATTTTTTGCAGGTGATTATTTTTGTTTAAAATATTCCGCTTATTTATCAGTTGAGCTGCCTAATTTATCTTTTTAACTAATTCTACCTTTCAGTGTCTTTCTTCAATTGTCCAGTTTCATTGGTCTATAAATTAAAATTAAAATTAAACGGAAATTAGCATTTACTAATGTGGCATTCAACACAAGACTGTCCCTACTGGTCTCCTAAAATACAAACATAAATGGGAGTGGTTTTGTCAGCTGGATAAATATCTATCACCCTTTTAATACAAAATTAGTTACCTCAGCTCTGTCTTGTGAATAGCTGATCCTGCTTTGAGAACCGACTCACAGAATTTCAGGGTCTGCTGTCTACTCTGTATTCTTTGGCAGTGGATCACCTGTGTTTGTTTATGCACCCAGTTAATTATTTTTTTTTTTCATTTTAAATATGCTACCTTTGACTTGGAAAATCCTCTCATTTGTATTGAATGGGAGGAGATTATTCAGAAGTAGCTAGTCAGCCTTCTTCACAACATCGTGTTTTCAATATATATGTATTTTCAATATATTTGTCTTTTCAATACATAAGTATCATCCCCTTATTTGCTGTTTATACCAGTATATCCTCTAAACATATATTTAATCTCTACATCTCCTATTTGCATTCAATAGCTTTCAAATTGTTCTGTATTATGAGTCACATTTTACAACACAAGTCAAGAAGGAAAGATGAATGTAACTGTGTAAACCACTATAAATAAGAAAGAGTATGTGTAGAGGACTAGGCTAGAGACTTTCCCACTTTTTAAACTAAGTCTGTACATGTAGAAAATGACTGGAGGGAAACACAAGCCTCTTTCCAATGCAGGTCTGCCAGTCTTTCTCTGAGCAACAGAGAACAACCTATGCAAAGGATTCAAAAGTTATTTCACAGAATCATAGAATAGTTTGGTTTGGAAGGGACCTGTAAAGATGATCTAATTCCAACCCCCCTGCAATGAGCAGGGACATCTTCAACTAGATCAGGTTGCTCAGAGCCCTGTCCGGCCTGGCCTTGAATGTTTCCAGGGATGGGGCATCTACCACCTCTCTGGGCAACATGGGCCAGTGTTTCATCACCTTCATGGTAAAAAAATTTCTTTCGTATATCTAGCCTGAATCTCCTCTCCCTTAGTTTAAAACCCTTGCCCCCTGTTTCATTGTTACAGGCCATGGGAACATTTCACATGAACATCCTGTGGCATCTCAGCAATGGGCATAGCCCTGGCATGAGATGGGTCCCATGGTAAGCTACCATGAACAGGAATGCCCATGGAGTTTCAACTTGCTTTAATTTAGGCTTGGTTTTTCTTCAGAGTATGTGTAATTCTATGCAGAGCATGTGTATACGTATACATACATATATATGAACAGATGGATAAGTAGTTTAAGGGATGTAATCAATCCTGATTGATTTGAATTTGAACTATACTATAAAAATGTACCAAATTATAACCTTTTCGAAAGTGAGGGATCATCTTAATACTCTAGGTATCACAGGTTATATATGTGCATTACTCACTAGAATAAAATGTCTGTAAAAGTCTGAGTCCTGGAACATACTTAACTGTTCCTAGCTTCAAGATTTTAAGCATGCACCTCGCTGTTTCGTTATTTAATTCATCTGATGCACTGCTGAGAAAATAATGGACTCTTCTAAACACCACGAAGAGTATTCTCTTGTATTTTGCTTTTTCTCTTTAGTCGGCATTTGGAAGGCAGCATTTATATGGTCTCAGAACATGACAATACTGAGTCACATACAGTCCAGCTACTTCAGCAAGGGCTTCTTGAGGTAATTCTCATGCTAACGGCAGAGTAACCTGAGTTTACAGAAACATTATATTTTTTATTAAAATTTGTGAGTTTGACTGCTCCCAGTTCCATCTGTAGCAAAATCCCAGCAGTTGTCATTGTGCTGTATTTGGGGAAAAATGTGGAAATAATGAAAGAGAAGCCTTACCATTGAATGCTTTCAATATACTCCACCGGAAATTTCATTTGTGAGCTGGAAAGCAATAAACAAAACTGACAAGTAGACAGGCCTTTCTGTTGCTTTTCAAATGGGGTTTTACAATCTGAAAATATGAATCTTTCCAACTCTGTAGTGAGCAAAGCTCTTCTGTACTTAAAATTATGTAAGGCAATACTAAAAATGAGGAGGATATGGCACTTTAAGAAGCATGACTTGTAAATATGATGAAAATGACAGAAGATTGGAGGTAAGGGTGAGACTAACTGTAAGGAACAGTTATCAATAGAAAAGGAGAAACTCCTTAAAAACATAAACAGCATCAGCATTGCCTTAACAGAACTCGGATGCTGAGCAAAACACTGTGATATTTCAGAAAAACCATTGACTTAGTTACAGTGCTGGGTAACAGCATTTATCTACACCATTCACCTACAAATATACTGTGCTTGGCCAAGAAAGTGGAAGCAAGAATAAATAAATAAATGGCATTTTCTCTAACAACATCTGTTTGATAAGCCTGATTTATAATTACATAAGTAATTATACAAATATAATTCCTCAAACCACTCAGTATGACTCCACAGAAAAGCCTACAACATGAGTTTTGTTTTAATTTAAAATCCACCTTTATTAATTTTGGTTGATACAGTAACTTCAATTGTCTCAGCTTATCAAAGTGTGATGCAGTGAAATACCTCATTAAACCACTTGATGGCAACAAAGCAGTTCAGATACTAAAGGAGTTTCAAAGACTGTTTTATGTAAATCAAGGTCTACCAGCCCAAATAGTTTAAAAAATCTAAACTAACATACAAGTACTTTAAAAAGCCTGAATCGCAGGCATTGTCTTGTCATTGTGTCGCTGGATTTCTTTGACTATTAGTTCAACTCAGAAACAAAGACTGATAAAAAAAGAAAAATTATCAAAAAAGGTACTTCAAAGCCACCTCCTCAAAGGTTCTGTGTCAGACACACAAAAAGAGACACCTCCCAAGCTGTGAGCTTTCTCTTTAACTTGGAGAAATGCACTAGAATCTCAGTTCGATCCATTTTTCCAGCAACGGCAGCTGCGATAGGAGTGGGATGGGAGTTGTTCAGTAGCTGTCAGGGCACCGCAAGGAGAAGCACTGATGAACACATCCAGCTTTGGTCCACTCCGCACGTGACAGTCCGGCACTAAATCAGCCACTGTTTCGCGGATTAGCTGGGACTGCCAAGGGAAGAAGCTGTGGCACGGGGGGGCTGTTAGTAGCACTTAGCCTGGAGAAATGGAGAGGAAACTACCGGTAAGAGAGTCTATCCATCTAATTTATTACCTCCTTGGGCATGAGAAGCCAAATAGAAAAGTGCAGTATTCCCTGAAAGAAAAAATACCTTCCACTTGTCTCCCATTTCAAATCTATACCCAAACTGCATTAGAGCAATCTCGAAATCGGTGTAGTGACACATACATCATGAGGGAAGAAAATACGTCTCCTCTTGAGCCTTATATAGATACAATCCATATCAATTGCAGATTTAACTATGTTTATAGGTGAATTTATTATGTGACTAGTGACAACCAAGGTTAGCTAAAAATAATACAACTCAAGTGGAAGATAAGTGGCATGCTCAACTTGAAATATGTTTCTTTTTCGCAAAAAGTATTTATCCTTTTAAACTGCAGTTCTGTTGCATTACTCCACAGGGCTGCAGGGTTCATATACTCAATAACCCCTCGTAACTACCTCTTCTGCTATGCAGACATACTTGTATACCCTTTCTCCATAGTGCAGGCCTGCTCAATACATTTCTAATGTGTTACAAAACAGCACGGTAGTTTTTATCTCATTTTTTCAACTGCTGTATTTTATTTTTTTCTAATAAATTGTGCCTCAGTGACACAAAAGGACTCAAGAATATCCTAAACTAATATGCTGGAAATCTAACTGGAGTGGAACATTCGCTTGGTTGACCACTGGCTTTTGGTGTATATTAAAAATCTGAGGAGGCCCTGGAGGTATAGGTACTGCACAACCTAGACTGTCTTCATTCATACAGTGGCCTTTTAAATATTATAGCTGCCCTATATTATCTGAAGGGCTGTGTCAGACTGCAGACCTCCCCACTGCCAGGAAAGGCAGGAAGACTTTTAATAGCCCCTCACCTTCCCCTTTGCAGCTGGTATCAGCTTAAACTTGTCCTTCGTCTGAAAGCCAGATAGGGTCCTTACATATGCTTAGGCAAAGAGAGCTCGTGGTTTCTGTCCCAGCGTGTACTGCCCATTTCACAGCCTGAATGCTACACTCTGAAACTCAGTTTCACACCCTTTTACCAACCCCACTGGCCTTCCTTGGGAGTAGCTGCTCTCCTTTGCAGTTCTTTCTCCCCATTGTGTAAATCAACCTTGAAGCCAGAACCCCTGCAATTTTTCTGTTCCTATAAAAGCCTCTTTAGATAACTCTTATTGTTATAAAGATTAGTTTTAGTATTTCATTAATTAATCTAAAGGCATTGATTCAATCATCACCAGCCAAACAAGGTAGAAATAACAGAGATTCAGGAGTGATTATTGCTGATGTAATTAGATATCTGCAAATTAAAGGTGCTGAATTACAAATTACCTATCTAAGTACTGTAAACACAAAACTGAAGAGCAGCAAGCTTTTCACACATAAGCACATGAGACAAAGACAATCTGTTTAATTTCAGTAATTGAGCCACTGAGGCTGTCCTTCACCAGCACTTTCATAAAAATGGTAACCTCCTGGGTTCAGATGGCAGCAGGGCTGGAGTGCCAACGTTGGTGTGACTCCTGGGTTGCCTCTGATGCTGCTGTAGGCAACTGGAATTCAATCACTTCAAGCGACTATGCAAGGATTAGTTCAGCTCCTTGTTATTCAATGTGCCAGCTTTTAGAGAGTGTTGTCTGTTAGCATCTGCCTGTCAGGATGACATCAGTGCATATCAAGTGTGCTAACACTTTGAGTGACAACACTTTTATAATTGATATTTATCCTGTGACTTTGGCATATGCCAACCTACCTAAGAGGAACTTGAGCACTTAGAAAGGCTCCAATCTGTGAACTTAGATAAATATACATTGGAAGGTGGAGCAATATAGAATAAAACATGACATGGAAAACAGTTCTCTAGGGACCAGCTGGGAAAAAAAGGAACCACATGTGACTGGCAGAGCTGTATCAAAGGTTGCACTTCTGTTGCTCAGACATAGTGCTGATGAGGGCAGTGTAAGGAATAGAATAAAATACAACCGAGCACGTTTACCATTACAAGCAACAACTTTCTTCCAAAAATTGAAACTAGGAATAATTAAGGTAGAAAGGACTGAAAACCTATTATCCTTCCTTGTCTAAGCTACAAAGCATTTTCCTCCATTTTGCCTGCATGAGTCTGCCACTCTTAAATGCCCAACATCCAAGATCCAACAATAATTTAATAAATTTGAAAGCATTGTTTTTGCCTCCACACTGACTGTCTAAGAACTGAAGTTTCCCATGTCCTGGTGAGTGCTCCAAGAGGCAAAGGGTGACATCATGCGAAAGGATGACATCATGCAAAAGGATGACATCATGCAAAAAGCTGCCACTGGTGATGTCTGACAGAGCCTAGCAAACCCATCTTGGACACCAGGCTAATTCCTACATTACCAAGACCTTCAGAATGCCATGGTCAGCTTAGCACCTAGCACATTCATGGGACTTGAATGAGTTTGATATGACTTCCCAGGAATATTGTAAATATCTCTTGAGAATACAAATTTTTGAATTTTTTACCATATATGGTCTTTCAGGTGTGTATGTTAGTATGTGAGGAACTTCTCCATTCCACACAGAGTATCTCTCTCCTCACACAGGGTTTAAGCTTGCACTTCTTAACTCGATTTTCTGGAAAAGCTCAGATGCAGTCAGCTACTGGAGCTGAGGTGACACAAGATAGCTCTGTAAACCAAACTAAGTTGATCATGTGTTTAAGTCTGAAGGTGTGTCTACATAAAGGCAATGTCATTTTTTCTGGTGTTATTTATCTGTTGTAAGGTGTATCATTGCATGATATGAGGGCCAGCACACTGAAACCGCTGAAAGTCTCTGTGGTCAGCTCATGTGAGGGGTAGAGAGATAAATAGATAGAGAGATAGATGGATGGATGGATAGATAGATAGATAGATAGATAGATAGATAGTCAGAGAGACAGACAGATAAGGAAAATGTGCAAGATAATAAGGGATCAGATATATTTCTGCTAAATCTATTAGGCTAGTTTAGATATATTTGAATCTAACTCTGCTCTCCTTCTTGCTGATATCATTTTTAATTTTAAATGTGTGTATTTTCAAACCTCTTTGACCGTAGAAGAGATTATACATTTTACAGACGTCTCTTTATTTCAAATAATTAGTTAAACAGTTAGGATTTTCTCATGGTGATTTTTTTTTTTTTAATTTACAAAAGCAGCTTGCGTAATTTGTCATATACTGTCATTATTAACAAAAAAGACATTAAAAATGTTTTACATATTGCTAGCTCTCAAATTAGCAAGGAACTTCAGCCCATTTCAGTAAAGTAGACAGAGCATTTTAGGTGTATAACATAGCAGTTGTGCTGCTGTGGGTATGCACTGTACACTGGGTTTTGGATGTCTGTATTTTGGCTGTTACTATCTTTCATCTAAGATGCAACCCACTAAATCATGCTTTGACTTTCTGAGATTTGCTGTGTTGATAGCAAATACAGCACTCAGACATAGTGAACAAACTTTATATTTGTTACTGTTGTTCTTGCATTTCATTTAGATGCACTCATATTAGTGAAGAAGATGGTAGTGAACTGAAATACTAGGTATGTAAATGTAGTCTATGCTTAGAGCATTGCTAAGGCAAAAAATACTATTAACAGATCAATAGTTTCCATATTCTTTCCAAATGTAATGCCATAGCTAAATTAGTGTTTCTGTCCCTCATTTTTTGTGTCACAGAAATAAGAATGTGTTTTGCTCTTTCTGCTCTTCTGCTCTATATTCAAACTGGATTAATTGAAATTTTAAATCTCTTATTCTCAATCTTCCTCAATCAGAAATTAATCTAATTCTTCTCACACGGCTATAAAACAGTGGAGTTTAGAACTGAAGCTAATACGAATGTGGCAGAATTGTACAGCTAGGAGCAACCAGAGCCTGCTTTGACTCCAGCATGTTTATACAGATTAATTACAAAGCAAAGTGCATCAGACAGGGTATTTATCTAGTTTCAGATGTCAGCATCTTCAGACTGTAGGTAAAACAGGATCACTGAGGAAAGACCTCCAAAAAATCCTCAGCAAAAAGATAATGTAATTTACTCTCACAACGCTCATTTATATCGGCTAATAAGACTTACTGCTATGAATATTGCTAAGCCAAAGTTTGTGGGACTCTGCCGTTTCTGCACAGAAAGTTTGTGGGACTCTGTGCTTTTCCTGCACAGTTCTCACTCTGTTTTCATAATTTAGTCAGTTGGTTACACTGACCAAAAAGTATTGCAAAGAAATGCAAAACAGAGGCAGAGAGTCAAAGTCAAGCCTAATCAGCAGATTTCAAAACACATCTGCAATCACGTTATCATCCTGGTAATCAGCAGAAGAGGCAAAAAAAGAGTGAAATTTTACACAAATTTTAAAAGTAAATCCTGTTAGTGAATCAAGACTTGTTTGAGCTGTGCTTTGAAGAAAGCAATTATAATTTATTGTTTGATGTGGATTTGCACCTGCAGAAAGGACCTCTCAAAGTGAACTGGAAAGTCAGGATGGTACAGAGTCACCAAAGGGCTGCAACAGCAACTGGCACAGAGGTTGAAATAGGTCTCAAAGCACCCTGTTTGCAGCTCCTGAAAGTCATTGTGAATCCCATTAGAAGTTAGTATAGCTGCATGCAGTTTTAAGGTATAGTTTTAACATTTTGTCACATAAATTTATTTTTCAATTTAAAAAAAAAAGTATTTTAAAGATCTCTGTCTTCAAACAGAGATAGAAGGTGAAAATCACATAATGATAAACATAGGTAACTACTTAGAGCTGACCTGACACACTGGGAAAGCAAAGTATCCTAACATATGGCAAACTCACAGAAAGTATGTCTGTACTCCAATAAACCTTTCCTAATGTAAATCCTCCATTGGGTGGGGATAATTCTTAATCTGATAAAAGCGCTTAAACCTTTGAAGGTCAAAAATTGCTAACGGAAATGTTGGGATCACATAGAGAAGGCAACTGCTGTGATATGCATGTGTCAGCACATTTTGATTCTGCCTTACCTACATCTTTATGAACACAAAAATAGCCATGTTCCCATGCTTCCCAGGCTCCCCTCAGTGTTGATGCAGGGGGGGATCGGGAAGGGAGGGGGAATGCAGTTTTAAAGTTGAAGGTCCTAGAGCAAGCAAAAGCAAGTTGGATGAAATCTCATATACAGAAAAACCCTCTTATTTTTTTTTGTGGGAGACTTCTGAGTTCTAGTATATCAAACTCAGTCATATCTGTTTCTTCCTGTATCTGGAAGAAAACCTCTGTACTCACTACTGAAGTCTGGGAGGTCTTTTCTGTTCACTTTTGCATTCTGATTTTCTGACTAGAAAGTCAAGTTGTAACAACTCTCATGTTTTGAACCACATGAGTTAAGGCAGGCACTTAACAACACCATCTCACACTCTTTTTTAGTTTTCAGCCTGTCGACAAGGCAAAGCAATCAATTTTTTTTTTTTTTTTGAGATTTGAAGGAAATCGTGCATCCATTCTCCTAGCTCTTACATTCTCCTTTTAACAAGGATTGCTAAAAAGTAACTCAAGTCCAGCAGTGCTTCGTTCTCATCAGTCTCACACGTTTTAATTGGGGGGAAAGGACTGCCACTAAGCAAAATGAGACTGTTTGTAAATAAATGGCACAAGCACAGTGGAGAATTCATTAGGAGAAGACGTACAATAACAGCCAAAAGATGCCAGTGGAAGTCTGTAAAGAGCCTAGTGAAAAACGGGTTGGCTGCATCTGTGGAAACAAACAGGAGGCTAAGGAGCTATTTATCCTTCCCTTTAATGAAAAACTTTGTCAGGGTGCAATTAGCCTTGGTTGGAAGGTGTGAATAACTAACTGTTCAGAGACCCCAAAAAGTTTTACAGAAATAAAATAGATTCTCACAATCTCTGGGAACAGGAAATTCACCTATATTTCTGGCTCTGACAAAACTACAATTGCGAACTTTGAACCTAGACCTTGAAAAGACAAAATATACAATAAAAACAAGAGCTCATCCCAGGTTTGTAATAGAGTGGTAGAACTGTCCTGGTGTGGTCAAAAGCAATCTGTTTATAACTGCTGACCGGTGATTTACTTTTCCTTCCTAACCTCATACAGCTGTACCTCCCAAAGGCATCTTAGACATCTGACCTGAGGCTTTTGTTTCAGTGTCTAAATACCTACAGCGTTTCCAGTGCTAAGTAATTTCAAAGTTCTGCCAGGGATCTATCCTGGAACATATTTCTTCTGTAGTTATACGCTTTCATCCGGAAGTATTATGCATTCAGTGGTATCTGATATCATCAGAGATACCTGCTGGCAACTTCAGACCTCATGAGCTGTTATTTTCATGCTTGCATATGCCAGAAAGTATGCCCTAATGGCCTTCATGGTGTCTCTGGCTCTCCTCTCTTTCAAGGGGTAAAACTTGTATTGGAGACAATTTGAGCTGGGATTTTTGTTGTTTCTTTGGGATGATCTGTTGGATGGTGGTGCGTTCTCATTCTTTAGTGGGTTGTATGTTTCCTGTTAGAGTGAGAAGGGGTTTTGTTTCCAAAAAATTAAAGTTTTGATAATGTTGTTTGTGGATAGTCCAGATACACTGACCCATTTGAAAATCAGCTCAAAAGTTAGAAATGCCTCACTTCTGACTCTGTCCCACACACACTGCTCTGTCTGTGATTTTCTGACCTTCATCCTGCACTGGGTGTCCTGTGCTGCCCCATGGCAATGGAAATGCCTGAGGAGTTTGTAGAATGAAATTCAGTCCTTAACACATTAGTTTCATTACTAATCTTTACCCCTGAAATCCAGCTAAAACTGGAAGAAGAGCATGAGGAAGAAAGAGCACACTGACTAAGGGTGAATGAAGTCCAGGTGAACCGAAGCAAAGCTCCAAAAGCCTCACGTTACGCACCCCCAGGCTAAGGGGCAGCCCCAAAACCTGCCCAGAGCCACCATGGGACTGTTTAGGAAGGGTCCCCTGACAGCTCTGCCCTGCGACTCTTCATTGCAGCACAGCTACATCCTTCTGACCTCAGCCCAGCAATTCCCATCAGCTGCCAGTTTTGCTAGAAGGATTGATATGTTCTTCACAGGGTCATTTCAACTATGCTTTTTTAATGCAACTATGTTAGATATCTTTCAGATCATGCAGAAAAAGAGGAGTTTTCTATTTTGAATAAGCTCTGTCTCTTCTCCCTTATTGCAGCTGGTCATGTTACTCACTACGACCAGCTAATGGACAGATTTAACACTCTGCTCACAGATTCGTCCTGCTCCTGCTTTATATTGATATATTCATTACTTGGAAGGATTCAACCAATCGTATTTGTGATTCTCTTTGATCCCTGCATTATTCATAAATTGATTGTGGCAATTATTCAAATGCTTAATCAAAGCTGGATTTAATCAAAGCACTTCTGCTTTGTGGTCAGTCACTTAAAAAGTCACTTGATGTTGCCTTATCACTGGAGGCATGACTGCAAGCATTTAATCTGGCAATGCTGGAAAGTGGCTTCCTTTTTCTGGATGCACCTCATGCATCAGAACTGAAATAAAAGATAATACTTCTCACATGGGCAGAGCTTCAGCACCTGCAGCAGTAGGTATTGTTACAAACAAGCTGTTGTTAAAAAAACCTTACTTCTGCCTCAGCAAAAGGCGAATGACAGAATCATTCCTTGATGTTAGTAGTCATGAGCAAAAGCCTGAATTTTGCTCTCGTAAAATATTTATACACACCACATTTTCAGTTGTTGGAACATATATAAGCAATGAATAACAAGAGGGCAGATAGAGGCTACGCGGATTCTCGTTCGGTAAAGTCTCCCAAGCTATTTTTTTATTATTTGTTCAGTTCATCTTTGCATGGTCTATGTGACTCCTCACACATTGGAATCCCTGTCAGAGTGCTGACTGAATAAATGGGAGCTAAAAGGAGGTCAGTAGCTGTTTACTCAACAAGCATGGATGACAGCACAGGTGAAGGTGAGCCATCAGACTTGAAGACCCATCACATCTCACACCCTGATAGTTGAAACCCTCTCTCCAGCCTCCTTCGGCACAGTGCCGGCCTCTCTCACACTGCCCTGCCGCCCACCCAGGGCACACGGGGCCTGGCAGAGCCCGGCCTGTGGGAGGACACAGACATTTCTGTGTTCTCTGTGTGGGTGGCTATGTATATGTGCATATATGTGATGAATATGTATGCTCTTTGTGTGTGTGTCTACTGGGAATATGTGCTCATCCCCGTTACTGGTTGGACATGGGACACGGAGCTACGGCAGCTTCACCTCTGCTGGCTTGCCAGATTCAGCAGCTCCCTAACCTGCAACATGAGAAGCACACAGCAAGCAGTACAATGTGCCAAAGAAACCATTAATACCTTCCTATAAATCATTCAATAACAGGTCTTTAGACAAAATCCCATTTATTCAAATGACCTATCACATTAGGTAACACACTATAGTATAGAAGTGATGTACAGAGAAACTAATGTCTCCTATGCGTCCTCTCACTAATGTCTCCTGTGTGTTCTCTTACAGCTACAAGTGAATCACTGAGGGAAGCAGGTATATAGCATATCTTCATTTAAATATGTTGCAGTAAGCACCTCATTCTCATTCCTCTGCTGAAGTACCTCAGATCATCGTTTTCAGTGAAGTCAGAAAAAAGAACAGCGTGAAAGGACTTTTTAAGGGAAGAGAATGACACCTTATTTGAAGTGTGGGCAGCTATTTGGGACTTTTTCTGCCATTCAGAAATAAATATTTGCAATTCTCAGGCTTCAGTCACTGAAAATATACTGAATATTTCAGAAAGTTTTCACTGGTATTCCTTCCCACTCGCAACAGCACCTCAGGTTTTATAGTCATGTTGGCCTCCAAATTCTTGAAGAACCATCTCATGAAAAGGAGTACCTAAACTGCTGGCAACAGAGAGCGACATGTAGGGCATTCAGATGTGAAGACCAGAGTCACCTCCTGCAGATGATTGTTCCTCTCCACTGATTATACATGAAGCACAAAGCAATATTGCTACTGACCTCAATGTTTCAAAGACATATCTGACTTGAGATGGGATATACCGCCTTTTATTTGTGTGGATTATGGATTAAACCTGACGCACAGGCTTACAGTTACATTTTCTTTGTTACCAGTGCATGAGATAGTATCACAGATGGACCGTTCTAATAGCAGGACAAAGTGGACATTGCTGGGGCTTAGAAGTAGGTGAGCACAGTTCTGTCTTTCAGACTTAAGAAACAGTGTAAAGTGTCATGTTGCTTTAAGTCACAGTCCCATGTTGCCATTTTGGCCAGATATCAATACACAAACGAGATCCAGGTATTTTACAGTCACACCCACTGCTTTTGGAGCACATCTGCTACAGGAAAATATTTTTTTCCCTGTAGTCTTTTCCTATTAGCTTAGAAATACATGTCCACAGTTATCAGCCATACACTGGGAGATAAATAGCAGCCTGTGCTATAAGGACCCAGTAATCTTAAAAAATAGATCTGCACTGGCCAGTGTGTAGGTACCTTGCAAAATTCGACAGAGACATTTGCACAGCATCTAGCTACTCTACACCTGTGTTGAAATTAAAAAAAAAAAAAAAAAGTAAGCAAGAAACCAGCCAAATAAACAAACAAACAAACAAACAACAACAACAACAACAAAACCCCATAAATAAACAAACAAAAACTAAACCACCAAACATATTTCTAAAATACTTTTAGAATTTGCACATCTGAAATGCTAGATGATGGCTTTATGATCCAGGTGATCTCTTTCATTTAATTCATTTCATAAAACGGTCCAAAACTGAGATAGAAACAGTTCAGGATACCTGCAAACTAACACTGGAAGGCTAAACTCCCATGTATCAAAATCCTAACGAAAATGAGACTTTTTCACTCTCAGATTACTTCACACATAAATTGCTGTCTTCAGACAGCATTTGCCCCTGACATGCAGAATAAGCAGAACTGTGGAGCACCAAAGCAGTGAGGGAAGAGTAATGTAAAAAGGAAATCCTTTTATTTATAAATTGCACCAAGAGTTTTCTTTCCAAACTTCCTCCAACTTAAGCAGTTATGAGTCATGTGCAGATGGTTCAGCAGTGACACATTTGCAGCTGCATCCATCTCTCACACAAAGGTGTCTCCACTTGTGTTTCCTACCTGGCCCCCAGCAGCAGCAAGGACTGTGTGTGTGTGGGAGGGAATCCCACACAGATGCCCAAAACAGAAACAGAGAGAGAAAAACAGACTGGTTTTTCCTGGCCAATTTATGACAGTTCTGCACTACAGCCTGAACAACTACTGTCACTTCCCTCCTGCCATGACTTTGAATCACTAACGAATTTCGAAAGCGCAGGTTTTACAATGCCTTGTGCCTACCAGCAGTACATTTCTTTAACTGATGTTATTTCAGTTTCTTGCAGATGTTTTGTAGTGGTTCTCAGATCAGTCTCTGTTGTCATTCAGGTGTTCTTGCTCCGATGGACAGTTCTCCAGTGGAAGTCAATAAAGTAATAATATTAGAAACATAATTCACACTTCTTTCAGTCCGGTTCAGCTGGAAGTACAGAGCCTGCTCTAGTGGGATCTGCAGGCATCTGATGTGCTGGTTTGCCCCAGCAGTAACCTGGCTTGCACACATGCAGGCCTTGAGGTGTTTGAGAACAGTGGGTAGGAGCTACTTAGACAATAGGTGTAGAAAATGAACAGAGTAAGAAAGATTTTCCCAGAAGAACACATAGTTTTTGTATTATTTAAAACACTCCTGAGAAATGGACAAAGGTGTGTGTTGATACAGAGAAAGGCTATTCCTTATTTTAAATCTGTTGCATAACATCTAAATATTTCTACTCATAGCTGTCTCCTGGTTGGTAAAGTGATTCTGACTATTTGCACGCAAAATACAAAATGGTATATGGCATTTTACTTGCCACCTGCTAGACAGAGCTGCTTGGGCCATCCGGGTTCACACAGAGCTCCAGTCATACTAAACCTCATGGGATACTCAAAGTAAGGAACTGTCGACCAGAGCAAATAGGGGCAAAATCAAGCCTATTATGTGATCGTTCAGTTTAATTAGAGGGGCTAAATTTCCTCCTACAAATTTTTTCTCAGTTCATCTGTACACTTCGTCTTTCCCTAAATATAGATTGCAGACAAGTTATCCATCACTCCCATTGATTTGCTTCTCCTGAAAGGGCTTCTGCAGCATCTCAGCTTCCTCCCTAAGCACCTTTCCCCAGGGTAATATGTAAGAGCTGTTGGGTGGTTTATTCTCCTTTTCTTATGTTGTTCTTGCTTTTTCCTTCTTGTATCTTCAGCCACATCTTGCAGAGCAGCAGGGCTTGCTGAGGGGCAGTTTTCCATGGCAAATATAGCTCACACAGTTCATTGGGAACAGGGTACTCTCTGGTAGAGTCAGTGCCTTTCTCAAAAACTGAAAGCACATAAGATAAGAGCATGAAGAAGGAACTTTAAAAACATAATTCAAAGCATCAAACTGAATACACATCAATTATTTAAGTCAATTAAAATAATGGGAATCAAACACTAACAATGGAAAAGAAAGGTTGCCTTAAAATACTTCCAAACTGTTTTCCTCTCTGCTATTTTTGTCCCATTTAACTATATTTATCTGTAATACAGGAGGTTCATTCTTTCCTCTGGTCATTTAAGAAGGACAAACAGACTTGCACCTTGATAACACATCAACTTAAACAGAGAAATACACCATCTTTTATGGAAGGTCAAGTAGAATACTTGCAAATTTACCAAATCAATATGAAGATCAAAATTCTGCTTTCAGGCAATAGAATAGAAAATCCTTTCATAAAATGAAGAGACTCATGCTGTATCGCACCCTTGAATTTTGAGTGAATTTTTCATTGGCCTCATTGAGAACAGTCCCTGGCCTACAAGTGGATTGAACATCTATTCAAAAAGACTGAACAAATGGAGGTTTAAACTGCATGAGCAAAAGCAGACTCATGTGCTAGACCCTTCTATGGCAAGAATGCATCTAATCTGTCTAGCCATCATGCGACATCACGTATGTACTAAATACTATGATTGCATCCATTTAAATTTAGTACATTTGGAAATAGATATGTAGTTAGCTAGACCGTAAGCCCGGTTGTCATCTTGAATAGGATGTTATGAATCATTTTCCCATTTGGCTTTAAGAAATACAATCCCTTTTACACAGGCACTGTGTGAGGGTCAAATATGTTTCAGAGAACAGTTTGAAAAATAGAGAAGGACAGACCAACTTTCTCTGTGTTTCAGAAAAAATGGTATCTTCCTTTTTTGCCTTTTTTTTTTTTTTTTAATTTTTTAAAGGTCTAAGTAAAACCCCTGATTTATTTTCAAAAACCACAAAAAGATTTTGGTTTGGAAGCTGAAATGTGCCTCCAAGCACTGAGGAAGTACAGAGCAAGCCTTTGTAATATAAATGATCTCTTAAGAATCTGAGTTCTGTGCCAGAGCTCAAAATAGTTATTACCCAAAGCAGGAACATTTTCTTCCCCAAACAGGAGCACTGAAGGAAAGAAAAGGACTCACACCCAACCTATGCGCGTTATCATACACCGGTTGAATGGATAAAGTGAAAAGCCTATTTCTAGAAGTTTTTACTTCTCCTATGTTCATATCCAAAGGACTTGAGAAGACAAATATAGCAACTGAAGTTGGAAAGAGGAGAACGCTCAGCACACTGTTCCTTTGTATGCTTTGACTATGAAATCTCAAAAGGACCCTTTCTTGCTGAAAAGGAGTTGTTGCAGTTATCATGTGATGTAGCTTTCCCAGAAAATACAATAGGTGAGAAGACACAGAATTATGAGAATAACATGAGTCGTAATTTCTCTCCTCAATGTACAATCACATTAACAATTGAACTTTCTAGAGAAATCAAGGAATAAAATCTTGAAACACTGAGAGCCCAAACTACTGTTTTTGGTGACTTGCATACAAATTATGTTAAATGTTGTAATCAATTAAGATCTATGCCGTTTGTTTTGTAAGTCAATGAGATTTACTATTGAGCAGTGCATAATACTGTATTAGTGATAAGGAGGAATGAGGATCTGGTGTTTATGTCCCATATTTTCCTTGCTGAAACCTGGTATTCAAGCAACTGGTGTTCTTTCCACCTTTGCCTAAGACATTTATCTGTTCCTTACATTGATCTCTCAGACTGAAAACCCATTTTAACAAAGAATCAAGTATTAACCTCGTGGAAATTTAGGTCCTCAAAGATTCTAACATTCTGCTTAAGAATACCCACTTATAGACACACCATCAAATTTGCTTCAAAAGACAAAATACTGATTATATGTAAGTGCAAAACATGTATTTTCTACCAATAAAAAGTAAAGATACGCTGGGTGGGCAAAACTGGGAAACGAAAGCCTTTAAAATAATACTATATACTACTACTACAATATGTAATCCTATACAATAAAATTTCTCCTTAGAAAAACATAACCAAAAAAGGTAAGAGCTGCTACATGGAAAAGAAGAAAAAACAGGCCAACATGTATTTTTATAGCGTACCCAGTGAGGCAAGACGAGTATATTCAATAGCAAAGCTGTAATGGCTCTCTCCAGTTACAACGAAAATGTTCCAAAGGCCAACTCACCAGGATTTCCGATCACTGGCAGAAAATGGGCCAGGTGGCATCACATGGTGATCCTGCAAACCAGCTGTCACTGAAAAATAGCCTGACCCTAGAGTCACCCAGGTTTTCCTAAACAGAGAAATTAAAAAGATACGTAGTAGATTTCTGTGATTGTTTTTCAGTGAGATAATAACCTTTGGAAGACAACCTTCTCATCCTCTCCTCCATAAAGAAGACTATCTTTGAAGCTATTTCAGTATCAAGTTTGTCAAAAAACGACCAGGTGGTTCTAGTCACTGAAGTGAAAATTACAACTCACTTGGAGTGTTGCAAGAGCTACAGATGGGCTATCCTTGCAGCAGATCAATGCCTTATGCCCAGTCCAGAAAATACATTAGGACTGTGTGTAAACTATAGTGCAAAAGTGGGCTGCAGCAAGAGAGCTCCCCTGTGCCAACAGCAGCGGCACCATGATTCACGCAGCTGACAGCAGCTAAGGCCCCAAGCAGTAGTTGCAATTCTACAAGTATGTCACAATCCAAAAATGCTGTCAGGCCATTGTTATGATCCTTTTTAGCAGCATCTAGGCTAGGTGATTTGCATTTTCAGTCCTACTCGTTGTGTATCTTTTAAGCTTGATAAAAATTAAGAGTAACTGAAAACAAGAGTTACACTGGGAAACATCATCTGGAGCTAGGACGGAAGTCAGATTCAGGATTCAAATCTGCCATTTGGCAAGAAATACTTCTACAGGCAACTTCTCACCTTTTAACTTAATACATTTTAAAGTCTGCAAGCCTTGCTTAGACACAGGAGCTTTCCAGTGCATCTAGAAAGTCAACCAACCCAGGCTCCAGCAAAGCCAGGAATGGCTGCTGTTACCCCTGATACAGGAAAGGGAGCAGCATAGTAGTGAGAAGCTGAAAAATAGCAGAGAAATTGATTTAAGAAGCACTGAGGCCTTCTGAAGCCTGAAAATGTTGAATTTCCAAAGTAAGGGTAATAACTATTTCTGTGGTCTTGTTATCTGAAGTTGTTGGTTTTCCTGTGGTAAGGAAACTAAACTTCTAAAAACAAAACCTGTCTGCTTGCAAAATGTCATGTCAGTCAGAAATGCAGCCTTCCTGCTTTGGGCAAATGTAAAACACTCAACCTCTACAGAAACCCTCATCAATAGCTGCAAGGCTAATGCTGCTCTGCACAGTGAGCGGTGTTGCATGGAAGCAGTACTGACTGCCCAAGTGCATCGAGGTGGACAAATCTGAAGGAACATTATCTGGATCAAGCAGATAGGTAGGTATTTTTCTGCTTTAGTCCCAGTGGGTTCATAGTCCCCACATTACGTTCTGGGATCAGATGCAAAATTGTGAAGAACTGCCATTTCCAGCCACAAGCTTTGAACAGCAATTTTCCAAACTTATCTGACTTTTTTAATAAATGACTGACCATAAAGGCACGGCTATAAATCCCTGCTTTGTCTAGTACCATTTTTGTATTATTCTCTTGTGTCCCTACTGTGCATTAGGGTCCCCAGTGGCTGGCAACAGGAAGAGCTGACCCAGGCAGCTCTCAAGAAAATCAGAAAATTATACATATTCATCATGCTCAGGGTAAGGGTCTGGCATCTATCAGGTCTAGTTTTAGGTAGATGAAGTTCAGAAGCTACAGAAGAGGAGAACCAATCCCTGCTCCTTACATTTTCTCTCGAGCATTGGTCCTCCTTGGATTTCTTTCCCTTTTTCTCATCTGCACACTCTTCAGTCCATTGCTCCATGTTACTCCATTACGAATCTTCGTGTTTGTTTGTTTCACTTTATGTGTATCTTTCTAATTCAAACTTCCCAATAACGATCACGATGTATGTATGTGTGTGCGCTGGCATGGAAGTGAGACAGCAAGCGGGGCCAGGGGGTTAGTCAAGGGCTTCCAGCCTCACTCTTAAAATTTTTCCTTTGCTCACATTATGGCAGCCAAGAGGTTGTCTGATAACCATGTCCCTCATACATAATTAAACAGGTGTGCTAATGACATTTTTAAGTAACAGCAATTGACATTTTTTTCCCCACTTTGTAATCTGACAGACAAGTCTGGACTTCATTAACCTTTTGCAGTTTAATAGCTGTTTTGTGATTTAGGAGAGATGATAAAAAAGCAAGAACCTCTTTCTTTTCATGTAAATTCTGCATGCCAATCTAAGTTGAACAATAAATCCAGATAGACAGCTACATGTGTTCAGGTCTATGTGAAGAGATATTCTCACTGAGCTTCATTAAAGTGACCCAGAAAAAGCGGGTTAGGTCATTTATAACAGAGTACCAAAATATTTCTGTAAATTAATCTTTGAAGAACATGAAGTATGAAGAGTAAAATTTTGAGACAGAATGGAATACCTCTCTGAATTAGTACGCCATAAAGAAAAAATTCAGTTTGATCGAAACAGATTTCTTCCACAAAAGTGATCTCCAAATAATGTATTTATGTGAGCCTTGATTACTTGCTTTCGGGTGGAAGATCTGGCAAGGCACAGAGTATTTCCTAGGGCAGACAGGCGCTGAGTGCCCACTGGTGTTGCAGAACGTGTCACTCAGGAGCAGAGCCGGGCGGGCTGTGCAGCACCTTGGGATTTGATCTCAGCCCCATGCAGCGAGCAGGGTTGTCAAGCACCACCATGATTGTTGACTCACCAAAGAAGGCTGACAGGCCCTGCAACCTCCTGTCACTTCCTAGCGTATCAAGGACCGTAATTACTTTTTGCCTTCGCTTTTGTGCACAGCTGTCTCTCTGGCTAGGATGTTGCTCAGGCTGAGATGAATAGAAGAGCTACCTTTGGGATTCAGAGGAATGTGCATCTCTCCTCGTCATGGCCTATTGACCATGCAGCACACATGTACTGAGCTTCTTCCCTGCTGGAGGAGACTCTTGATTTATAAATAATTCCTTTTTGGCACCCAAGGTTTAAATAGATCTCCAGCATCTCATAACAACATCCATTTCACAGAAAAAAATGAAAAATTTCCAGCTTGCACACAGGTCTTCTGTAAAAAAGAGAGTAAGCACTCGTATCTTTTGTGTGTGAAGGTTGATGCTATCATCACCTATAAAGCAACATGTATTTTGGGAATACACAAACCCAACAGTAGGCTTAATGTTACTGCCCCTTTGTGTTCCATTCATTTAGACTGTCAGAGCTCTGAACTGGCCATCAAAAAGACAGAAACACATTGAAGCACAGCATTTCTCTATTGCTTTCTTGTTTCCTCTTTAGGTTTGGGGCAGTTTTCACAGTTCTCTTAAGTTTCGTTACATAGTTGATTCTATTTAATGTATTAAATTCTTCAGGCTGTTAGTACCTTTATTTTTAGTGTATAAAAAAAGAAAATAAAGAAAAACAATAAATGATTGACCAGAACTCTTCCTCTAGTTTCCCTTAACTCCAAATAGAGCCTTGTGAATTAAACAAGAAAGTGCTATGCAAACCATTCATTCTTGTGAAGTATTTATTGTACACATTCAGGCCAAACACAAACCAATTAAAAACTGGCAATGGAAGAACTCTGCCTGCAGTTTCCATTTGTGTGATATTAGTGCTTTTCCTTCCATCAACTATGAAAACAGGTTTGAAAGCAGAAGCTGTAATACAATCAGATCAGGATTGTGCAAGCAGAACTCAGCAGGGAAAAAAAAAAAAACACAACATGTCAAAAAAGGGGGGTCGTTAAATAAAGTCACATTAACTGTTAGGGTTTGTATTGACAAAGGGCTCTAAGGGAGGTACTTTCAGTGGGAGTGTGGCACCTGGCTCACTGCTTTGAGATGCCCTTACTAAATGAGCAACACAATCAGCTCCATGCAAGGGGAAGGTCTGTGCAGGTTGGATTGCCATGCTTTTTGCACTGCAGTAATATCTCTCATTTCCTGCTGAATTCATCAGTGTTGTGCTGAGTAAATCTGGTGGCGTTGTTTGAAATCCAATATGCTATAATTTATAAAAGCTCCCGAACTATACAGCTGCTCATAGTACAGTAGGTGCCCCTTTTGGTGTATAATTCTTTTCTTCTCACCTGATTCTGTTCACATATGTCGTTTATTACAGGTTAATAAACCTGGTTTGATTTACTTGGCAGTTTCAGCTGAGCTCTTTCCTGCCCTGAAAAGATGCCCATCCGAGAGAAATGTTTACCGCCCAGCATTTGAGGGGTTTATTTAAAACTGATGTAGAAGTTATCTCCAGGGGCATGCCCATCTCCGGATCAGTTGCTGGTGGTGCCTTAGATATGTCTCCTACCAGAGATTCCACTCTGTTTTGGGAGTGGGACATGAAGTTCTAGTTATTAGACACTTCCTGACCACGTGCAAATTATTTCTACTATCACGTAAGTCACGTTTTGTAAAGAGAAACCCAAAATGCCTTTTGTCTGGAAGTGGTTGCATGTAAGAAAACCATCTTGTTTCTCTACCCTATTAGCAAGTTGTTGATGGATGGTCACTGTCACTGGCGTACCTATAGCTACAGCTCCTAATAGGAAGTATCCTCATACTTCTCTCTCTCCATTACTTCAGCTCTGCACTTTATAGTTATTGATTACTTTCAAATGGCTCTGTTCTTCTCTGCTGCATGCTGTCACAGCTGTAACTTTCCCTGCTTCAGTACAGTAACTGTTTCATCTAAACCTAACTCATGCCACTCCTGTTTTTTTTCTCTTCTGTTCAGACAGTTCTTTAATTTTCTTTTTTTTTTTTAAATCAATTATTTTTTACATACAGATATAAATGAAGAGAAGGCATGGGGACTCACAGGATAAAGTGTCCAGAAAGAATTTGAGGGAGATAGAGGTAGTCCTTCCCTAAAGGAAAAGGGGGAAGTTCCACAGCCTCTGAGATACTGTGGCCCTGGCGTTGAGAATTGCCTTTCCCCTTTTATTTGGAAACATATCCATTATTTTTTCATATCCTGGGCAGATGACTATCTTACCCCTATAATCTTTGGACTGCAGCGTCCAGTAGGATGACTGGTGTTGGACACACAAATGAAATGTCTCTTCTTTCCCACTAGATTGCAATGAGTCCTAGAATTAAGCTATTAAACTGTAAGGAACTCGAGAAAAAAAACTGGGACCTGTACAGAATTGTTTAGGGATCTTATACTGACTGCACTTCTAATACCTTAGCATCAGAAGCATTAATTCATCCCTAAAGGTTGTTGTGTTTCTTTCCTGAATGTGTGATTTGCAGCCTGACTAACAAGGAATTGCTATATTTTATGCTGCAACTAGAAAATTATGCTGCATTCTGTGATATAAAGACAAATGCTTAATGTGCTTGCCACGCTAGGCATGAAGAGGGCGAAAAGCTTTGCATATGTTTATATTCTAAGGGGAAACAGAAATTTCAAGTCTTAATATATACAAAATGTGTTTCTTCTTCCAAAACAGCATGTTTGGACATAGCATCCATTTTCAGGATACGTCTCTGGAAAAGAGAAGGAAAGCAGCTCAACACTTTTATATCTATGCTTACATCCTCTGGAGTATTTTGTGTGATAATAGCTAATCTTCTGTTCTACCAACATGAAATACTTAAAGGATATTTTTTTTCATAAATGTCAGCCAATTGAAGTTTCTTTTATCAACTAAAGTTCCCACAAATTACTTTAAATGCTGGAATGGCTATGATACTGGTCTGTTAGTGACTTTCATACAGCAACTTGTTCATGAGTGTGTTATGTTTCATTATTTACGAAACAAATATATTTGATATGTGAGGCAGTCAGGTAGGCACATGTCTGCATTTCTCTGGCTGTTATCTTGAGGGTGAACTTAGAACATATTCCATTAGTTTTGAATCCAAGAATCTTTAATGTGATGCATGCTTAATCCCTTCTATCACTAGAAAATTCAAACAGCTCTCAAGATGATATAGGGTATGCCACTAGGCAAAAAGTTTGTGTAAAATAATCTCTATCTTCTTGATCACTTTGGGTACCTTTTCTTCTTCCACACATCCATCAATCCATCATCTTCCTTCCTTCCCTTCCTTCCTTCCTTCCTTCCTTCCTTCCTTCCTTCCTTCCGTCCTTCCGTCCTTCCGTCCTTCCGTCCTTCCTTCCCTCCCTACCTCCCTCCCTCCCTCTCCTCCTTTCTCTCTGTGTTGGGAATTTTTTTGCCTCACTAATTACCCTCACGATGGGCAGTGTGCCTGGAACTAGTCTGTAGAGGGAGAAAGATGTTCATAGTTTACAAATCCCAGGTAAAAAAAAAACTGGGAGAAGGTGTAAATGTTTGTGTTTTCCTTTTTTATTCCTGCTAAGGCAGCATCCAGTCCACATTCGGACTCACATCTGATTCCTGCACATGAAATACCTTTGATGTTATTAGGGGAGGCTCTGTATTGATGTGATTTTAATTGTCTTTGTGCCTTTGCTATAAATAAAGATGGTAAGATACTGTAGCCTGAATTGATCTGTCCTGGTACTTACCAAAAAAAGATACTAACCATACATATCCATCCACAGCATTTGAAAATATGACCCTGAGCTTGTGGAAGATTTACTTTTTTGCCTTTTACTACTGTCTGTCATTTCAAGAGGGAGAAACCAGACAATATCAAGACAATGTGTTCTGCAAGTAAAAAGCTGCTTTGAAAAATTTCCATGCTCTATGCGCAGCTTGGAAATGGTTAAAATATTAATTGTAGTAATAACAACAAACTCATCAGTGTGTACATTTACGAATGTACTAATTATATTTTCAGCTTAGACACTCCGTATTATATACACTATTATTTCGTTTCTAAGAAAAGACTAATATTTTCTAGCTAGGTTTTGGAATCCTCTAGAGAGGATTTGTGACAGCCACATATGAAGCTTCTGAAGGCTTTTATGTTTCTGTATTTTTAAGTATTTTACTGTCGTTTCGTACCATTGTCTGGATAACAACATAGATAACTGGGGGGAGGAGGTGTTTTAAGGATCCACTATGTGTTAACAATGTCACACCATAAAAATATACATAGTTGCAGCTACAGCCTTTTCCTGGAATAGTGTAATTTGTATTTCCCTTCTTCACAAAAGCATTGTGAGAATTCAGGATTTTTTCTTTGTACAGCATATGAAAGGTGAAGAATGCCAAGCAAGTGTGTTTTATTAGTATCCCTCTCCAGTTTGTAATATACAGCAGGAGTTTATCTTGGCACATCATTGCTAAAATGATGGGCAATGTCATTAACACTTTGGTCCTGCAAGAACAAGCTACTGTATAGATCACCCCATAGAAATAAAATGCTGTAGTGACTGATCTAGTTGAATGGACCAGTAAAGGCTAATTTCCTTTGAATGTTTTATAACTAATTTCAAACCTTGTAACTGGTCATAATGTCATTTCGTCAAGGAGACAACTGCCAACGAAGGAATCGTATTACGGTGTTTCTGTTTATAAATAGAGCTGAATTCTAGTTGATTTTGCCCTGCAGACTCTGTTTCCTTTCCCTCTCCCCGTTTTGCTTTCAGTCAAGTGCCTGGAATCACTATAAATCAGATTATGAAAAAGCCATCCTGTGAGAAGAGTAAAGCTGTTTTAAAGTTGAAATGCAGTGAAGCAAGAACAAGCAAAATTGTTATTTCTGGTATTGTTAGGGAAATCTCAGCTACTGTCTGCTCTAACAAAAAGAAACACTGGTTTTGGAATACCTTTTCAAAATTCAGCTCTACAGAAAAAGCAAATTTTACTATATTTAAGAATAAATTCACCCTTAAGCTAAGCCAATAAACTATGTGGAACTGTAGTAGGAATAAATATGGCCCATTAGGTCAAATTCTGTTTGGTTTACACCAGTAGAAATTGGAACAATCTCAAAGACTGCAACAAAATAGTAAATTATTACAGGTGTAAAGGAAAGGTAGAGTGCATACCTTTATAGATATAAGACTTTTAATTACATATTTTGTGACATGACAATATTATGACAACATAATCTCATAGTAGAAAAACATTTAAGCCTTAATAAAAAAATACAAAATCTGCAATGTTTAGTAGAACCATACACTTTCCACACATGGAGAAAGCTTTGCAGAGTTTACCAAGGTGGAATTCTTGTTGGGAAAATCTTTGAAAACTCAGAAAAACAGAGCTGAATCAAAGACAGAAGAAGGAAGTCATCATAAAGAAAATATTTTGTTGCAGAGATGACATTTTGATAATTATTTATTAGCTTGTTTGTTTTCCTTTTCACTCAATATTTTAGTGGAAAACAGTGACTATTCAAGTAGCTCTGCATCAACTGGTAGTTCTTTGATACCAAAAAGAACTAAGACACTGCAGATACGGGCATGATATCTGTATTTTTAAAACTATAAAAAGTATAATTTGATAAAACTTCCTACTTTTCTTACTGCTTTTATCCCTGATAAGGTTATCGTGTCAATTATACATATGAGATGCACAATATGCAGCGCACTGCTTACTTCACATTATATAGCAATTAAGGGAAGTTATATCTCATAGGTTATTGACTATGTCATTCACTGTTGCAGACCAGAGTTCTTTCCTACAGTTCTGCTTTCACTCCCCTATCATCAAAACCTCAAAAACTATTTTATAACTCAAGGATGCTAGCCCATTTTCCTGGGGCTGCCAGCTGTGTTTGCCACAACCAGATGTTCTATTCTTTAAGCTCTTCCTCCTTGTGCTGCATCAGACCCATCTGATGGATCCACTCCCATCTAGGTATTAGCTGTCTCCTGTCCCACCAAGTTGTCCCAGGCCCCCTTATTAGCTCCTGTTTTTTATCTTTTGCTGGCCCAAGGCACAAATTCAAAATCAGCTGCAACTTCTGTGACAATAGACTGCTTTTTGCCTTTTTCTTTTTTTTTAATTTTAAAAAATATGACATGTTCGAATAGCACTGTTAGTCAGTCTGGAATAAAAAAACTAAACTGTAACCTAAAAATCCCTGAAAATGGATGCCCACTGACAGTTCGCTGGTTTCTTTAACGTGCCCAGAACAAAGGCCAGTATCTTTGGGACTTAGAAGTGTAGAACATCTTGTTCTTTATCTTGTTTTCTTCAGCCTGTTTCCTCCCCTCCTATTTGTGTAGAATGATGGGTAGTCTTCAGTGGGGACCACAAAAAACCAGTAAAATCTGCCGTCTTTTCTTACATCATTTTGCAATAACACCCCTTTGTTAGATGACTATTCAAAAGCTATAACAAATTGCAAAGAGCATTGGCATGTTCAGGCACAATAACCTTTTAATAAATGTATATTTTTCTAACATTCAATTAAAATGTCGTGTACTTTTGTGCATTTCCTCTTCCATTACTGGTGATGTTCACCACAGAGCTATATTAATCTTCCCTTTGTTTAATCAGCTCATTCATCTTCATCAACTATTTTAGGTATTCAAGAACCTGAAATTGTCCAAGATACCATTATAATATAACACATTAGATTTCTAGAGTATTTTCTTGCCAAAATCTGAAGGGATCTTTGCAAATAGTAAGGAGTTTCTGAGCCTATCAAAATCCCAATGGTCTGGGTGAGTTTACTCTTATTTAATACATGGATTTAAAAGGTTAAAGTCGTGTCCTAACATCAAATATTCACTTTCAGTGCCAGCAGTCAACACCAGCTTTCCTAATTTACGACCATCTGGAGTGTTTTAAGAATTTTCCAATGTAACGTTACAATCCATTGTTGTTCATCCAGTTGAGATCAATTAAGGGAGAATATCTGCATGTTAAGAAGCTTGAGGGCCCATTAAAAAGATGCATAGGAGGTATTTTAAATCTACAGAACAATTTATACTGGGTCAAGACCTGACTCCAGGTCCATATCCAAACCGATGTGAACTTTCTAAATTTCAGACTGAGTTGGGCACAGCCATCTAATCCTCTAGGACTGAAGCTGGCAGAAATATCAGTAATTTTTTTTTTTTTTTTCAGAGTGGTAGCAGCTTTGGGACTTTGGCAATTGAACTGTACACAGGGTTCATGGCAAGAGAGCAATGAACAGGAGATTGCACATATCATGGCATACCCAGGGAGCCAATCTGCAAAAGAAAAAAGACTAAAACATTTGCAAATTGTCTATGAGGTAACCCTAATTTGGAGGGTACTCTGAAGGCATCCTGGAACACAGGGACAAATATTTTCTTCAAGAAATTAACATTAGTTTTTAGCTAACATTAGGATATCAAGTTTGTTTAAGAATGTGATCATGGTCACATCAAAGGCAAAGAAAGACTTGACTCTTCTTAAAAGAAGTAACCTCTAAATGAAGCTCAGTTATATTTTCATGCTGATGCAGACCTACTGGCATCATATGGTCCAAAAAAGGTAGCTCTCATGTATTATTTGCTTGAACAGGTAGTCTCGCACACTCTGGAGAATACAAATATGAGAACAACAGCTTCTGTGTGTGTGTACCACAGAGTTGCTCTGTGTGGGCCCTGCAGCCCCTCGCTGGGATTTCCAGATGCCCAAGAGGGCACTGCCCACTGCAGGAAGCAGAGGTTCAATTTGGTGAGGTGGATGAATCCCTGTGTAGGTAAGACATAATGTTTCATGCTCCAGAAATCATGTGGTATGAGTCAGCTTACTTTCACTGAATGGAACCCAACCAGTGATTCCTTGGTAACGTCCTGTAACCCAAAGATGGTAGCAAAATGGAAACAGAAGGTAGAATTGTGAATGAATAATCTTTGTAGAGATATAACAGTGTGTTAAAAATACTTTCGGTTTCGTGGTATTCTGTAACTGAAGATACACTAATCAGTCTGAATTCTATATGACCTCCACATCTCCCAAAAAATTGCTGTTTTTTTTGTTTTGTCTGACTCTTCCACTCCAACCTACAAATTAGACTAACCAAACAACTATGGGACCATTTAGAAATTTTTTTGTCATAATATTAATTTACAAGCACACATGCACATATATTTATTTAGAAAGGTTTGCCAGTATACCATGTGCTGAATCACAGAGATACTCAGCTTTACCTTACATTTTAAATACACAGGAGACAAATTTAACTCATCAGTACTTTGTAAGGGTGGTTTTAATTATGTGTATAAAGTTATTTTTCTTACAGAAAAAGCAATAAGAAATATAGAACAATTAAATATGTACATGCAGTCAGGGACTGGGGAGTATCAAAATCATGTCCAGAATTCAAGAACTGAAGTCTCTGAAGTCTTTTCTCATCTGGAAAATTGTATGGAATTTAACTGGTCTGACCCGGAAAGATAAAAGATCTGTGCTTAATTTGCCAGAACTTGAGTCTATAGTTTTAGGGAGTTCAAACCTATTAACATCATAACTTGCATTCCAGCATTACACTTTGACATAAAGTTATCATTCATATAGCTATAAATATGTTTTTATTTCAATACAGCTTGAAAATGAAATATTTTCTCCTTCCCAAATTATCCCATAGAGATGTTCTGAACTATTAAAATGACCTTTTCAAATGGATTATTTATTCATTCATTTCCTTGTCTTATTTGTTCACATTTAATTTCAGTATTAATAATGCAGTCCACTGCACAATTTCATTTTAATGGAGATTTTTTCATATGTCATACTTAATACTTTATTGTAGCCTTAGGAGACAGCTCCCATTTTCCTTTACGGTGTACATAAAGGTCTGGTTTTGTTCAATATTGTCTAGACTCGCCTTTCTAATATCACGCTTAATATAGATATTAATTTAATATATGCATTTTCTGGATGTCAAAATAGGCTGGCTTATTTTCTACAAGTTGAAAGGTAACTCAAGATGGCATCTGTAGGGGTCACAACCTGGTTTCAATCTCATTCTCATGAATTTCAGTGATGCTGCAGATCACACCCTAGAGAACTAGAATCTGAGTATCTGGCACTGCTGTTGTGTTTCCAAATTCTTTTTTTTCTGTAGTGTGACTGGAATCTTATCAGGTGGAATCAAGCAGAATCTGCTCAGAAAGCTAAACCTACAAGATGGTTATGAGATACTCATCAAAATCAACACCCAGACTTCTGTGCACTGGCTAGTTTGGATTCTTACCCATGTCTCACCACGAAACCAGTAGCAATGAAATATACCCTGAATATCAGCACTCCCTAAAACCCTTCAGTGAATCGAATTGGATGGAATGGAATGGAATGGAATGGAATGGAATGGAATGGAATGGAATAGAATAGAATAGAATAGAATAGAATAGAATAGAATAGAATAGAATAGAATAGAATAGAATAGAATAGAATAGAATAGAATAGCTCAGTTGCAAGGGACTTACAATGACCATCTTGTCCAACCGCTTGACCATTCAGGGCTGACCAAAGATTAAATCATGGTGTCACAGGCATTGTCCAAATGCCTTTTAAACACTGACAGGCTTGGGTTATCAACCACCTCTCTAGGAAGCCTGTTCTAGTGTTTCACCGCTCCCTCTGCAAAGAAATGCTTCCTAATATCAAGTCTGAGCCTCCCCTTGAGCAGCTTTGAACCATTAAACCATTCAGTGGCCTGAGACTTCCTCACCACCACCTGAAGACTCCACCTACCTTCTGGCTGCCATGAGGATCAAAGACACATGCAGGAGCTCTGACACTTGAGTAGCTTTCCTGAACATTGAACTGGTGCTGTTCACCAGCTGGCTCCTATTTGCAGGATGCGCTTTCTGAATAGTGAAAAAAAAATCATCGAAAACAATGTTTTGATTTTTTACTGTAGGGGAAATTCTCGTCTAATTTAGCAGCACATGATGAATGCTAAGCCAGCCCCAAAAGCAGCATTGCAGCAAAACCAGAATAGGCTTAGGTTCAAATTACTAGTTCTAACTTTTCAGGGCTGCCGAAGCAAAATGGTTCCTCAATAAAGACCTGTGAGATCCCTCCTATCATGTTATAGTGCTGAATTTATAGTATTTATCGTATCTGCCACCAATAGCAATTAATTTTATGGTATTGAATTTGAACATAAGGCAGTTGCTCTTGTACAAGTATTTATTCAGCATTCTGATTATAAGAAACTTTCAAGTCAAATTTTTCCAGGCTGGCTATCACAGGACAACAGCCTTTGAATTGCTTTGCAAAATACAACAGCAACACACAATAACAAAATTGTTGCTAGAACTAGTGGATTAACTATGTGGCTTTTGAGCTTAACCTGGTTTCAACAACTCTTTGTAATTCATGTCTTCGTACACATGAGCCGGTTGAATTTAATTTTAAAATAAAATATAATCTTTATGTTTGCAGAGTGTTAACTGAACTCCATATGACTCAGACAAACACATGACATTGTCCCAAAAATGGTGAATCAATAGGGAGACTTCTGGAAGAATTTGAGCCACTGGATACATTTTTATCATTTCTAAAATTTCCAGCATTATTTATCTGAGAATGGAAGAAAAATAATAAGTGATTCTTGCAGGAACAGTATTTGCTGAAAATTATTTCTGTCAGACCACATGGAAATAAACTGGCTGGTTTATTAAGAAATCAGACATTAATGCTGAAATGTTGGAGCTAGTACTCATGAAATTGGATTAACACTCTTATCAGCATTGATCTATCAGTTCAGTCAGGAAAAAAATCCCACAGAATTGTTTAAAAATAAAGAATTAAAAAGGCTTTTTAACAACAATCCAGTAAAATGTGTTTGTTACTTTAAACTCTCACTATAATACACCTAATTGCATAATGTATCTAGTTATGTAAAATTTAACCTCTCAAATCCCAGCAGTATTTCTAGCAAGGTAAAATTAAAGGTAATTGCCACAGTAGGTCATGTTGGATGTAATCTGAAAATCGTACTGTCCAGTGGAAGTAATTAAGATGTCATGGGTGGCAGACAGGGCATAATTAACTCACTCGTAGTTTCCCCTGATCATTGTTTCCAAATGTGGTGTGGTGGTCCAGGTGTATAAATACATTTGAGCCAGCAAAATGATTAACCTATGCTCAGGAACAACTCTTTAACAACGTGTGTTGAAGTGTCTGAGGCTCCTTTAAAAAGACTTCAGAAGAGTCCTTTTTTCCTTTAGGAAAACCATATTGCTAAACTGTTCTTTTTGCAATCATACACTAATCAGTCATGACCCCTACATAAGGACATATACAAGCGCAGACATCCACAGAAATGGAAAGGAAATGGATTTTAAGAGGGTAAGAATAGGCAGCGATTTATTCAATGTGCAAAGCTGTGATCCCCTAACCCAGCCCAAGAAACTCTGAGTTTCCGTAACAGGTTGTGTTAACTCAAAGGCTGGGTCTCGGTGACCTGAGGGGCACATTGTCACAAATTGAAAATTAGTCTGAAGCAGTAGGATTACATATGCGTATAAATAAAAATGGGCATAATTTCTTTAGAAGGTCACAGGTGAAGGATACAACTCTTTTGCTAACAACAGACCAGGAAGATACTACGTTGCAGTCCTTTGGAGTGGGTTATACCGGTCAGTGTCAAGGAGTGAGTAACAAAGTCCTGGTACCACTGATCCCTTTTACATTACAAATGTCATGTCCTGCCACATTTCCAAAGCATTTCTGGCTAAGTTACCAGTGTCGGTGAAGAGAAATTCAGATTTACTTTGGAAAAATATACACAGCAGACTGTGCCTTGTCCTTGCCAGTACCATTTTTGCATGTTTACATCCCAACTGTTTCACCACTATGTGTCTCTTCGTCCTCCCTTCCCCCATAAAAATCTACACTTGAAATCATCTCAGTCTCCAAGCCATTACGAGAAGTAAATATATCATTAGGAGTGAGGAGTAGGCAGATATGGAGGAGGATAGGAGGATGCTGTAATCTGCTCATGGGCAAGCCACAGTCAGAATTTATTCTAAAACAATCTATCAGATCATTTGATAAATACTGTTACAACTGAGCTATAAAACCTGAGGGGTTTATGCATCTAAACCACTTTATTTTTCTTAGTGTTTGCTTTTATAAATGGCTATTCTGGCTGCCTGTGTAACCATCTACTGCATTTTTTAGGCTTGCAAAGTCTTTGCCTTCAGAACTGCTTCAGTTGTTATTTAGAAATGTGGGCTGTAGAAAGGATAAAATAAACTGATGCATGTGCCAAAGTCTCATGTGCCAGAGGGCATGAAAGGAAATACTCAACCAATAAATTTCCATAAATGATTGTGTTAGCATGCTCTTGTCTTGCATCTAAGCCTTTAAAATTGCTACATCTGAGAAGTTACAATTACAGAGATAACCCAAAGGAAACCTTACATTTATTTTTCCGTGCTCTTAACAGCCTTCCAGAAGCTTATGATTAGTGGGGGACAGAAGAGCTGACCCAGGGTAATTATTTCTCCTGTGTGTCTCATTTATTCGAAAGGAAATGGAAAGGCAGTCAGATGTTCATTATTTTTTTCTACTTTGCACTGAGAACACAGTTAAAATAAAGAGAATCAGAGGAATATTCAGAAATGAACCACAACCGAAACTGACTGAGAAGTTGGTAAATAATTCCTGTGCTAATACCTTCTGTCTTCTCCTCAACTGCTGTGAGCTTGATGCCGTAAACATCCAGCAAAGCCTCTCATTAATGCTCACTACTGGCTTGGATTTCTCATGACCTCAACTGAAATACAGCTCACAGAGAAAGCAGCCAGGCTTCAGCTCTCGCTGCCGTCTGTCAGAAAGTGACACCTTTAGACTTTGACTTCAAAAGACTATCAGTAAATTTTGCTACCAGCAACTTGCAGTTAAACAAAAATTAGACAAGCACCTCTTTCCTTTGGCTGGATCATTCAGGTATTTTGATTCCTACTTTTGTTCCTCCTGTGTATGCGTATGCACACGCACCCATACACATGCATGTAGGCATGCACCCAACTCTGCTAATGCTTGGAATTTGTTAGATTCTTTTCCCTTTATAGTGAGACATTAAATATTGTATCTCGTGAACTTCTCACAGAACCTACTCAGCCTTTCAGAGGGCAGGACTGTATGTATATGATAACAACAGCAAGCACAGCTTTATTTAACTGGTAGGTACTTTATGAATAAAATCATATATCTTGGTTTCTGCTGCTTTTTTTTTGCTCCCTTGCTTTTCTCTCACTTGAGATCATTAAGATGAAGAAAATTTTTTTACCTGTGTATAGTTATTTTGACTTTTCTGCTGGCAGCTCCATAATGCTTGGTTGCAACTATAGTAGAAAAGTGATTTTTCTTCGTAACTGCATTATTTTGCAGGAATATTTTTTGGGTTCTGTATGTAAGTATATATGTATATATAAAATATATACAAGTACACAAATATATACACACATGTTTATGTATATATAAATATAAAACACTGAAACATACATATATATGAATGTGTATATTTCTGTATGTGTATCTATGTTTTAATTTATAAAATCTCACTGTTGAGACTGTTTTCAGTTGATAGTGTCCGCTGGTCAAAGGAATGAGCTATTTTTCCAGTGGATTAGCAAGCTTAAAACAGTCCTCTGGCTGCAAGTGGTAGATTCATTTCGAGCTTTAGAGTATTCCACTGTGTCTATAACATGAGTCGTAGCGAGAGACAGACTGAGATGAGAAAGTGAGGTAATTCACGTGCCATTTTGCAACATCATACGGTATTTTCCTTTTTTGGCTTGTTTTTAAGGACAGGCAGGCATTCCCTGTCAATCTCATGCAAATAACTCCAATGCATACATACATGAGCAATAATCTTGCTATTTTTGTTACTTGAGTAATGCCATCAATGTAACTGAGAACTGGAGATGACACATTGCTAGAAACAAATCCCTATGGCCAAAGGCTCCGGTGGAAGTTTCATGTTTGGTGTCCTCATCAGCAAAAAATATTAAGCAACTCCATTCACTTAACTCGCCATGAACAAAACACCCCCCTGTACAAAGACCAGTGTGAATCTACAGAGTGATAATCCACGGTGGAGCTGTAACACAGTTTCCTTAAATGTTGCTGGGAACAGGTTTAGAAACTGCTATGCTTCATGCACATAAACCTTCCCTGTATAGTTACCAGGTCAAGAACTCTACCTGCAGATGACAATCAAAAAAGGTTTTGCAAATATTCTCTGCTTCTAATTGCAAGCATTTGTAGGACTGCCATCATACTATTAGCCAAACATATATAACATCAAATACTGGTGCTGATCTTGCAAATGCTGGCGAAAAAGCAACACTTAATTTTTAATTCTGATTGGTTTTTATGTACTTTCCCAACAGCAGATTCCCTCTTTTGACAGGTCCATGATTCAGACCTCTCTCCTAAAACCAAAGAACAGATAGCATTTCACTCAGTACAGGGCTTGACGTAGACACAAGCTCAATTTCAAGTGCTTAAGTATTATCAAGCATGTACCTGGAAAGGCATTTAGTTGATCACTTAGGCGCCAGAGGTGCCAGCCAGGCCTAAACCAAGAAAATGTGGTGATGGAACCAGTAACTCACGTGCTCAAGAGAAGACCCTTGAACACTGGTGGCAGGGTGGTCTGGACAGAAGTGCTCCTAGAGTTTAGGGAGGCTGGAAGGGATGTATGGGAGGATGGTAGCACTGCAAAGCAGTTGAGGGAGGAAGGATAGAGAGCTTCCAAGGCCTTCCTCCATGGATTTGTTCTGAGTTTTATGAGGTGACCATCTACGAGGACACACATGAGCATGGAGAAATCCCGTATGCCGATTTATGGAGCACAACATCTGATGCTGTGGCTTTTGCAAACCACAGCCTCTTTCTCCCCAGGCAGTCTATCTGGAAATCAGCAATTTACCTGCATAAAAGTCATTCCCAGGCTGGGGCGGTACAGCAGAGCTGGATGGCATGAACCCCATGCCTCTTTGGTGAATGCCTACTGGTTTCCTGAGGAAGGAAGGAAAGCACGTAGCTAAGTACTGTCCAGAAATTTGTGTATGATTAGATTTCAGATACTGAATAACTTATTCCTCATCTTTGCATGTAAACATTCTTTAAAGCTTTTTGATTAGTTATTTGGGATATATTTAATAAGCGGGCCAGACTGACAAATTTGGAAAATAGCTGAGGAACAGACAGATACGAATCTTAACGAAATAAGCTCCTCTGACTGTGGTTTGAACAAGCACAAACTGTGCTCTCGTGGTTTTGTGAGAGAAGCAGAAAGCATCTATTGTGAAGAAACATTTCCTTGGGGAATGGGCACTGTTTCTTCTTCCAGGCTTTGTCCTTTTTCTAATTATTGCTAATTGTGCTAGTGATCCAATTTAGTGCTGTCTAACAGCTGGACTTCATTCTTCCTTCTGAAGCCTGAAGATTCATAGATGAAATCAGAGTACTGCTAAGCAGCCTATTTGCAGCACATTCCCCAGTAACAGAGATCATTAGAAATGTACCATAGATCCTGGGACAGGCTGGATTCTGCAGCTCCTATGAAAGCACAGACTATGCCACTTGGTACAGATTTAAGAAATGAAATATGCAAGTCCAGAACTGCATGTCACTTCTGTAAAGGTATGGCAGACTGTCTGGCACCCATAGTTTTTCTTTACTTCACCTAGGCCTTTGACACTTCTGCTCCCAGCACTAGTCTAAAGTGATGCAACATAAGGCATCAGCCAAGAATAGCTTCAGAAAACGAGCCATTTTTGGAAGCTATTTTAAGATTGCTTTGCAAACCCAAACACTTCAAAGGCAGCATAAACTGTGGTTGTCCTGTATATCACTGGGAAATAAAAAACATACACCGATGCCTCCCTAAATAGGAATATTTTTATGATGCTCCAATATTTTAGTTCCTATCTACTTCATTTTGGTTTCTACTTATGTCGTAGACTATTTTGACAACCTTATTAAAAACATTTTAAAGCAAAATTTTCTTTAGAAAAATGTTTGTTTTTCCTGTTTTAATGGAAACCAACTATTTGGATACTATGATCATACCTCAAGATTTCATTTTACTTTAGAATGTGACCCCTGTGAATCCCCATATGACAGAGCTCTCAGGTTGCCTCTCCCAACCAAAAGAAGTGCGTTGTGTTTTTGAGATAATGAGTTTCCAGCAAGTCAAGTTTGCCAATTATTTTTGGAAAAAGGCTAGGGCAAAGAAATGGATCTTTGAACCCACTAAAAGAAAATAAATCCTGATCTCCCTAAGAAATAGTTCTCTGTTTTGGCCAACAAAGTGTAACGAGTGTTGCCACTCACTCAGGAACCTTATACTGTGATCAGGTTCTCCTGCGATGCTGCAGTTCACGTTTCAAAGCTTGTTTCATTGGAGAAATGCGGTACATTTTCTTTTCTGCTTGCGGGAAATTTTCTCCCTCATGGAGAGATGAAAGTGACACTTCTAGCAGCTTCTGATATCAGTGACTGTGAATGTCCTCTGCCTTCATAGGAGCATGTCAAAGGAAAATCCTGTTTTCTTCTCATGAAATGATACTAGGTCATGATGATCTTTTCTTTCAGTGTGGTAAAATCCATGGTGACCATCTCTATATCTGCTAGGAGCTGATCTGGCATTTGTTCACTTGCTGTTGTCACTTCCCTCTCCAACATACCATCCATTTGGTTACCAGGTAACACGCACTGCTAGGCATTTGCATTAAGCATCGATGCTTGTCATGCTTTTTAAACCGGGTTTTTAAAAATAACCAAGGTTAAAATAGGATAGTGTTATGGCTGGGAATCTTCAGATTCATTCTAGCGACTGGTTAAGGTAGAAATATAAAATCCATCTGTTGACAAAAACATTACTCTTTAATAAGCATTGGGCCAAATCCCTGTGGATGCAGCTGATTTTGGTGTTGATAGAGAGAAACAATTTGATATAATGCCATATGACAACATAAGGCATTATTCTCCTTTTTACTTGATAATAATAATGGGCCAAATGCAAGTCTTGTTTCAGCAAGTCAAAATCTGAAATTATTGAAACAGATTTTGTGTGTTTTATGGATGCATTACGTACATTAGCAAAAAATATTAATTTCTTCCCTTGAAGTAAGTAGAACACTTCAAGTTCTCTCCCAAAACGTGATCCATGATGGTGTGAATGCTAGTCAACTGGAAATTTTTGTGGACAACTTTAGGGAAAATCTTATTTTCTTAACATTATCTTTCACAATTTTGTGTGAAAAATTACAACTTTCAGACAAAACAAGAAAATCAACAAAGCAATGAAAAAAATATTTATGAGATCTCATATGTCTGTTTTGTTGGAAGGTGGGGTGACCCAGGTCCCATGATGCACTGTGAAAGCTAATTCTCTTGAGTAGATCAGCAAGATGAGGTGCTGGAGACACATCCTATGGCTTTGTAGCAACATTTTAAAATTTAGGCATTTTATGGACATATTAAACTACTTTGAAATGCCAAAAAAAAAAAAAAAATTGATACCGTTTCCAAAAAAAAGTTCTTAAATATATTTGAGTTCACAGTTTTTTAAGGTAATCATGCAGAAATTTTACCTTGTCTTCTAATGTATGTATAATTTTTGGTACAAAAATCTTACTGATTTTGAAGGGAGGCAACAACAAATAGCTTTTTGGCAGAACCTTAGGAGGGCTACAGATCAGCTGATTCCCCATAATGCCAGAGAACATTGCTAAGCTCTGCTCACTAACCAAGAGACAGAGAATTAATATTATTATATAAATACTGCAGAATTTCACCTCCTAAAGCCTCTAGTGTTTTAGCCTTAACTTTTGAGATCTGGCATTAAATAAAACATTCTCAGAAGCATAATGCTTCATAAAACACTTCTGTGTCTTACATACATGTTATAGATTATATCTCCAGTTTGGCATTCAAATGTGTTAGTTCACAATCTATTTTCACTTTTCTTCTGCAATTTTATTGTATGCCATAAAGTATTAGCCATCTTCCAGATATGATAATCACTAGCACTTCTATAGTTTCTTCAAGTGCCAATTGGAAGCATTTTAATATAACCAAGATGTGAGGTTTTTTCCTTCCAGAGTAATATTTGCAGCTCTGATGATAATTTGGAGTGTCAGTTTACTCATTGTTAATAGAAACATTTGCAATGAATTCAGCAAAAACTAGATAAAGCCCAGAAAAATATGAACTGCAATGAGTGGCCGATGATGTTTTTCTACCACTACGGTATCTGGTGGTGATGAAATTACTCAATGAGAGTTCATTTTCATACTGGGTCCTGGCTATGCCTTCAAAATGCTTCAGTACATTAAAGCATGTGTGTGTTAAAATAAGAAAACTATTTGTGGAAGTGACAGTCATGAAAAGAAAAAGCAGGTGTAAATAAATTATTCTTTAAACTCATGGCCTGCTTGAACAACAATAGCGTGGAGCTATTTGTTACTCATCACCGTGCGTGTGTGTGTGTGGTGGGAAGATGGGAAGACACTAAAAAGAGTAGTTAAAATGCAGACAGGTACTCACCTCAAGACAAATTTCTCCAAAGCTAGAAATGCTTTTCCATTGGCTTGTTTGTAATCTGCAGGGTCCGGTACTGAAAAATGGTTCTGATTGGGTGATGTGATGCCATTTTCATTCTGTGGTTTCATTGATGGCATCTCTTCAGCTCCATGTGGAAAACAGAGTGGTTATTCCAGTTCGCAAGATGCTCAAGGGAATGTCAGAATTTGCTCGGTCTTGATTACTGTGCTGCTTCCCTACAGATTGCTCTTGGTTTTGGTTCATTTAGATTGTATTATCTCTCATGGCCCTTCTTGTACTTCACTATTACCAAGTACCAGACATGATGTATCAAAGGAAGGTGCTCAGAAACTGCTTTTGTCTCCAGACAAATATTTCTGTGCAAACATTTGCTTTTCCAGTTTGCAAAAGCAAATCAGGTATTTTGAAGAGCTCCAAGATCTTCCTTAGCAAACCGATCTTTAGATTATACTAATAAATAGTAATATTTAATGTAAAATGAGACAGCAACAAAGGCTGACAAGACTGCAAACAAAAATATGACATTACTTGGCCAGTGTCACAGATATAGAGTATCTCTAGAAATTACCAATATCGTTGAAGTGTTATTTATGATACCATCAGACAAGCTTGGTGCTTGGCACTTCTATGGAAATATAAGGGACAGTTTCTTTTCCAAGTTGCTTCAGATATATATAAACAAGGGAATCGTACGTGAGGCTTACTTCTCCCACTGAATTTAAGGCTTATTTTATATATCACAGATTTAAATTAATAGAACATTTGGACCTCCATGACATATCGGTAGGCAAAAAAGAAAGTTCCTACTTAGAACAACTTCAAATTCAGTGACTGTAAGGAGGTAATTTAGTGCATGTAGATTTATCACAAGAAGGCATTTCATGTAAAGGAGTACTTAAACAAGGCTCACAAGGTAGGGTCCCAATCACAGTCTTAATTTATGGATGCATTTTACAAATGTAGGTTCAGAAAAACTCTTCCAGTTTGAGTAGTACTGAATAATAATGTATTCATTTGTTTTTCTTGATATCATAGTTAATTGACAAAACACTCTCATGGCTCCTGTGTTTAGACCCATCAGTGGTTAGGTTTCTGAGAAGCCTTAAAAGGCAGTAAAAGAGCCCACAGATCAGAATTTCTCTGGATATTTTAAAGTAAACATCCATCCAATTTCTAATCTGGTGTACTTTCTTTGATAAAAAATGGATATAGATCACCAAGAAAATTGTCCCTTTGCGTCTATGTCTTCCCAGAAGGCTTTGATCACTGTGTGATATCATAAGCCATTAATGTCACTATGACGTGAGTTAAGGACAATGTTTATCTTGAGCTCAGTTGCTATTACCAGTAAGTTTCACAATTTCAATAGTGATTCCTAGTACATTGTCACAAGGGTATGTTTGATGTCTTGACTTAATGGGTATCTTCAATCGATGTTGTGCCATGTTTCACTAAACAATAAGTCGTTCACTTGATGTACTGAATTTTATTACAGTGACAACAGTCCAATAATCTGTCTCTTAGAATCTGAAAACATGGTTTCCCTTGGCATTACTTATTTCCTTTGGAAACCAGCAAATATTCACTGCAACTAGGAAAATGTTAAACTTATGAAACCTTTGAAAATCATCTTCCTGTTTTCAAAGGAAAAGGGGAAATTTCCATGGCAAAATATCTCCTTTATTGCAGCCTAACTCCTAGGAATTACACAATATAACATGCTGGGTCTTTTTTTTTTTCCCTTTGATCCACCAAACCTAATTTGGAGGCACGCACCAATCATTCCCCTAATTTATGATGTGATGGGAGTAACACGATAAGCATCTCTTGCGTTTTAATCTTATGTCTGACACTGAGACAGCATTGTGAGTGCTATAAAGTGAACCCAAAAGGGACCTTTCCCACACTTACGAGAAAACAAGCCATGAGCATAGACGTACACTACACCAGCCTCTGCAAATTCAGCTGACTACCTGCAATCTGATTTCAAGGTTTTAAAACGAGAGAAAGAGAAAATGTGCATAACTGTTCACATGAAACTGCAGTAAAATGGTTAAAACCACACAGCAGTCTATGCTTTATGCAACAATCAAGACACGAATATAACACTAACAGCACCAAGACAGGCACATGTGCAACAGGTTCTGCCTTAGGGAAAGCAGAGATACATTCCCCCATGCCAAATCAAGTCAAAAAAGCAACAAAAGAAACTCGTCATCAGCACATAAATACCCAACTCATGCTAATAGATGTGAATGGGATGAGGAGATGCTTCTTCTGAGCATCAGTGGGAAAAAAAGGCAATTTTGGTGATTCTTGAAGGATTATTTTTGTGACCTCTTTTTTTCTTTCAAAGAGAGGCTAATTTTCCTGCTAAACTCCAAGAAGTGGATGTGAAGGATGACGGTGGAAATGATTCATTACTAACCCTGAACTCTTAGATTGTTTGGCTAATGAAGTTGAGATCTTTATCAGTACCTGCCATTTCACAGATTGCACCTATATTTGCATGTAGATTACACATGTAAGGCCACAGTAATGACAGTAGAATTAATCAAATTATTCTGCTTTCAGGCTAGAAAGATTCATTCCACGAATTAAGCTCTCTGTGATTAAGCCTCTTTTCTGTGCCATGATATTGTCTATCCATTCTTCAGATAATTGAGTGTAACAGTAAGGACCAAGATGCAGGTCTTACAACAGGTCGAAAGGTCATAGGTGGTAGTAACAGATCTCTTTCCTGAAAACAAAAGGAATTTTAAAGGACCTATAACAGTTTAGGGGCCACTTACCAATCACTTTGAAGGGTCACAGACCTGATTCCATTCCTTCCTGTGACACCCAGACTTTTCATGTTTCATAAACCATGTCATCCATCACAAATTCACATTCATATATCTCAACTGTTTCACATATCTCATAAAAAAATTCCAGAAAATGGGTTTCAAGGGGGCACTTTCTTCTAATCTGTTATTCACAAAAGAGTTTAATGTTTGTGTAGATGCCCAGCTAAACATATTGAGCTCATTTCCCAGTTACATCCAAGGACTTCAATACACCACTCTAGTAAAAGTATGCATGAGCATACCAACATGAATTTTAGCAGCTGAAACCTCCATGCTTCCAGTCTCTACTACATTAGTTGCTAAGACACATGTACATTTACACAGCTCAGCCAGAGCTTCAAGAGACCTGTGGTGTATCATGCTACATACATTCCCTGTCCTTTGATGGTGTGTCCAATTCCTGTCACAGTGCCTTAAGTGCCAGCACGATGGTCTTCCCTCACTGGAAGCTGTCCCTGAGCGGTATCTACCTCCATCATTTGCAAAATGGCTTTGAACTGGTAGCGTGACATGATATAACTCATCTGGAGCACAGCCAATGGCTCAGGCCCCAGCTAGCAAGTTTTTGCACTGATTTAGTGTCACATTGAACCAATATACTGGCACAGTTCATTAGCCTGATAATGTGATAAGGAAGCTTGAAAGAGTCATAATGTATGAAACGTAGGAGGAGAGCTAGATTATGCAGAATTGCTTATCTAAGTGTAGAAAAGCATAACCCTTTTTTTTGTAGGTTGAAGTCCAGCAGTGAGACTGGGCCAACTCAAGAAGCCTACAAAATTGAGCACACCAAAACTATATTTATTATTGCAGTATAAGGGGGTTTTGTCTCTAGGATGTCAGATGCATATGTGTAACCATTACCCTTCAAAGAACTTGAGAAAATACATACGTCCTTAATAACCGGACACTTCTAATGAACATCTGCCAATATAGTATATTCAAAAAAATCTTGATTTAATACATGGTTATTAGGGTACTCTTGAAAGCTTAGAGAACCATTAATCATGATTATGAAATTTAAATATATTTTATTAAGCTGTTCATTTGTTCTAGTTTACCTGCTCTGTCCTGCTCATATAGTTCTCACTTACAGGCACATATCTTTCTGAAAACAAAACAATTCAGCTGAGAAACTATTCAGGAAAAAGACATGTTTTCATCATGTTTAAAACATCTAATTTGCACGTTAGAAGAAGGGCAGGCAAGTAATGCTTCTTATCAAGGAGTTCAGTAAAGGTCTGATAAACGGTTTGATAGTTCCAATTTGACTAGCACTGGTGTCAGCCTCAGTTACAGTATGACAGTAGCTGTGATGCCTACGTGGTGGTGTATTATGCTGAGGACATCTTTGTCCACTGAAAAATTAAATTGTTAAATAAATACACCATCACTTGAACTATGGTTCGGTAAGATTCTGCATTTGAGTCTCATCCTGATGCAGGAACATAGTGAAATCACATTACAGATTATAGCTGTGTGGCATATACTCATACATATATATAAAATACCAGAGCTATGCCCCATACTGAAAGTCGTCCAGACAAGCACTGTGGCTATAGTGATCCTGGCACTTTTTCTGCACTATGTAGCTATAGTCCTAGTGGAAATGAGATGGTCTGTGCAGTGAGAGGAAGAAAACCAGCGCAGTCCCACCACAGGTGAATGCAAGTGCTGCCAGGAGAGGAGGAGTGTGAAGGTTTCCTCACGCAGGACCCAGTCCGTACAAGAGCCCAGCTCCAGATGTCTCGTAGCTCTCAATGCCAAATCCCTGCACACCAACCAAACTGGATATGTAAGTGCTCTTCTAGAGACAACTAGAGGCACTTCTTTTTTGTATCAGAAAGAAAAGCATGAGTAGCATACAGCACATTTTGCACTTAGAGATAATGTAGCAAACAGCAATTCTTCGAACACCAGAACAAATTAAGCCAAATTTCCTGAAGATCTGCATCTGATCTTCAGTAGTGAATCTAAATTGTTCATGAGAAGTCCTTTCTGTAACTTGGATATTTATAAGGGCTTCTCTGGGGTGAATTCTCTGGTGCCTAATAGCTCACACTGCAGCTTTTTCCATAGTTACAGATTTTTTTTTTTCCACTACCTGATGAAAACCACAAGGTTTTCTTATAAAATTGGAACCAGCTGCTGCCTTAAGGCTTTTCACTCACTAAAGGATTTTTCTGCTGAAAAGATCTAAATAGAATAATACAGATCTACATTACTCTAAGTGAACCTGCTTAAAATATTCAGATGGTGAGAACCATTAGGCATTTTCAATAGTAATAACTGAAAAAGAGAAAGTATTTTCTGGGAAGCATTCTTCTTATAAAGAGGTTCAAATGTTGCTTCTAGTCATACTAAATAACAAGGAAATTAGAGGAGATAAGGACTGTGTACTGATTGAGGCATCCAACCAGAAGTCCAGGATTGTAGATTTTGACTTCAGGTAATCCACCTCCGTTTTCAACAAGTGTGGACTTTAAAATTATCTCTGGTTTACAGCATTAGAAACAGATCTTACTGCTCTGCTTCTTGGTCTGCCTGGGTTTACTTTTTATTTCAGAGAAAGTCAGTCTGTTATGTGGGAGAAGAAAGAGATGAAAGTACTTTCCGACCTCAAAAATTGTCAATTCATCTTCGGCTTATAGAACGGATGGACACATCTTTAAATTATGTCAGGAATTTCTCTGAATAATGGTCCAATTCTCTAAATAAGTGGTTCTTTGAGAGATAGAAATGTCAATTTGAGAATTTATGCTGGGGACTCACTCAGAATACCCTAACTTGATTGCACAAGTTCGTGACCTAACGGTTTCTTGCTTGGAGGATCACAGCCATTCATTTATCTGAAGATGATGTGTATCTAATTGGCAGTACCCAGAGCAAAACCCATTTATTGTCAGAACCTCGTGTTTTCCTGCAAAATTAAAGATTCAAGTCCAAGAGTCTGTTCTAATAGATTAGGCACACATCTGATATTAACATTTGTCTTTGAGAATAGAAAAGAGACTACATTCACTATAACAGCCAGGAAAGAATGACAATGGGAAAGCAGAGAAAAAGAGTTATATTCCCCCACGGCTTGGTTCTGTCCCTCTGCAACAAGTTCTGTGGGTGGATCAAGCTAGCAGTGACTTGTCATAAGTCTCCTCCGCAGCCATGGTCTCCTTCTGCCTCAAATGAACAAATTCTCTGTCATGATGAGCTGAATTACTAGCACAGTTGTCTTATTCAGGTCTTCAATCCAGACCAAGCACAAATGTACCATTTTCTCTATCACAGGGTTTCTCTGCCTCATCATTTGCTTTGGCAACAACGGTGCGACATGTTTGGTGCTCTTATGAACCCAGTCCTCGCTCCTATAACCAGCGCGCACAAGAGCTGGAGACCAAGCCAGCTGTGTCCCACATGAACTGCACGCTCACAACCAACGAAACACAGTACATCCAATTTCACTTTTAAAGTAAATTTACATGGCCTCTTAGCATCACATTTTCTAGAATCATTAAAGCAATGCTTCGAACTTGTGATATGACTTTTTTGCACAGGTGTTTTCTCAGTTAAAATCATAGTGATAGCGGAGGTGAGTTCCCAGTGGTGTGAATAAAGAGCAAAGGCAAAAGGATTGATGCTTCATAACTACATGTAGCACGCCCTCTGCATTCCTGCTAGCATGTGTGACAACTAAGTACTGTGATTTATCACTGAAGGGTCAAAAATGTGGTACTTCAGACCACTGCATTTGCATTTGTACCAGTTATTTTTATGTAAATATTATACTGGAAGAAAACATGCTTTTACTGAAATACATGGAAAAGACCATAAACATGCAGATATTCATGTGTCGTCCATGAATTAAAGCTGTTCTGTGATGTCTACTACAGCTGACTGGGCACACTCCAATATGATGGGGAGTTTTTGTTGGAAAATGTGTGGCAGAAAATTGAACGATAGAAAACCAGGGTAATGACAACAGCCAGCAGAGCAGTTTATGCTCTAGAATGAGCAACAACAGAACACGAAAATGACAGACAGAAAAGTGGCAGAAAGCAGGGTGTTACAGTGCAGGGATCACGTTGCCATCCTGAGTTTTTGGCAGGTTTGAGAATCGCCTGGTGAGGGAGTGAAATCATACCAGGAGACCACAATGTATTGCCACGATCCCAGAACACTGCAAATAGCAAATATGAATAATGAACATTTAAACCAAGAACTCTGCACCAGGCAAACAATTCATAGATTAGGATATTTGTCTACGTCACTTACAAGTAAAATTCAATTAATAAGCAAATTAATAATAATCATACAAGTCTATCTGTGTATAAGTCACTAGCAAAGCAAGGGGCCTGATTTTCTGCTACTTGCATCTTCAGTAGTCATATCTGTCCATGCAAAATGTGTGTAACATTTTTCAAATCAGATTTTGCAGGATTCTCCACGTTCTTCAAAGTCACTTGTCAGTACTACGAGCAAGTATTCAGATGGCAGTGAGCAAGAGGGTCCACTGAACGTTCCTGCCTGCTCAGCTCTGCATATGAGCTCAGCCTGGCTTCCTAGGGAAAAATCTGTCTTTGTCTTTCAGGTCCATTTTCTCTCTGCAATCTCTTCCCCATCACTTCTAAATCCATTAGCCCATTTCAAAACATCTTCTCAGCTTTCATGAAATAGTGACATGAGAGGAAACCACACCAGTGTCTTTGCTGAGGCTGCAATACATCTTTACTGTTATTTGCTTAATTTAATGGAAACACTGGCCTTTCAGAGCATAGAGTTCAGAATCGCTCACAGCATATGTCACTAGCAGACAGGGAATGGGACATGGAGGGGGATGGAGGAAACTTAGTGTACCTGTGTAAGACAAGGAGTATTTCAGGAGTTTGAAGTGGTGGAGCTTGTGGAATAAATTTCCAGTATAACCGAAGGTACTTAGAGATAAAAGTCACTAAAACATAAACCAAGAGCCACTCTGAAAACAACCTGTTTAACCTACAGTAAGAATGTGAAGTTCCATGACTCTGCTTCCAGTTTGAATCAGCTTCCACATTTGTCAACACATTAGTTCATACTCCTCAAAACAGTGTGTTTCACTGTGGTGTTTATGCAATAGTTTTTGTATTCTTCCACTGATTTGCAAAGGACATAACAGAATTTCTGTTTGTTGGTTGGTTTGGTTTCGTTTTGTTTGGTTTGGTTTCTTATGAGAACAATGAGAAATGTGCTCTAGCCAACTTAGGAAAATGCGAATACGTAACTTTACACCTCCCATGTGAGGTTCCTTAAATATAATGCCATTTATCCTACACTACAGGAACTTAAAACCCAGCTACAGTAAGTATAAAACTATCTAATGAAATATTTCAGAACAGATTATGGCATGTAACCTGCCAACTGAGATTTGATATACTGCAGGGAAGCCTGAGGACTTGACATGTAATTTTTAAAAAGTTAGATTTCCTTGACTTAAATAGCATTCCATGGTATTAATCAAACCCCACAGAGCCAGCATCTTCAGGTATGCAGAATCTAAAGCAGAGCAGCAACACATACTTGTACAATAATAATCTCTAAAACTGTGTCATTCAGGAAGTTAGTTCAAAATGTCAGTCCCTTACTGGTTGTTACTTGAAGAGCTAGTTATGAACATAGGGCTTCTTGTGATGTTCCAGCAAAGCCACAGTGTTAATATCAAGATGTTCATTTAAATTTACTTTGGTTTAGTGAACTTTCATCATCCCAGAGCCCAGCTCCAAATCAAGTCTACTTCCTGGCAGGCTGCCCTGGAACCAGGAACCTTGTTGGTGTTCAAGGACCACTTCATCCAAAGATCACCCAACCTGTTCTGGAGCCTGGCTTGCCATGTCTCAAGCAATCTGCTTGCTAGGCTTCTGGAGCCCCCCACACTAGGGCTGACCCCCGTGTACTGGTCTACATTCAGACATCTCTGATGCAGGACCCTGGAAACCTGGGAACCATCCACCTAATCACGGCTTTCCTCCAGTTTTGCAGCGGCAAAGTGGAAGCCAGGGAGAGCCCTGGCATTTTTGTTAGTTGAGCTGCTGCCACTCTGGTTGGAAAACTCAAGAGCTCTCATGAACAGAATACTGCTTTTCAGACAGCTTCAAGAAAAAGTATGTATCTTTCTCAAAAATAGTTTACAAATTGAAACCATCACCTGGCAACAACTTCATTATTGTTTATCTTCAAGGAGGTTCCACTTGGGCTAGGTGCCCCATTTACACATCACCACAGTACTCTCTTCCAGACATTATAAAGGATAAAAAGCCTGTGGGGAACTGTTAAGGGTGAAGGATAAAGAAAAAAGCAATTAGGCTAACTTATTACTCTATCAGATTCATATACAATACCATTGAAGGAAAAAAAGTCTGCATAAACCCTGAAAAATAGCGGATAGTAATTTGTGGAGTTTTTTAGCTTGCTTGTTGTTTCATGCTGCAAGTCAGGAGCAGAACTATGTCCTATGAAATGTTTTATTCACAGGGAAGCATGCGTTTAATATCGGGTCAGGGTTTGCCGATGATATCAAGACATTTCATTTAAAAAGGTAATGTCTTCAGGTTTTCTGCATCTCAGTGCTGAGATTTATTCCACGGGAGAAAAGTTCAAAATGAAAAATAATGATGGGAATGAGAGCTACAAGGCCTGACACTTCACTTATGAACACACTAAGTTTTTAAAAAATTGTACACATTTAATTTATCTTATTTACCAGCAGCACAAGTTTATCAGATGTGTCGACAGCAGGTTTAGTCTGGTCCCTGGGAAGCCCACTCCCTGGTTCCCATCACAATGTCAGAGCAGGACTAAACTGTGTGTGCTCACTGCCCGGGTACCTGCAGAATGGCTCTAATCAGGGAAAGCCTCAAACTGTGTTTCAGGAAAATTAAGCTCCCTGCAGTTCCCCCAAGAGCCTGTGAAGAGTGTGAGCTGTGGAAGAAGTTCTCCTCCCAAATGCCTCACCCTATCTCTCCATTCAGAGTCTCTGTGCTCTTCTACCCCGCTGCAGGGGAGGAGGATGGAGATTGCTCTTCTAATTAGAAGCTTCATACCTCTAAAATCTAGTCACAGTCTGATCCTCCTCTTTTCACCGTTGTCTTCTTCCCATTGCAAAATCCTCTGCTCCTGGGTGTTTCATTCTCCCTTGCTAACAAAGAGAGGTATTTAGCCAGTAATTCCGAGAGGCCATTGAACATCCCTCCTTCCAGTCCTTGCTGTTTTCCTTCAGCTTCAGCCTGCACAGAAAATGCCTTCTGCTTATGCCTAAACTATTGTGACAGATTACCTCTAATTAATCTATCATGAAATCATGTTTGACATAGAGCAGAAATAATCCAAAGTGAAAAGCCTAAAAATTCTGACTCCCACTTCACCAGACTGGGGGAAGGCAGACGAATTGCTGCCTGCTACATAAATCCCAAGCAGGTACCGCAAATGTTCAAAGGAGCTCAGAAAGGACATCTTCCACCTCAGCCCTCTGGGGAATGTAGAGCCTCATTTGTGTGGCTCTGCCTCCATGGGGACACGGGAGAGGCTGTCACTCTCAGCCTGACCTGCCTGCTCAGTGCGACGCTCCGCAGCAGCCAGTGTCTGTGAAAGAGGCAGTGGATGTTTCTGAAGACACGAAAGCCATCTCCTCGGAGATAGTATTTAAGGAAACATATTTTTGCATTGCAGAGCTTGCAAAGTTCAAAGCTAGAAGGCAACATCTGATCACCTAGTCAAGCCTCATGCTAATTATACATTTGGCTGTAAGCATCCCCTGGCTCCCTCTATAGAATATAATCAGGAAATGCCAGGTCTTTAGATTGACAAGACTGTGTTTTATTCGACTGCTCTTTTGCCATGAACTTGGATGAAATTACTGCAACTTCTAGAAAGCAACAGCAGAGCAAGTTTAAACCTGGGATATACCCTGCCTGGGACTCATGATCAAAGCTGAATAATTTCTCAGGTTGTGACCTGGCATGGGGCCAGAAACAGGGATCTCACTTTAAAGGTCTGTGAATAACACCGGACAACATTTTAATTGACAGAGAGGATTAACATTCAGCTCATGTTAAAAAAAAAAAAAAGAAAAAAAAAAAGATTATATTACAAATGATTTTATTTTTTTATCAAAATGTGAGCTAGAGTAACCATCACAGGTTAAAAAAAAGACCTTTAAGTTTGTGGAAATCATCATCATCTTATGTTACACAAAGGAGAGCCCTACATCCAAATATTGCAGGCTGGAGCTTCAGGAGCCACTCTGCCGGCATTCTGTCTGCTTTATAAAAGAAGCCAGCCAGTAAATCTCATCTATTTGATTTCTAGATAGGAGGAGATGCCCAAATTTGAAATAAATCAGTTTGTACAACTTTGATTCAACTATAATAATATTGATATGACTTTGTTTAGTTCTTTTTCTGCTTGTGCTATGTTGTGTCTTGAATTGATTTCAGCCCTGACAGCAATTACTATATTCTTGTGCAGCTTTGTCCAGGAAAAGAAAAGGCAAAACAAAACAAAACAAAACAAACCCCAAACCAACAAAAACCCACAAAAAAACCCAACCAAAAACAACAAAAAAACACAACAAAACAAAACACCACACACACACACAAAAAAAAAACCCCCCTAACATCCAGAGAAGAAAAGAACAATTAATCACTTTTTACAAACAGCCAAGAAAAAAAAAAAAAGAACACTCAAAATCCATCCAACTTGTAGCTAATTTAATAATGGCATCTTGCCCATGATCTATCCTTCCTGGCTATGCTCTTGCTCTCTTGTTCAGCTCCACTGCTGGTTTTGTGATACCCAGCCCTAAAGTTTTCCATTTATTGTGCTAGAGAGGAAAAAGCTGCTACTGTTGCCCCTGTATGCAGCAGCACACCATTCCCAGATGTATCTACAAGGTAGCCTTCGAACACTGGTGAGACTGCTGTACCACCGCATCCTGTGGAAGAGCTGGAGCCCCTTCCAGGAGCCCCTCCAGAACCCAAGCCTTGAAGAAAGTGTGGTGAAGTCTGATCTGCGGCAAGAGGAATAGAAAACATATTCTTCTGAGTTGCAGAAATCTGATGAAAAGAAACCAAAACCTGAAAAACAGGAGGGAAAACCCCAAACCACTCATTTGGAAGCATGGGAAGCTATTCCACGATTCAGGAAGTCTCTAATCCAGACCAGACTTGGTCTGATCTGTGGTGGGCTGTGCTATTGCCAAATGCTATTTCCAATATGATTTATTTTAAGAGAATATTAGACTTGGCCAAGGAGCTGCCTTTGTTTGACTTGTTTTTATCTGGAAGTCTTGGGTGCTAGAAAGGTCACCGGGATGCGGTTTGCTCTTCTCCTAGGACAGAACTATTTTCTTTTTGCCATTTGTTGGACTCATCACTGTGAAATCAGGAGACATCTCCAGACCACCTGACATTACATTTTGGCTTTGCAGCAACTAAGATGATCACGGTCCAGAAAACGATCAACTATTTATTTAGACAGACAGGCCAACTTTGATGCTGATGACAGCAGTTCTCCTGTTGCTGGTACTTACTGCAATATCTCCTCCTGAAAGTGAGGAACAGCCATCAAGTCAGTCTGTAAGACAATCAATGCCTTCTCCACAGGTGATTGTCTCTAGTGTTGCTGGGGCAGCCTGGCATGAGCCGAAACGGGGTCCTGGGCCATAGGGAGAGTTGGGTGAGCCCCCAGGGTAAGCTGGGCAGGACCGGCAGCCCTGGTAGCGCCTTCAGGGCCCTGACAAACACAAATCCACTCCTCTTTCTTCAAAAGGAAGCAAATATGTGGGTCACATGAATTCACTAGTGTGGTTAAGATAGTCAGCGGTGGAGAAGACAGTTATTTCTTGCAGTAGTTAGATTGTGATTTTGAATGGTCCTCCTGCTCCATATCAAGATTTAACTGTGCCTTTCCAAATGTCTGCCCATTTTCCTCCATCCACACCTTCCTGTGTCCACCCTCTCCTCTCACTCCACGGAGGTGTTTGGGCAGCACTGCCTCACAGAGACCTAATAGACTCGTCTGTGCAAACCAGGCATGGAGTGAGAAGGAAGAGGTCCAGCATGTTTACGAGGTCAGATTTGATAAAAGGTGCTCTGAAGAACACAGCTGTCACAAGTGAGAAAGGTTGTGTGACTGAAAGCTTGATAAGAAAGAGATTTCTTTCATTCAAGCTTTGTCTTTCTCCACCCTACCTGACCATCTGAAACAAAACTCCTCTGAAGGAAATTTTTTCCACATGGTCTGGAAGACAGTGGTCATCAGCATGGCTATCCATTTTGCTCTTTTTTTCTGGTAAATGGAGAAACCAAAAAGGCTTCATTTCAACTTCCAAAGACTGTGGTGTAAGGGCAGAAAATGAGTGTTCGTCAACAGAAAATCCTCAAACACAGAAAAGGAGCAAGCAAAGAACAGTTAGTGTTTTGTTTATGAATGAAAATTGAATAATGTAGATGCATTGAAGTACACATGTATCTAGGTATGACAATACACCTCTATGTGCAAAAATTCTTTCACAGAATAAAGTTATTTTTACTACAGACTCACTAAATCAGCATCATTCCAGAATAATTCCTCCTTTTTGAGAGTAGATCAGTTGGTCATTTTGGAGCAGCGTCTACCCAGCAGGCACACCAGCATAGGTAGAGAACTGTGGGAACTCACCTACTGACTGCTCTTTCTGTCAGTTTTCCCAAAAAGGAAGTCCTATTAGTGTCTGAGTATGTGTGTATGAGAAATAAGAAAACCTTCCTTTATCAAAAACACACAAAAAAATCAAATACTAAAATGTCACAAAAACATAGTCTGCTTCTAGAAAACATAGCCTTCTAAACCACTCACTGCATCATGAAAAGCCGTAGAGAACCTGTTATTTCATAAGCATCTGAATAAAAGAACTCTGTTTTCCTACAGCTCTGTCTCACGGGCTTTACTGGCTGCAATGGCTAAGAAGACACAAACTCCAGTTCAACTTTTCTCATTGACATGACATATACATGCAGATTTTGTGATATGTAACAACACATGAACTCCTAATGCCACCTTTGCTATGCTATGGGCACAAAGGGTTACATAGCGAACCTCTTCAGCCAAGTGTCTTCTTTTTCTTAAACTCGCAGGAATTAAATTGTCCTTGTGAGTTTTGTCTATCTCTCACATTCAGCTGGAACCCATCAGTGGGTTCAAAAATCATTAACGAGATATGTAGACACATGCACACACAAGGGATTGAATGTATGGAATACATAGATACCTGCATTTCAGTTGGAGAGTAGTTGAGAAGAGGAATGGGTTGCTATGGAGTTTCATTTATCATATTTAAGATATGGAAGAGAATTTCCCTGACTGACCATAAGGGTAGACTATGCTGAGTAGCACAGGCATTGATGTATATGTCACAGATATCCAGATTTCAAAGTGCATTCTGCTGGAGGTTTCAACATAAATCATTATTTCCATAGAAAACTAACCTTGAAATCTAGCACCACTCAGGACTTCCACTTGTGTGGTACCCACTCAGAAAACTTTGGAAGGTAGGCTGGGAGATGATGGTTGATCTTTTTTAAAAAAAGAAAGCTAATAAAGGTTCTGTTGGAAAGCCTTCATCCCGCAGTGAAATGTGCAACACTGAAGGCAGAATCTCAGAACTATAGGAGGAGATGAAGCCTGAGTAACACAATGCAGAGAGCAAAGCTACAGAGGGCAAAGCTACAGAGGAACTGTTATGAAACCTGAGAAAGAGAGGAGAGCTTGAAAAGGAAAACAGCTTTCTAATCCAATACCTAAAATACAGAGGGGCATCACTGGATGAGGGAGAGAGACTTCTTCCTCTTATTGAGAATGGTGAAGGACTTTCCATTAAAAAGTAATAAAGAAGAACTATTAAACCCTATGGGAGAGAGGAAGAGGCAGCAGGAATAGAACAAGTCTTGATCTCAGCCTGCTACTCCATCAAGACTGCATTGCTAAAGTGTGGGAGTTCCCATACTGTCAAGGGTCCCGACTCCCCAGACACTGCACCTCTGCCGTGGGGTTCATCCCTCTACAGGCCCCCAGCAGGCCAACAGCCAGGCTGGTGTGGGGCTGCCTGTTTGTCAGTCAGACTTGTGGAACATCCCTGTGTGGTGTGTTGGGGGAACACCCCTGTGCCGTGTGTTGTGTGCTCGAGCCCTGCCTGGGCTGGGGAAGGGGACAGGAGGGGAGGCATGGGGCTGTGGGTGTACCACTGAGCGGGGGAAGGCGGCGTGTGTGTAGGTGTGCGTGTGTAGGTGTGTGAGAGAGGGTAAAGGTGTATGTGTGTGTACGTTCGCTGTCTGGGAGGGAGGTGTGTGGGGCGGGAGGCGTGTGGAGAGTGTGAAGGGTGTGCTCATTCCCTGTGCGGAAGTGTTTATGTGGGGGCACCCTCCTCTGAGAGGGGGATCCCCTGCCTGGGGGGAGTGGGTTGGTGTAGGGAGTGTGTGTACATGCGTGTGTTGGGGGAGTGTGTGCATCGACTGCCTGTGGCGTCGTTATAGTGTGTGTGCGCGTGTGTGTGTGTGTGTGTGTGCGTGTGTGTGTGTGTACATCCCCCACCTGGGTTTAATGCCGGGGCGGTGGTGCGCACCCCGTGCGAGGTGCGTGCGTGTGCAGGGGCGCGAGGAGCGTGTGCGCT
>VWYH01010447.1:903652-1077964 GCA_013399365.1 Pampusana beccarii | reverse complement strand
TGGCGGGCTCCGGGGCGCCCGCGCCGGACGGGAGCGCGGTTTTCCCGCGGGGAGCCCCGGGGTGCCCCGGGCGCGCTTCGCTGCGCAGCGGCGGCCCCGGCGGGGAGCGCCCCTCGGGAGAGGGGACATGCTCGCCGGGCTTGGACCGACACTGGGGTTGTCTCTCCGGATGCCTGGATCAGTTTGAAGGAGAATAATGCAGCTCTCATGCTGGAGCGCTTTGGAAACCGTGGCTTGTATTTTTGTTCCTTCAGAGCTGCTAAATCTCGTAGTATTCTACCTCCTGCCGTGGGTGAGCTTTAAAGACTCGTCATTTGTTTCCGATGCTCTAATAGAGCTTGTGGGAACCTGATACAAAACCTCAGCTTTCCCGGTAGATAGGTGTCATTTGTATTACCCCGTGTACCCGGGAATTGAAGAATCCTCTCTATCAAAGAAGAAAAACTGTAGCATTGTGCTAGTCTAACATGTACTTGCATATATGTTTTCTGTAGATAAGTAGCATGCTGTCAATCCCCTAGATTTAGAAACCTACATGTATTTATAAACAGGCATGTTCACTGCACGGTTTCTACAAACCATTCAGTATGTTTCTTTAATGAGAATTTCACTGCCAGGGTGAAGCCAGACCTTTGTTTATACCCTATGTATGTACTGTCCATATTTATAGCAGGTCTTGGACTTCATTCAACTCAAGTTACATAATGATTAAGATATAAATAAGCAGTATATTTGCAGTTTCTTGGGCATTTTAATTCATTGCAGATGAAACTATCTCTAGCATCACTGCCAAAATTGCCACTTTTTAAATGTTTGCGTAGAAAAGGAAGTGTCGATAGCATCAGGTGGAGGCAACATTCTTTTGCAAATACTCAGTCATCAAGACCTTGCTATTAAAAGGACACCTAAGTGAAGGATTTCAGTGACCCCATGCCGTGGCTCTGAAGAGCTGCCAGGATTGGTTTAGAAGAGGAAGAACAGCAGCGAGGTTGGACAGGCTTGGGAGTGGGAAAAGCCTATCTAGTGAGGTTTTGCTTTAAAAACACTAAGAGTTCAAGTTTGGTCAGCTGGTGAGAGGTATCCAAGTTAGTACAGAGCTAGCACTGAGCCTCAGAGGCTGGAAAAGCTCTGAGAAACTGAACGTCCTACCAAGCCTGGAGCATGATCCTCCTCCCAGGGAGTTTTACTAGAAACTTTCAGGGGAGCAGGGTCATTACATGCTGCCTGTGAGATTTGTTCACTCTATGGTCACCTGAGATGTACTATCAAAGCTCTGTAAATCTCTACCAGAGAGATGAGGTGCAGTACACAAAGTTTGTTGCTGGTTCTTAACGCCGCTGTCTTTTCCGTTCAAACAACAACTGATAAACCAGCTCTTAGCTCAGCTGTATTGGAACTTAGAGATGCCTTGTTGTTGTTTTTCGGTGTGTTTTTTTTGTTGTTGTTGTTTTGTTGTTTTTTGTTTTGTTTTGTTTTGTTTTTAATTGGTGCTTCTACAGGCTGTGCTTACAACAGCATTTGAACTGCTCTCACCTCCTTTCTCAGCTGGTCGCTGTCATTGGGGCTCAGCAGCTTGGCCTCATTCGGACATATACAGACAGTAAAATCAAAACCATCTTCAGCTCGAGATGAGACAGAAGTGCTGTTTGGAGCAGCATGCTTCAGTCTGAGCATTTCCATTGGCTTCAGGATTTTGAAATGTCCCATTGCTGTAACGATGCTATAGCGTATGTATTTATTTATTCATGCTTGGCCTTTTCTTCTAAGTGCAAGTTAATTGGTAAATTCTGCCTTGCCATTCAAGGCGAGGCGAGGAGTAGAGATTCGTTAGAGCTTTCTTGCCACCATTTGGGATTTTGCCAAGCAGCTTGGTCTGTGACTTTTAGAAGAAAATCTTGATCTTATGTGGCTTCCTGGAGCTTCACGTTGCTACTTGCACAGGTAAAATATTTTTCATGGTGCTACTATATTTAAAGCTACCTGCTGGAGGACATTTCAGTCAGTGTGTTACTCCGTCTGTTCTTATATAAACAGCATGCTGGGGAGAGGCTGTCTGGTCTCAAGTCGGCATGGTTTAGGGGAAGGGAGACTTAGTGAGTGAGAGATGAGGTATCTGGTGAAAGGAGCAGTGAATGAGGGCACTGCCGCACTGTGGGATCCCCCTGCAGACCCCTCTGACCGTGTCTGCTCTTCCAGAGTACAGACATGCTGCTCCTGACAGGCAGAGCCCAGGAGGGAAAGCTGGGAGTCGGAAAGTTAAAGTTGTGAGACACTTCAGCTTCATCATAGTAGACATACGTGCCTTCTAAAAATGATTTTTTTGGATGTTTTCAGGACTCACTTTTATTAACTCATAATGGTATTGCATAATACCTTCTGACCCAGCAACAGCATGCTCACGGCTCTTGGAGTTAAATAATGATGGCCTCTGAAATGACTTTCCCTTTTTCTGTAGTATTGCTATGGGAGATTTTTTCAGTTTTATAAATAAGTTCTTTTACCTAATTGGTATCTGACTATTATAAACTTGGATGCAAGATAAAAGCAGGCTGTTGTTTACTTTGTTGGGTTTTTCTGTTTCTACTCTTATCAGGATGTGGGCACTCCAAGAGAAAATATTTTTGATTTCTCATAAGTAACTGGCATCCTTCTTTTACGGTTATGGCTGAGGTAGTGGCATTGGGTAATTAGTTTCTTGGATTTTATAATAATTATTTGTGACATGTTGTTTTAACTCACATTTAAAAATGAATGTCTACTTCCTAATGATAATTTTAACTGTAAATCAAAATAAACTTTCCAATTTTTAATTGCAGAGGTAGCTAAGATGTACAACAGTGTTCTTTATGACACTGTGAGAATAAATTGCTTGGGACATTATACACTAGATTTTTTTCCTATTATAAATGTAGATTTTTGTGTAATCCCATAGCTTCCTACATTTATTTATCTATAATTCTCTGTCTATGTGGAAAGGATTTGAAGTTTGATTATTTTGATTTTTTTTTCTTGAGTTTTACGCAGTTTTAGATATCATACTTCATGCTATAATAGATTGCTTAGTGACACTCAAATTCAATCGAAATAAAATGCATATGTGTTAGATCATATGATGAAATATAAAAGGTGAACAGAGAAGCTGAACAACTCAATTTTTATTGAAAAGGACTTGGATGTTTCTTATCTTGGTTAGCTATAGGCATAAAGATGGTCCCAGTATAGCTTCCCAGGTCACTAAATACCATAAAAGCGTTAGATAGAATATGCATTAGTCAAGATATTTATAATCGATTAAGCTTAAAACTGTCTGTTTCTCCATGAAAGCTGGCAGGACTACGAAGGTTATTTTGCTTTTTTTCCTTCCTAGTGCTCATTACAGCACATGCAGAAACTTCAGTGCAAGTCGCACATCAACATCCTCCTGGACTTTCACTTGTTTACTGTGCAATACATCACTTTATTCCAAGGCTGGAGGGCTGGAGTAAACGGAGGAGTTTTTAAACTGAGCAGTTACTTTTTTTCACCATTATGGAAAGTATGATGATGTTAACTGCATAATCAGTAAATAATGAATATTATTTTGAATGTACGTGTTCATGGTTTGTGATGACCGCATGAACGTGGAAAAGTCTTAGGCTGCTGAAATCTGTGGCATTTTTAATTTATTTGTTTCTAATGCAGGAAATCTATATTTAGCTGTAATGGCAGATCAGCTGTGACTTAGGTGTCTGGCTTCTATACAGCCCTATTCCTCCACCGGATGACTATAAAGAGTAGTCAGTAGCATCACTGCTGGCAGCAGCAAGAGAGTCAGAACCAACAATCTATTAGCTAATAAATAATATATGTCACACTGGCATACTGCAGCTCTGAGTATTTAGGAGTAGGCTGTGATAAGCAGCAATCGTAGTCTTTACAAGGAACAATGGCAATCTACCGATTTACCTCTCGTAATACCACGACAGAGGGACAGTGGTACATTGAAATTGTGCAAGGGCAGATGCAGTCCGAGCCTGGATGAAGGGGCTGAGCAGCTCTGTTACCACAGCACCAGCATGTGATGCAGGAGAAGCCTCCATGCTGGTCAGTGCTTTTCCCTGAGAAGTTGTGTTTGCTGTTGCAGGGTATCCTTCACGCTGCCATTATACTCACATATTAGCTTGTTGAGAATAAACACCAGCTCTTTAGATAAAACCGTATAACAAGGAAATGAATGCAAAGCTGTGCTGATAATTAACTGAACAAAGCTCTCAAACGTAATCTTCTTTGATGACACTGGAGATGAGCTTCTCCCTGATTGCCTAACAAGTTAAGAAATAGAAATCAATTATGACAGTACAGTCCAAATACAGAATAAATTTGCTTCAGAACATTAATAAGACATCTCAAGGCAGTTCATAAAACAGTTTTTCGCAGTACCTCATCAATACTTAACTTTTAGAAAATTAGCTGTGTTTTCAATATGTAGAGATAAAAATTACAACTGAACTCAACAACTGAAAATGAGGCCACAGTGCTGCTTTCTACAGAGCTTTCAGTTGTGTCTTTTGCTGTTTAAGTGTGAGGTTTTGGTTTCCCTACAAGGTTGATGACCCCATCTCAGCTGGATGTACTTTCAGATGACTGAATAATACTGGTATAATTTATGGTCGTACATTTAGTGTAAATTTGAATATATCAGAGAGATCCTGGGATGGTTTGAGCAGAAAATGCTGGCAGGCTGCAGCAGCTAGAAGAAACCTGCTAATGTATTTAAGCAGACTCAAAGCAGTGAACTGGCCTAATTAGCCTTGAAATCACAAAGCTATGAATGACGCTGTTGTACATGCTCATCCAGTGGTTGCTGAGATGAATAGCACACAAAGTTGATCTGCCTTGACAGTGGTGCCATCTAGAACGTCTTGCCTTCTAGAGTATTTCCATCTCATGCTTTCTTCATTCTCATTATTGCTGACATAGAGCAGACTTCTGAACTGGGTAGGCCTTGTGCTTGCATTTATATTCAGGACTAGCCCAGCTACCAGTAGTTGTTTTAGTCCCTGTTTAGGCATTTCGTTAAAGTAGTACTAGCAGTGCTGGAATCTTCTGCTCCCCTTGAACTAAAGAAGGGATGAGAATGTTAGGCTGCTCTGAAAATGAGGACGTATTTATAGATCATCTAGTAGAAGCAAAAATGTTTGGCTTTTATTCAGTAGCCTTGTGGTTAGGGTATTCACCCAGAAGTAGGAAATCAAGCTTTTAAGCCTTTCTTATATTAACATGATGCAAACAAATATCTCAATCCAAGATTCCATCCAACTAAAGGATTGTTTGTACCTCTCCAGCTACAGACGCATGCCTGTTGCCCTTTGAGCGCAGGCTGCCTCATTCTTGCTCACTAGGAACAGCGAGGGTGGTCCCCATACCTGCAGCCATCCTAGGGACTACCAGTAAGAGTAGTAGCTTACAAGGTGTAAACCACAGGTTTGAGTCCCCAGGGATGAACATGGTCCCTAGATGAATGTTCAATGACCAGGCAATTACATCAGCAGGTTGCTACCATCGCCTTAAGGTGCATTTTGAAATGAGTGGACTTTATTCAGTTCTTTTGAAGGGCTATGTTTTATGTGCCTCTTTTAAGAGGAGGTTTCCAGGCTTTGATATCATGTGAGTGTTTTGTGTCTCTTTTGATCCTGACTATGTGCTAGGCCTGGATGGGAGTTCGGAATATCTTCTTTCTGACCATAAGGTATGCTGATCCTGCCTTAGGGGTTCCCATACCTTTCTTTGAACTTAGGTTTTGCATGGTTAATATTAGAAACCCTCAACTGATGGCTCTGATGAAGCACATTTTTAAGAGGATGCTGTGGCTTTAAAAACACATTTTGTTTTGATAGAGATAAATAAATTAATGTATAGTGGAAGTTTTATAAAACTTTTCCTTTTAGCCTGTCTTGATTTTAGAATTACAGCAACAGTAGCATGGGGTTGTGCATGATAGTGAGTCCTCACTTTTTTCTATTGTCAGGTCAATTTGAGGGTCAAAAATATCAGTACTCCTTGTATCAGCTGCCTTTATGCATGACATAGTGCTTTCCAAAACTTAAGCTGTCTCCACTTGTGGCAGGACTAAAAATCAGTGAGAAAATGAAGTGTAGCTTCTTCTCTATGGTATTAAGCTGAGGTTTCAAGAATGACACTTCCTTATCCAAACCAGCCGTATCTTTGTGTGGAATGTGGAACCAAAACATGTTAGACAAGGTTTCGAAGTAAAGTTTTCTGCTTTCTGGGTGACTACTTCTCTCAGATGGGCAAAATAAGATGACAGGTTGTCATAGGCCCTGTGCGACAATTTATAGTAGTAGCTTGGGGGTTTTTTTTAGGCACTCCATCATTTAAGACATCAAAATATTGAAGGGCTGGATTCTCTAGAATCAAACCTAGGATGAAATTTGCCTTAATTTTTAATGATAAAAGCTTTTTGTGAAGGCTTGCTGATGCTATGACCTTAGAGACATTTCCAGCCTTGTACAAAGGTGGTTGTCAGAGTTGAGTCACCCAAAAATCAAGGCCTTGATTCATTCCTTCCAGCTTTAGTGCTTCTGTGAAGCACCAGAGATGGGAATGTAAGCTGTAGTCCTGCTGGGTGGAGTCACTGGGTTGAGACAAGCATCTCTTGAGCAAATCTGCCCATGTCAAACTGAGATCTTTGGCCGTGTCTCTTCCTGCCTGTTGTCTAGGTAGGTCTAGGCCTACCATTTTCCTTTATTGAGTCACCGAACAGTCCAGTTAGAAAGGCCTCAAAGGGAAATTTTTGACAGAAGCAGCAATTGAACCTGAATGTTTTAATTTCCAAAGAAGTCACTTAAGAGTATGACCATGCTTTCCTTAATTGTACAGCTAGGATGGTGGGGTTGTATGCTTATCATTTATTAGAAGATTATACTGGGATTCTGGACAAAGTGCCACAGCCAGAGTTTTGGATGCAGTTTCATTCAGAGGGATAACATCTGGCCCTCTCAATGTGTCTTATTGCTTCAGATGTCATTCTTTGTGTATATAGTATAATATTATATATTGTGTAATACCCCCTTGCCTAGAAACCTAGAATCATCATTCATTACTACACTGTGCAAGTTTTTGTTCAGGAGAACAAAAAGACATCTGTGAAGTTCTTCAGCATTTTCAGCTAGTTGGCAGCGATGTTATTGTTAGGGAGCAGTGGAAGACTGAAAGGTTATGGAAGATAACATGTTTAGAAAAGCCCTAAAACTAATTGTTTTAGGACAGCTGGTTGCAATAGTGTCTCCTCAAAGAACAAATAATGTGTTGACAATCTCCTCCATCATCTTAATGCACTGCAATGCAATTAGAAAAAAAAAATCAAGTAGTGGATGAATACATTGCAATTCAAAGCTCTAATTTATTAATATTAATGTATTTACTATTATTACTGTATCCTGTATGTGTAGTATCTGTACATTCTCAAAGAATTATGCGGAAGCATCAATCAAAACTGTGGATCCAGGATGCTAGCCAGGACATAAATATGTAGTCTGATTTAGTCCTGAAATGAAGAACTTACATAATCACATTTCTGTAATATCTGGTTGTCTGAAATTAAAGAAAATTATCTGCCATTTAGCCTTGTATCTCTCTGCTATGACAGATCATCCCCTCTGAAACTTCCAGGGAAGGCTAAATATGCAGTGAAAGACAGTATCTTTGGCAAAAGAAATAACTCAGCCCTTAGCAACCAATTGTAAACATAAATAGTATAGTGCAGACACCACAGACAATTGCATCCTAAACCAGAGATGCTTCAACGTGGGCTGCAATGGAGATGAGACTGTTTTTGTAAACCGAGCAGGAACACATCAGGGTTGTTTTGTAAGGATCGTATAGCCGTGCTTGCCACAGGCACCAACAGCAAAGCATTGCTAATGAGGAAAGACAGAGGAACAGAGGTGGTCTGGAATAAAGGCGGGTGGTGATCTTGCTTCAGCGCTGGGACAGACTGTGTAGCCGTGTTCATCTCTCTCTTGAGACCTCAGTGTAGCCTGAGGGGGTGCTCCAAATGCAGCTCTCAGCTCCGGAGTTGTGGTGAGGTCCTACTCAAAAAGGCCACTTGAGTCCTAAGTGCCATACGAGTCCCGAGGTAAAATTACACAGAATGCTGTCAAGAGCATTCAGCCTTTTGGTGTAAAGTTGTCCACATCACCTGTAGTGGAGTCTAGAGCCCACCCATGAGTAAGAGCTCCAGTAAGTAATTGCAAATGCTGCTGGGACAGTTAGAAAACTCAGGCCAAAACTGCCAAGCTTGTGTGATTGCAAGATTTTACAAACATTTTGTCAGTTATACTCTCTTTTTCTGTCTTCTGTTTCCTTACCTATTTCTGTCTGGCTTTTCTTATCCAAGAAATATATAAAGCCTCTGAGTCTGCTGCTCTTTGGTGAAGTTCAGCTCATCCATCTAAAAGACACTTCTGTGCTCAAGATGGTGAGAACAGGGAGTTAGCAGACAGACTGATTTAGTCAATTTGAAAAGTTCGTCTATAAAATGCCCTATCTTTTTTGAGTGTTTCCTGCAGATCTCTGAGGCTTTGTGCAGCCAACATTTAATTTTTCACATACCAGAAATAAATCATCCCTGAGGTCTGTTATGAAATAGAAATAATCATCATTTTAGACCAGTTAGCCAATGTAACAACCTAAGAGCTGGTTTTGCAGGACTTGTTCACAAGCAAAATCTTACTTTCCATAGACCAACCAATCCATAGCTGTAAGCAGAGCTCTCAAGGCTGAGGGTGTGATTTGGTCTTAGCTCATGGACAGACCCATCTCTCTTACAGTCCGTGTCACCCACCAGTGATCGCTCTGACCGTGGTTGAGGCCAGGCATGAGCCAGCCATTGCTCATAGGGAAGCTCTGTCACAGGAGAGACAGGCTCAGGCTCCATCTTCACCCTTTCAGGCCATGTGGCTTCAAGGGGTTTCAGACACTCGGCTCTGAGGACTTGAGCCCAAGTGCTGTCAGTGGTAGTCTGGACAATCAAAGCTCAGCTACTTCCCTCCTGTGCATGCATGCATGTGTTCCTGCATATGGATATGGATCTGAGACATACAAACGATGCTCAGGAATACTTTGACATGTTTCCTGACACTTCCTGCCTTCAGCTTGGCAATCCTTCACTGTATGAGATGTGACTTCTGTAAAGGTGAGAAATGGAAATAACGAGCACCTCATTCAAGAGAAGTGTTTTTCTTCAGAGTTTTAGCTATCATCTCAGCCATTTTTTTAGAAGCCGAAATTAAGAGAAAATACTATTAATAAAGATCCCACAGCTCACCATTAAGAAACTGCAATATTTTGGAACAAAGAACAGATATTTGATGGCTGAAATATGGTAGCAGAGATATTACAACAAAGCAGAAGTTAGAAAAAATAGAATCATACAATCAAACTGCCATGTAGAGCTCTAGAAATTTGTTTACTCAGTAGAAATGTATTAGCTTGTCACAACTAAGTTGCTTTATCTTTTCTTGATTAACCTACTGTATCCCAGGTTATAGGCTCTAAGAGTCAGATGTTGAGGTGGGCACAGGCTTTGTAAGGCTTTTTAGAATCATGGAATCCTAGAAAATCTCCAGCTGGAAGGGACACATAAGGATCATCAAGTCCAACTCCCTGTTCCTTGTAGGACTACTTAAAACTAAGAACTAAACCATATAACTAAGAGTGTTGTCCAGACAACCCCGGAACTCTGACAGGTTTGGTGCTGTGACCACTTCCCTGGAGAGCCTGTTCTGGTGACCAACCACCCACTCAATGAAGAACCTTTTCCTAAAGTCCAATCTGAACTTCCCTTGATGTTACGCTTACAAAAACCTAAAGCTAGTTTTTCCAGACTGCATGTCTGATTTTTGTCACACTTTAATAAGTAATTTATAATAGTCAATGCAATTAGTACCTCCTCAGATTTTTCTGGATTTCAGTGAATGTTTTTACCTGGAAAAAAGAAAAAGCATTGATCTTAGATTTTCCAGACATGAAAAAAAAATTGAATGGGATCACCCAAATTATTTTGTTTAATAAATTCAAAATGTCTCATTTTGATCCAGAGCTTTTTTAACCTTTAAAAATAATTAAGCGTCAGTACGTTTAGAACCAGAAATCTAGATTTTGTTTAAAAACTATCGAAGACAGACTTTCAACAAATTCTGAAAACTTAATCCATTTGTTTCCAAAGCAAGGAAATAAATACAATCTTTCCTTGCAAACAACTTGACAAGTTTTGACAAAAGGACATCTTCTGACAAAAATGGAAAAAGTTTGTCTCTTAAAAGTCGGAACAAAGCAAATTGGCTTCCCTTTCCTGAGGCTCTTATGATCCAGACTTTTCTTAGATACCACATAATTTTTCTTCACAGTGCTTTAAAAGCACAGCGAGGACGTGCTCCAACAGTGAAGTGTGCCTGTGTAGTGTGTCTACCTTCTTTGGTGCAATTTGTATGGCAAAATCTGGGAGAAAAGTTTATGACTAAGTCATGAAAAGTGGCTTGGACATGAATCTGTTTGGAGTGAGGTCTTGCACACGCAGGGTATGGCTGGGCCAGTCCATGGAAGCAGCCAGCACTGCTTGGGTCAGCTGGCATGGTGCCCTCTGTGATGGGGTTAAACTCACTGGGGCTCCACAGCAGACGGCTGTGGACAAACCACTTCTTAGGAGCAGACCTTGAAGCATTCTGACTCTCCAGCCAACCCTGCAAATTATTTGGTAGAGTCCTAATTGTGCCACACCAGGTGATGCTGTGGTGATGTGACAGGACAGGCAACTGAGTTCCTCTACCTGAGGGTTTAATCTGCTCGTATAGGCGTGCCCATCAAATGTGATAAAAATGCTCAGGACTCTGAAAAAAACAACCATCTCAGTTTGAGCAGCCAAAATTATTGAATACTTCAGGCCTCTGTGATCTTCGTTTCTCCATTATAAAGCAATGGTAATAATGGCTTCCTAGTGATGTTTGAGAAGAAAAACTCTTGGATAGCCTGGAAACACTTGGGTGGGATAGTGAGAGCTCCCTGAGGGAAATTCATCACTTTGCGTGCAGTATTTGGTTTATAATGCTTGGGTTTATAAATGCTAATAACATGCTAAATAACATCAGATGCCAAATACTGAATGAGAAAGATGAAAAGGTTAATAATTGCCCATTGACTTAATGCAGAAGGGTTTGGTAGGAATCACACTATTGAAAGCTGTATGCATGTGGTGTGGGGGAAGACACCTAACCTTTGTTCTGGCTTTCTCTAGCTTTTTGAGTAGTAGTCTTTGCAGTTTTAACTTTTACTCAATGCAAAGAATTAGTTTTGCTTTGGAAGACTTTCTTCAATATATTAGGTATTTCCCTATGAAGTAATTTTATTATTGCAAGGAAAGAAAATCACTTTTATCTGGAATTGCTCTTGTTCTATATCTGTGGTTAGAATTTGTGTCTTTCTCTGCTGATCTCTAAGCAGTGCTGGTGAGCAGCTGGCTGGCTTTGCCTGCTTGACTTTCTCACTAGCCCGTGGTGGAAAAAGTGGTTGGTGGACTTGTACATAGACCAAAGGTTAAGGTAGTAGACTAAACTGAAAATTTTAAGCCTTCTTGAGACAAAAAAATTGAAGTGTCTGAAGAGTTACTTGCAGTAGCTAAAATCCACAAATGAATTGTAAAGGTAACCTCACTTGCACAATTTTGGTATAGTGAAAGATCTAGTGATGTTGTGTGACATTTTTAATGCAGATTATAAAGTTAAAGAGGTTATGTAGTTAAAGTAGAAGCTATTGATTGTGTTTTTGTAAAAGGCCCATTTAAATACAGACTCTGTAGTCCAGGCTTGGGAAAGTTGTGGAGGAAGACGTTTAAAATAATTATCAGCAGAAAACAATAAGGTGTGAAAGAAGGCACTTAGGAAGCGAACTAAAAGCTTTTTTTTTTTTTTTTTAGTTAGGTAGTCTACTGCTTATATATATATTTCAATGAAAGAAGTTCTAGGAAAAGGCAAAAAAAGCCCTCACATTTCAGGATTCTTCATTTGGGAAAATGCTTTTTATTTTTGACGTTTTCAGAGTGCTACATGTCATGAGTGCTGGTTCATGCCTTGGTACCTACATACATACAAAGCACCTTGGATTCAGTCCTCTCAACACTAAACTAATGGTGTCTCACTGCTGACTTCAGTATGACCACAGTTAACCAGGATTTTCAAAGCTTTTTGGAAAAAGAAAACATGTTACCTCAAGTAGGGAGATGCAGCCGATAAGTATACTGACAAATCAGAAAAGGTTTTATCAGTTTTAGACTAGTCTTGGTGACACTATAATTTTGCATTGTTTAAGAAATCTGTGTGGTAACTACACTGCATAAAAGCTAAAACAATGCATAGCCTTGCATATCTTTAGTTTTGTAATCAGAAAAACAAATGAGGGTATGGTTAACCTAAGATTAATTGAAACAAGTGCTTGATTTCTAGTGTGTTTTACTTGGTATTGCTCATATTAGGGAATGTATATTAACTTAAAAAAAAAAAAGAAATCTCTGAAATTCAGTAGTGAATAAACAAGTGAACCTCTCTAGAAATTGCCTGAAGACTTGACTGATTTCATGGAGAATGACAGAATCTCTCTATGAATTTCTTAAATTCTTCTGTTCTGTTATGTAAGGCATCCTTTGAAGGAGAAACATCATTATACATTAAAGTCTAAAAGGATTTTTTTCAAAAAAGTCTGTAAATATTTCCTCTGTGGAGAAATACCCTCTCATAACTGCTTAGTGTCTATGTGGTTGTCTCTATGTCAAAAGGCTGATAAATGCATCACAGACCACTAGGAGATGCTTAAGTGAGGAGACCTTGTGAAAACCTGAGTCCCACCCTTCTCAGAAGTTCTCCCATAATCCCCATGCGTCTAAGGTAATGAGAAGGAGGGTAAAACCAGAGGAAAAAAAAAATCAGCCTAAGATGAAGAAGAAAAAATAAAGCAAAACACAAACACAACATAAAGGGGTATGTATTATGTAATCCTAATGATGCCAGGGCCTTGATTTTGCTATGACATTTATCTTCGCAAGTGAAGTTATCAGATTATCTTTTTCATGAAGGAAGGTAAATGTTACAGGCCTAAACCCTCACGTAAATAGGCACAGAGGTGCTCTGGGTTGCACTGAGAGATCAGGAGGCAGCTTCACAATGTGGTGCTGGAAATAGCATGAGAAGTGGAAGAATATTTTCACCCTTGTATTTCTGAAGGAGGTTCAGCTTGACAGGGAAACTGGTAATGTGGTGATTTGGGCTGTTGCCAGTATGGGGGTTAACAAGACAGATAGTTATGCATTCAACCAAAAAAAAATAGTAAATGTAAATAGTACTCTGGTGTGTAATTTCCCTTTTCCTTGATGTTTTTGAATGTTCAAGTCTGTTAATACCTGTATCACACATGACTGAGCCTTTTTATTACTTTGTCTGTTGGTGGAAGAACTTTCAAAGTTTATATATAGTGAGGCCTAGTAGTCTTAATTTTGTACTAGCAACACAGTCAACCCTGTCATAAGCACGTCAGACGACATGCTGAAATCTTTGGTTTTGCTGATACTTTTATTAAAGGATTATTCTAGATCCTCACTGCTCTGGTGAGAATCTGGTCTTTGTGACCTTCTAATTCCCTTTCAAATTTCCACTATTTTTCATTGTACTCACTTGTTCTTGTGCTATCATGGTGCTGTAGTACGAGTAGTTCTCCTCCCTCCCTGCTGTTTGCCCGTGGTGTATTTTTAGGTAACAGTCCTTCCCATCACAACCTTCATGCTTACTCTGCAAAGAGGATAACATTTTTGTTTATATTAAATACTTTTTTTAAAGCTGGAGTTATTTCACTTCAAAATGAAGAGCAATGTTGAATTGTTGATTTACAGAGAATGGGAGGAGGAGATATCAACTTAGGGAAAATGAAGTACTTTCCTACTTCGTGAGAGAAACTTGTCTAAGCATTCTTAGTATTCTTCCCTTTGGGCCGTGATACCATTGCTAGGTTATTATTTAAGCACTGTGTCAGATAACTGACTGTTGTAAAGACAGTGGGTGGGTTTCCTTCCTGTTTGATAATGATATTCCGAATTTGGTGACGAACAGCTGCACTTCAGAGTGCATTGAAGCACTAGGCACAGTGAGTGAGGATGCACTTGTGGATTATTAAAACTGGGATTGCTGATTGCTGTCATGCAATCATGTCCCCACAGCGACTTAACAGGTGAACAAATGGGACAGAGAAGAGCCTTTCCGAGGAGCCAGGGAACAGTACGCATAGTCCTTGACTATATAACATGTATTACTGTTCAGCTGGCTGCAGAAAAGTGAAGATTATTTTGACCTATTTGTAAAGAAATCAGTACTGTTTGGTGCTGGAGAATTTGAGTTGTCAGGATGGCAACTGAATTTTTTGGTGGATAATGTTTGGCTGTTAAATAATATAGCAAAACAGGATTTGATTAGTGGAGGGAAGGGAAGCAGTTTTGCTTCATGGGGTGTTTTCATATGCTCTAATTATTTTATTCAGTTTCAGAACATATCTTGTAGATTTGAATTTTTCAATAAAAGGGAAGCTAGCCTCTGTCTCACTTTTTCCTTATGGATATCCCTACAATCTTTTGATTAGCACACCTCACAAATTAATTGTTAAGTAATCAGATTAAACTAACATGGCTTCATCAGAAACTGATTTAAAAAAAAAAAACAAAAACAAAAACACCACTGACAGAACAACAAAAAACCCCAAGTCTTCTGTACAAACTATCACAGTTCATTTTCATGAATGCAGAAATTCCAAGGAATTTTTCCTTTGCTTGAACATAGTGCTCTTAGCTGTTCCAGTTGTTCCAGTGGTTCTAGGCACTACCGCAAAAGAGTCTCACTGTAGAGAGAGCAAATTACCATCATTAAATTTTCATCTACATGTGAAAGCTTGGAAGTAGAGAGACAGAAAGAAATTGGGGAATATATTGTACATTGCAATAGTCTAATTTTTTTTGTCTTTTTTAGCTTCAGGAATGGAGCTGTCTATCTGAAGAGGACTCTCCCCAAATATTTGTAGTCTTCAAGCTCATTCTGCTAAAGACTCTGGTGTTACAACTGCATCCTTTCCAGAATGGCTGAGAAGGCTCCACCAGGGATCAACAAAAAGTCTTCAAGGTCTACCCTTTCCCTGCCTCCAGAACCAGTGGAGATTATTAGGAGCAAAGCCTGCTCGCGGAGAGTTAAAATAAATGTTGGTGGACTCAACCATGAAGTGCTGTGGAGGACTTTGGACAGACTTCCAAGGACACGATTAGGAAAACTCAGAGACTGCAATACTCATGAATCTCTGCTAGAAGTATGTGATGACTATAATCTAAATGAAAATGAATATTTTTTTGATCGACACCCGGGGGCTTTCACTTCCATTTTGAATTTCTACAGGACAGGGAAACTACATATGATGGAAGAAATGTGTGCTCTTTCTTTTGGCCAGGAGCTCGATTACTGGGGGATTGATGAGATATATTTAGAATCTTGCTGCCAGGCAAGATACCATCAAAAGAAAGAACAGATGAATGAGGAGCTGAGGAGGGAGGCAGAGACAATGCGTGAGAGAGAAGGGGAAGAGTTTGATAATACCTGCTGCCCAGAGAAAAGGAAGAAGCTCTGGGACTTGCTGGAGAAACCCAACTCATCTGTGGCAGCAAAGGTAGGATTAACAGCACGCTTAATGCAAAGACAGTAGAAAGTGGAGTCATGACCCGTGTATCTGACATGCGTGAATTGATAACTTTCACTTAAATATTTAGAGAAAATAAGAATATAAAAATCTGCATGTCATGAAGTGAATACACTCAAATTTGTCCTAAACCCCACTGAAATCAGCAAAAGGAATCCTGCTGGCTTCAGTTGGTTTTAGGCAACTGCTAGACTTGACTTTAGTTGTATATAATCTGAAACTTCTGTATGATTGTTAATGGATTTCACATTAAACTCTTCAATGAAAATACAGCCAGAGAGCGCTACTTACTTTTTTGTTAGAAAAGCATTTGGTTATGAGAAACATACATTTCAGTATCGCTGTTTATTACAGGCATTGCATAGGTGTGGTATCAGTGTCTCATAAGGTGTGCTGGATGGGTTGTCAAAGAGTAGTGTCAAAAGCCGCTGTCTGGCATGGTGTTATATTGGGCGAGGATTGCATTATGTTTTCTCTTATACTATATTTTTGCAATCAAGAATTAGACTGTTCTGTATAAAAGTATTAAAATATGGAAGCATACGTATGCATATATTATTAAAGTATATACACATACGGTTTTGTATGTGTGCATGCGTATGTATATAAGCAAGTATATATTATATACAAAAATATATATACAGACATATATGCATATGTATGTCTGTATAATTTGTATATATTCAGGCAGAAATGAGGAAACATTCAGGTGAAGCCTTGTTCCAGTACTGCTGTCTTCAAACAAGCAAGTTGGCAAAAGTCTCACTGATACAGTGGAAGTTTACCCTTGCTAGGGAAGTGGGACTGCACACGCAGATGTTGGTGCTGCTACTTCAAAGAAAGATTTTCTTGCTTCTTGAGGAACTTTATTGTTCCCTTTGTGATGTGAGGTACTACTAAATGTGAGGAAAATTGTGAAAGTTTGTCTCCAGTTTGAACCGCTCAGAGCAAAAATGTTTGGTGTTTAGATTGATGTTCATGTTAAGCTTAACTGTGGCTTTGTTTTCTGCTGTTGATTTGTTATTGGATGCAACACTATTGGACTAAGGTAAGTTTTAAAATATGATAGTGGAATGGACAAAAACCAGAACCCTAGCAAAGATTTTTCTTGCAGCAGCAACTTCTTACTATTGAGGTGCAATACACATTTTTTTTTTCTCTTTTAGTTTTTCGTGGTGGCCTGCATAACTGTTTAAGCAAGGACTGATTTACTTCTGTAGAAACAAAATATTTATTGTGCCAGAATGCAAGGTTCATAACTAGAATAAAAGCTTACAGGAGAAGAAAAATGGTATTCAGAATATTTTAGAAAATGATATGAATACATTTCCTGCTTCTGAGATACATATTCTAGGCCATATGTTCCTCTCCAGGAGAAGAAGCAGAGGGGAAGCAGATGGGCATAAGTTGTGCCAAAAAGGGTTCAGAGAGGCTGTGTTACACACCGTGATCCCCTGGTACAAGCGAGCATCCATCAGCCCCCCCAGCACTTTTGTGACACAGCTGCTACGCAGCCTGCAGGGCTCAGGGACCAGCTTCTCAGTGCTGCATGGCTTGAAACGCGGCTGATGTGGTCTGTAAGGGGAAAGAGACCTCTTGTTCTCCTGGAGGTGTTTTTGTTTTGTTTTGTTTTTAATTTTTATTTTTTTTTTTTTTAAACACAGAAAAGAAGCCAGTTGCCTATAGGGCTTGAGACACATGCTTTATTAGTGTTTTCCTAAGACTAGATAGGAGTCAACACAACAGTAAGGTGGACCAGATGACAAGGGATAAACTCCAATAGTGATTCTTATGTTCTTTGCTGGTGACTCTGGTTAGCATTCGATCATTGCTTTGCTTGGTGGATAAATGCAGAAACATAGTTTCTGGTTAAACTTGGTTAAACTTGCATGAGTGCTTGCCATTGGCTGACCTCTGCTCATGGTCTACAGTGCCCTGTCATGGATTTGCTTGAAAGTAGCTAGGCCAACTCTGAGCTTTTAAGGAAATCCCCCTTTGGCCACTCAGGCCAGATTTTTCTTCAGGTTTTGCAAATGCATGTGGCCATCTCTTTCATTTCCTGAGGTATCTAAATATTTTTTTTCCCTTTTTTATTTCCCTTTTTACTCATCTCCTGGTCTGACTGAATGTTACACTTCTGTGCTTTCATCCTACAGGGAGTTTCCCATTGCACTTGTATACATGTTGCAATGGGTTTCATTATTTCAGTTGCCTTCTGTCTAAATTAATGCCATCTGATGTGATTTCTGTGATTCTAGCAGCTGGAAGCCACTATATTTCTAGCAACCCTCAGTCTGTAAATATATATATATGAGCCAAAATTATAGGCAGATACATGCATGGTATCTCAGAGATGGCTGTAGAAATTTGGCTGATTGACATAAAGGAGAGCAAAAACTGTCTTAGCATATTCAGACTTGGGGAACATAAGCAAACAAGCAGAGTTGCATGTAAAACAAGATGTGCTGGAATCAGTTGGATGTACCTCCAAACACTCTGGAGCTGTCACAGATTGTGTTAGGTTCTGTGGCAAGGTTTTATCTGAATGTTTGCATAACATCACTTAACAGATTTCTTGTCTTTTGTTCCATTATGTGATAAGTTGCTAGTTTGTCCTGAAATAAGAGGCAGAACCACCTTCTTTCCTCTGTAGGAGTGGAAAGGATGGTGGGATTTTGAGAGTGAAAAACTGGGAACCAAATGAGTAAATATTATCATGAAGCCTTGAATTCAAGTATATGCTCCTTTTCGAACTTCTATAGAAAGAGATGAAACGCTGTTGTGCATAGCTATCCTACAGATGCCGTTCAATCATTCAGATCCAGTGTAGCACCCAAGCAGTTGACAGGAACAGCTTGCCTTCTAAACCCTTTCACGTAAAAGATTAGGAACGTCAGATAAACACTCAGGTGTGGTTTCAGTATGTGGCTGTCTTGCCACTTCTTGATTCTGCTAAGGTCCCTTCTAGGTCTGATACAAAGCTTACTCATTTAAGGGGGAGTCCCACTTGGGATTGGGCACCTCAGGCCAAATCCTGCACCTTTTGTGGCCAGTGAAGGGGTGCTGCTGACTTCACTTACAGCAAGGTGAGACACAACAAGGTGACAGTGTATGAACAGCAAGTATTTCATAGGGTTTGTGACATTAATAGGAGAGAGCAAGAAGTATGTGTGGCAAAAAATGAAAACTATGGTTAGCTAGTAAAAAAAAGAATATTGTAAGTCAAGTACTGTCGCACAATACAGGCAAACTTTACTATGTGAGGTTTTTTTAATTTTAGTAAATGCAGGCATGCACCTAATCTCAGTCACCATCACCATCATCATCATCATCATCATCATTAATCTCCTAGGCACAGCAGTTGTTGTTTAGCCCTCACCTCAGCAAAGATCTCTGTGAATTCAGAGGTTTTAACTGAGGAACACAGGATTTGCCTCCATTTTCCTGTGTTCTCACTCATAAGCTTTTTAAGTAGGACTAAGACACAGTCTTCCAGAAGTTTGGTCATTTCAGAGATACACAGTGATATGAAATGAGGAGCAGTGTTGTATGTTCTACAACCCAGAGAAGTCCCAAGGCCTGGTCCCCAGGCCACAGAGTTCAGCAAGATTCTGGCATTATTTGATTCCAGAGTAACACCTGACTTTCAGATCAGATACTTATTATTCAGATACTTATTGTATAACCAGTATATTGTAAAAACTCCATCTGAAAAAAAAACAAAAAACAAACCAAACATGTTTTACAAATGCATAGTGAAGCAAAACAAAACAGTTTGAAACTTCATGGCAAAGAGGTCTGAAGCAGAATAGACCTTCTCCAGAGTGGGATTATGCTACATCCATTTTTCTCATTAAAAGTCTTTCCTTTCACCTTGGAGTTTTTGTCTGGGAAGTAAAAAAAAGTCATAATTTGATCTTCTAATTATGGTTTCTGGACCTATAGCAGTTTCTTTAGCGCAGTAGCGTATCTGAGCAACGGTAGTATGACAGTATACCATCAATAGTATGAAAGTCCTCAACAGACACCGGAACGAAAGTTGATTTCAGTGGATGTGAATTGACTGCAGCTGGATATCATCAGTGACCACAGTTCAGCACCTTGCTGAACTGGGATACTAAGGATGAACCTGGCTGAGCTGATGCCTTTTTAACTACGTTTCTGTTATCTTGTTCTGTACAGCGCACTTAAAATCAGAGGAGCCTTACTTTGGAACGACTGTGGATCAAAAGAACCCATAAATTTAATGTTTCTTTCAGAGTGTTAATGCAGGAGCTCTTCCTTTCATTCTTGTTTATCGGATCTTAAGAGCCTGATTCTTTTCTCACACTTGTTTTATATTGATGAAACTCATTTGACTCAAATATGTATGGAATGTTTCTAGTGCAGACAATCCAGTATAAATATAGAGTGAATGAGGTCAGAAGTAAGTGGAATTTCTAGGAGAAATGGAGAGCCTATATCTGCCTAAATATACTGACTCAATCACCTTTCATCTACAAGAGTATTTTAAGTATTATCAATAAATATCACTTAGATTTTCCATTTGGTATTTTATATCACAGGTTGGCCCTTCGGGTATCACTAGAGAGTAATTGCTTGGGATTGATTCTACAAGTCTTTCTTGTGCAAGTCATTCTTTCCCACATGAGTATTTCCTTAAAGCTCAGTGTGACTATTAACTGATCAAGTATAAAAGGTAGTATAAATAAGTTAAGTCATTTAAAAGAATTACTAGTCAGTCATACTCTGTCCTTGATTTTTTGCGTAACCCCTGTTAATGTTCATACACAGAAGGGTAAAATATTGGCCTTTGTGGTTCTGCAGCATGGGGTTTGCCTTCTTTAAAGTTATGTGAAACCTGATGGGGTTGAAAGTGTTCTCTGTTAATTCTGTTTGTCTCACTGCATGGCTCATTTGTCCTTATTTTGTTGATTTCTTTTTCTTGGCGTTTGTTTCCTGGGTTTTTTGCATTACATTACTGATTGTAACAAGAATATTCCTTCTGTATGAAAAGCACGCTAATTTATCAGCCAACTAGTGGATTGTGGATTATAGAAAGTATAATTATCCAAAGCCTGACTGGCAATCGTGAGGAGTCTGTGTGCTGCATTCAGTAACTAATCCCCTAGGTGAAAAACTTCCTTTGGGAAAAAAAAAATAAAATGCATGAAAGAGAGGCTTCAGGCCACTGGTGTTTATTTACCTACCAGGTCCATTATGGCCGGTCTTGCTCTAACAACTTCCCAGGATAGGACACACCTATTATACATTTCAATAAGTCTGTTTTACATGTAATTCACACTGACTCTCATGCGTATTTAGATGTTGTAGAGCCACGTTAGAATGCTCTTCCAATAAGTGCAAATTAGCAGAGCTATGACTTCAGAATAGAGCTGTGTCATGTAAGATATTTCGGTATTCCTTTGCAAATCTTTATAATTTACCTCCTAGATTGTCACACAGTGTTCATTCAGGGGCACACCCTGATTAATAGTATACTACTGGTTCGTTTGGGGTTGAAGAACATATCATCTATGCTCAGAAGACCTTAGGAAAACTTTTAGTTGGTTGGTTGTATCGCAAAGAAGAGCTATAACACATAAGAAAACTGTCTGTCAACAGCTGAATGTTTGCACTAAGAATGTTAGTGTTCAAATGAAATAAATACTTTTTCTTATGTCTACATCCTTTGTCATGTTATATGAAAAAAACTCTCTTCTTGCTTAGTTCCTTTTCTCAATTTAGATTATCATGCTCTGTGTCATCCTGATTTTGTTAATGTTTCTCCCTACAAAAGCTTATATTCTATGTGCTTTCCCTTCTAACCGTAGACCAAGGATGAAGATGACAGAGATATCAGACTCTCTCTTTGTTAAAGTGTGAGGAATGGCTTTTGTGCTACTTTAGTTCCCACAGGTTTTTGTATTGTATATAGCATACCTCAGAGCATGATAACATTCATTGAAGATAAGTGGTATTTTCTAGCTGATGTGTGGGTTGAACTTCGGTTTGATCTCTGGTTTCAACTTATTTTTTGGGGAATCCTGCTATGACCCTTTATCAGAATGTACTACCCAAGTAAGCTATGATTTGCATTGTCACTCCTGATACTTCAAAGTCAAATGGCTGGTGAAACTAAGTTATGGTAAAACACAGAGAATGGTCACTGGTAATAAACATGTATTTTCATCTCAGCGTCATTTCTGGCCAGGACTCTTATTATCTCTCTTTGCTTTTAAGGTGAAGTTATTTTTTTCTGTCAAACAATAAAGTCAGTCAATGTGACTGTAAGTCAAAGAGATTATATTTGATCCTAGTCATTCATATTTAATAACTAAACTGTTTTAATGTCTTGAAAGACAAGTGAATATATTGTTTTTTCAATAGATATTGTATCAAGGAACACGGTAGACTGGCAGTAGTTAATTGATTTTGTTTTAAGAGCTTGTGTATGCTCACTGCCGAGTTGGTCATTAAAAGATTATTTACCTTCTTTATACTTCTTATGTGAAGTGTCACATAACCCATGATTCAGCATTTTTGGTCAGCCCGAGTATCATGGGAATAGAGCTCCCATCTGATCTGTCTTGCTCCAGAGGTCTTTAATACTTCAGTTACATACAGGTTCCCTCCAGCCCTGACATCTTATCTGTGGTGCGTTGAAAGCTTTTGCTGTAAACTTATTAAAAGAACTTACGAAAAACTACTATTGGCATAAAACGAGTAAAATGTCCTTTGAAATGACCCATTTATTATTGACACTTAATTCTCAGTAAGTCAGATGCTTAAATTTTGGAAGCAGTGCCAGGGGCAAAGATGCAGTGAGTCATATTCAGACAGTCTATCGCTGGCTTCAAGCGCTGGCACCAGGGAATATCCCCGTTCGTGGTACGAACTGTGAGAAAGGGCTTTGCCGACTCTGGTTTTATGGATACATAAAGAAAATTAAGGAGGTTTCATGACGAGTCTTGTGGAAGAGGGAAAAAGGTGAGAATAATTATGTTTAAAATTGGGGAAATCTGTTCTCCATATTTGGAAATACTTGGTAACATTTTGCAAAACAAATTTTTAAAGTAACAACTAGACTGTGTCAGCACTTGCAACACTTTCCACAGAACTACACAGAGGAATAGTCTAGGGTTTAGAATATACGAGATTACAGCAAGTTACCAGTAGGTACATTCTGTATGAGAACAGCTATTCTGTAAAGCAGGCCCTTTGCCATAACGGATAGAGAGCAATATTCCAATTTACCCCAGCCCCATGCATGCTTCTTAAGATAGGAGAGCAATTTAACTCTACGATGACTGCTTTTTTTACCAGTGCTCATATCCTATTTTTTTTTATAGTTGTTACCATAAATTAAGTGCAGTCCAGCATCAGTTGCATATATCTTTTAAAATATGTACTGCAGTATTTCTGGTTAGGATGGTAATGTTTTGTGCATTACAGCATGCCCCTCAGTAACGTCAGAGGCATCTCATGAGCTGGATTTTCAGCTGTGACATGTCACTTAAGCTGTGTCATGCCTGAGTGGCGAGACCAGGGTGTTGTGCCTTTCCCTTCACCCAGAGGCAGATCATATGTCCTAAAAATGTTGCATTTCCGTTCTGCGCTTTCATAAGCAGCTGCCAGTGCATTGTCTTCTCTCACATAAGATATTTGGAAGCAGTCAGATGTCAGAGAGATACACTAATAAATTAAATGATGTGAAGGTGATATTATTCGAAGGGTTATCCAGACTAAAGCTGTTGGGTGCAAAGGGCTGCACTTACTGCCTGGATGAAGAGGCTCCGTCTTGCTTTGGGAAAGCTGAGAATGTCACAAATCTACATGATAACCTGCAAAATGGCCTTTCTGTTTGAGTCTCTGATTTTGTTGCAAGATGCGGAAGAGCAAAAAGCTTTTCCCAAGTGACCAGGAACCCAAAGAGATTTCCACATTAGTTAATTTCAGAAAAAAAAAAAAGGCATGGTATTTATCGTGACATACGGCAGATTCATGAGTTTTCCCTTTGATAAAGATACGCGAATATTTGACGCATAGCGCCGAACCCCAGGTCCTTTGAGGGAATATTGAAAACAAGCACGTGACGCTGGCACGGCTGTTTCAAAGTGGCTTTGAGATCAAAAAAGGATCCCAGTAGAGTCTTTTTATCAAGCCACCACAGTCTGCTCTTCACATGCCTTGGTAACTGTCTCTTTGGGGAGGCGTGCAATAAGGCCAGGTTTTCAGGTGGGAGGAGTGTATTTTCATGTAAGTATATTTGATTTTCACCTGTTGAGACCCAGAAAACACCCCGCATTTGAACTCATTTGGTTAAGTGTACAGTGTCCTTTGCACGTGAATGTCATGGCATCACGAGTGCGTGAACACCTGTACTCTACGTACCCCACCTGAGACAGGTCATCCAATGTTTTTGAGCAACAGTGGAAAGGGGCAAGTTGTCTTTGAAAAGCACACTTAGGCACTGTAACTGGTAAATCAACATGTTGACGAACTGGCCCTTATTTCCAAAAAGTGTATTTGGTGGTGCTGGAGCTTTTAGACATGCATATCCTATGTGTAATTGACAGATTGTCACAGGTTGTCAGATATTGATAGATAAACCTTTTTTTTTTTTTTTAAAAAACTCATGATATTGTACAAAGAGAAAATGTGTGAGATGGTGGAAGCAATCAGAGCAGTAGTTTTCTTTTGGTACTTAAGCACCTACAAACTGCCTGAATCATACTTGCTCAATTTTCAAGTCATCTTGTAACTACTTGTTATAAATATTCATATAGGATTTTGTCTAAGATGTACAGAAGGGCAGGAGCCAGAACATGGGATGCAAACCTGAAGTCTGAGGAAATTTTTACCTGAATGACAAGGTGAACTCCTGAGGTTGGGCGAGTCTTAACCCACCTCTGAGGCTCACGTTCGTTCCTCACTGAGAACCTTTTATGCCCGCTGCTTGTGGGAAATGGTATTGTGCTCCCTGAAGCTCCTGCCTAAGAACCGACACTTCACTGGACTAATAAAAAAACCTGCTGGGATTATCTAAGCTTTTCTGTTCTAGCCTCTAAAAGGCAGGTTAAATAAAAGTCCAACAGAAGCAAAGTTCTTCACAAAACAGCTCTTAAAGGGAGATCAGTTTTCTCTGAGGCAGTAATGAGTTTCAGAATGCCAGGGCACTTTTGTTACCCGGAGTTCAATGTCTTCACTCATCTTTCATTGGGTCCATCCTGATGCAACCAGAGGGTTTAGATTTTGCTTTAAATAGCTCAGGTATGGCACACGCCAGAGCTGTCCCAAGGACAGCCAAGTTGCAGTGACAGTTTTGGGTGTCACTCGACATTTGCAGAATGCCCCTCTGGAAGGGGTGGCTGCTGTCATGCTTTGGGTCAGTCCAGCTTGCCTCGATTTCATGTGTTGTTAGAGATGGTATTTTTTGTGCCGAGATGGTCCCGTTTTTTGTATTCCCATGACAGACAACAATAGCATCAAGTTTTGTTTAAACACTCATGTTCACACAGATTCTTTCCCAAGCACTGTGATCTCCTTTCAGATTGCTTATGAAGGCTCCTTGGGTGATTTGTCTGTTCTGCTTTACTGAAGCACCTACTGCTGTGTTTGGCTTTGGGAGAGGTTTTTCTGGAGGACAGTGGATATTGCTAAATTAAAGTAGTTAAGGTAATTCTTTTGCAGACTGCCAGAGATTATCTAAAAGTGTTACAGGCTTGTTCTGAGAAGAACTGTGAACTCATTTCCATTTCTATTATTTTCACAAAGCCTTTATATTTTCGTATATTCTCTTCTAACATTTTTGATCTTAATTCTTCTGTGAAGTTAAATGCCATTTGAAAAAATGTTTCAAAAGTATCTTGGTCTGTGGTCCGTATATGTATTCAAATAAATTTTGTGAGATTATGGCACAGAAAAACTTGGCTAATGCCCCTGAATTCTGTTAAAAGACTGACATTGACTTCAGAGCACTTGAGACCTTTCCTACAAGCATTTAGTACAAAAAGGCAAAATGCATAGTATGAAAAGAGTATATGGGTACATGGCTAGCCCTGTTTTACTGAACCCTACAACCTTTTTTAGAATTCAAGCAGGAGAGGCAAATGACATAGACATCATTTAATGCTGCGGCTGTAAGTTCAGGCTGCATCTGATCAGAAGTCTGTTCTGCAATGACCAGCCCTTCTAGGCCAGCATGGTACAGTTTAGTCTCTTCACTGGTGATACATAAGGTAATTGCAGGAGTGGCGAGCACTTGCCATACCATGGCAGGAATTTTAACTAGCCACTTCGGCATCTCCAAATCAGATGGCTGGAAGCCCACTTAAAGCTCTGGGGATGGATAGGCCATGCTCATGAATCCAAAATGAGGACTGAAAGCCTGGAGTCATTTTGAGATGCTCTGCTGTTTTTGTCTGTGTCCTGGCAGAATGCTTAATGACCTTTCAAACTGAGCACAGGTGGCTTCTCATGACTTCCCTTTAGCCCAAGATCTGCATATGGTCAACATTTTTTTCATTTTATGATTCAGGATTTTCTGTGTTTCTTTACAAGCTGTTACTGAACTGCAGGTCTGTGCAGTGCAATTTGCTGTGTTTGACGGTGTTTAGCTGAGGTCATGAGAGTGGCATCAGGTCCATGAGAGAGCTGGCTCCTTGGGAGATAAGCTGTGAGGCTGAAGGTCCTGTGGATTGCCTTGATGAGCAACTTGTGCATTGGGAAGAAAGAATTATTTTCCAGACAGGATTAAAAACCTAGATTGATGTTCTTTTACTTAAATAAATGGTAGATGAAGTACCAGAAGGAAGTATGGTGTGGTTTCATGCTACAGTGAAGTTCATTATAAAATACATTATAATCTGGGAAAAATCCCAGTTATTTTTTGACGAAAAATAGAATGAGAAATCCCTACAGTTCTGCTGTTTATTCTGGTTTGAGTCAACGAATTTTATGGGAAACAAAGCAGAGCAGAGCTCACAGATTACTTTACGAGGTATACAAGCTAAATCCTGTGAACCGAATGCTAAGTAACAGAGTTTCTCTGTGTCTTTTTAAAATATTATTTATGTTGACTTAAAAGTGGATTTTTCAAAATTGTAAAACAAAGGGAAAAAAGTTTGTAGGTTGACTTGTAAGGCCACTGGAGTGGCCCGTTAAGAAATTACAGAGAGAGCAATGTAAATACTTGTCCTTTCTCTTCATGTGCCAGTTATTATAATAGACAAGGTGTTTAGAGGGTGGATTAGATGCAGTTATTGGTGAAAAAGTCCCCATGTCCCCTTAGCTGAATATTAGGAGATCCAAATGAGTACTCAGAAATGAAATATTTTCACCAGAAATATCTTCACGTCACCGACTCTGGTAGTAGATGTCTGTCCTGGTCCCATGATAGCTTTATGCACTGAGTTTCCTGCATCTCCTCATGACTGTATTTTCATAAGAGGAGGTAGATACACCATGAAAAATGGACCGAAGAATCTCACCAAGAGAAGAAGGTGAAGATGTGAAGCTCTGGAAACCAGTAGAAGAAAGAAAGAAAGAAAGGAAGAAAGGAAGGAAGGAAGGAAGGAAGGAAGGAAGGAAGGAAGGAAGGAAGGAAGAAAGGAAGAAAAGAAGGAAGGAAGGAAGGAAGGAAGAAAGGAAGAAAAGAAGGAAGGAAGGAAGGAAGGAAGAAAGGAAGAAAAGAAGGAAGGAAGGAAGGAAGGAAGAAAGGAAGAAAAGAAGGAAGGAAGGAAGGAAGGAAGATGCTTTTAATAGAAAACTTCTTTAGATAATAAAACATCCATAGCAAGTTTCAACCAGCCCAAACTCTGTTCCAGCGTGATCCTTATCAAATAATTAATATTTCTTATGGTTCTGTTTGGCCATTTTTAAGTGGGACAATTCAACCCAGTATCTCAGGCATACAGATAAGATGTATTTCTTAATTTCTAGTTGCATTTTGTTTCTTAGGGTAAATGTTGTATTCTATAAGTATTTTTGCTAGCCAACATTTGACTCTCAGGACAATCCTTATACATTGGATGTTAGGAAAATTTCTTAATGGAAAGGATTGTCAGGCATTGGAACAGGCTGCAGAGGGAAGTGGTTGAGTCACCATCCATAGAGGTATTTAAAAGACATATAGACAAGATTCTTAGGGATGTTGTTTAGTGCTGGAGTTAGGTTATGGTTGGAACTCGTTGATCCTGAGGGTCTCTTCCAACCCAAACGATTCTATGATTCTGTGCTTCAGTGGACCTGATACAAGTTTATTGTAACTTGAATTTTAGGCTGATATATTCTGCTGCCCAATGTTGAGGTTGGTGTGCCCAGGTTTCATCTAAACTACATATCGAAAATTAACTCAAAATGCTGTAGCTGCTGCAATAACAGTGAAATGGTGAATAGTTCCTCTTAGCTTTTCGGTAGCTTCCTACCGAAGCTGTTGAATTCAGGAAGAAGCAATGCATTTTGTTATGTACTTGAATGTGTAGCTGTGGATAAAGTAAGTATGTTGGAGAGAGATTTTTAAGTAGAGTAGCTAATGGAGATGAGAGATCTTGTACTGAAGGGCAATCTGCTTGATGAGTGTATTATAGAGAGAATAGATGAGAGTGAGATGTGTTCTTTAGGAAGCATTCTCAGTTCTTGTTAACACCAGCAGTGATGGGATGGTGGGACAAGTCTCACTACAGTATTGTGTCACTAATGTTAGTAATGCCTGTATGGAGAACAAGCTCTTCTGAAATACTTCTCTTTGCTTTTCTGAAAGCAAATTAATTCCCTTTGAAGAGAGCTGGTGTGTCTGATTCACACGTGTCCTCTCCTCTCCGGCTGTCAGTATGTGAAAACAAATTTTTTAGTTTAGAGGAGTATGAAGTGGAAAACAACAAGCCTAACCTTGGAAATATCCATTATTGCACTGAATTCCTGGTAATGTGTCTGATATGTTTCAGCAAAACTGCATTTGCATTAACATGACTTCAGCATTTGTAACTCTGGCACTGTTTGTTTCCTCCCTAATTTGATTTAAAACCGAAACTCAACCCTTCCCTAAGCCCGTGTTCCTGAAGAGGAGGCTGTGTGTGACAGAGAAAGGGTTAACAAAGCACAGTTGCTCGTGGGCTTTATTTGCTGCCAATCTTTCACTGGGGCATCCTCCTCCAGTGCTGATCTGGAAAGGGAGGGTGCAGCTGCACAGATGTCTTCTGTTGTGAAACCAAGCTGAAAGTTGGCGTGAAAAGTGCAGGAGAGCCTGTGTCAGTCACTGAGAGCAGGAGGCACAACTGCACGTCTGTTCAATGCCTTTGCCCCCTCCCTCTTTCAAAGGGAAGAAGGGAAGAAAACCTTCGAAAGCGCTGAACCTTTCCTCATATTCCAGTTCTGTGAAAAGGGGTGTTATCCATCGGGAACTACACTGAGCTCAAGAGTGGTCCTGTCAGGAGGGGCAGTGCTTCAAAGGCAGATCAGTTTTACCAGCAGATCAGGAACACTGTGGCAGATCAGTTTTACTGACAGGAGTACACACATGACTGTTCCTTGTTCTACCTGGCTGATGATGGATGGAAGAAGCAGTTCTCTCCCGTGTGTCCTCCACTGCTCTGTCATAGGCGAACAGCACCTGCGGGCACAGAAATGGCACTGAACCTGCACAGAGGTACATGAGTAAAACTCAAAAGGAGAATGGAGGTTTTTACTGGATTTACCCTTTTAGTTTCCTGTGCCGGTATAAATACAGTTTTCTTTTCCCTCTTACACACGCATGAAGGAGTTAATCAGAAAGGACTCAAGCAAAAACCCATACTGCTGTTGTTCTGTTTTCTTAAGGTCTATATGTAAGAATCTCACGATATTCTTAATATTTTTGCTAAAATGTTTATTTTTTTTTAGTATTACTGTAAAACTTGTAGTAGAACTTGTCTAAAGTGAAACCTCCCCTCCAGAGGGATGTTCACATAAGTCTCCTGAGGTGCTTATAGCAGAAAGACTACACCCATTGACTGTGGTGTGCACTGCCATAACACTGATCTAGCATGTAAGAAGTAAAGAAAATATGTTTTTCAGTCGATGAAATACCCTAATAAATTTATACAATGATGTCAAATACTTTGGCATTCATGGTTTGGTGAGTTGTCCCAGATAAGGTAGATTTCCTGGGCTTAAGGGTGCTATTTTGAAACACAGTTGCTGTTAAAGGAGATTTACAGTGCTCTAAAAAAATGGGAGTGAGATAATAGATCAAAATGAAGAAGTCAGACACAGATCCAGGTTGTGTCTGAACTGCAAAAGCAGTCTTGTCTTCCCCATCCACACAAAACCTGTATTTGCAGTTGTGCCACTAGAAGCTGTCTCTGTTGTGCAATACTGTATATCTCTAGTATAGTACTTTGACATAGGAAGCCCTCCAGGCTGACGGTGGTGTTGATATTGGTGATGTTGAGAGTTCAGCCTCTGTACAACAGCTGCTGCTGCATATGGCCTTGCTGTGGAAAGGCGTGGGGCAAGTTGAGGGCTTCCTTCTGGGGCAGCCGAGCTGCAGCCTGTTTTGGAGACAAGCTGCCCTGGGGACAGAGCGGGGTGTCAGTGCACTGGCTGGCTTGTCATGTGTCAAAGGAAGAAAACCTGCATTAGGGAAGGAAACCTGCATCAGCAGGAAGATGCATGTTGGTTGGAATAACATATGCAATTTAGGTAACTATGTTTGCGTCATGTGCAAATCACCTAATATTTGAGCTGTAGAGCTGACATTATTTCATGTGGTAAGGGTTCAAGAAAAATGGAATAGGCAGTCTAAATCACAAGATAATTTGTTTAGGGCTAGAAGAGATTGTCGGAAAAGAAGACCAAGGACAAGGTAGCCAGTAAGAGAAAAATAGGCAGCAAGTATCTAAATGTGCTGAAGTTTTATTACTCAATTCTTCTTAAAAATCCTTACTTGATATCTCACTTAACTTTTTGTTTCTATTGTCAGACCTTTTGGTCAAAAAGATACGGTAGTGGCCATATGACATCATACAGGGGTTCTCCATTTTGGTGTGTCTTAATTCATAGCACAGATTTTCATCATGGTGACAGATATCCACTGAAAGAGGAGGTCTGACGACCAACCTACTTGTGGCTGAGATTATTCTGTGAAAGCAAAGCAGTGTTTTCTCCAACCGTGGAGGATGGAATTTTAGAGTAAGCAGGAGACAGCTGTTCCCTCATGTTTACTGACAGGACATCTGTATGTGTTAGGCACGTGCATACAAAAGTTACTGTGCAAACTGAGGTGGTTTGCAGCTGCGCTAGGTCATATAAGCATGACACCACATCAACCCAAATCAAGGTACCTCAGAGAGGGGTATACATTGTGCTTGAGAAAAATCGAATATGGTATTGTCAGCTTTTTTGTTGTGTAAATCACTCCTTGTAAAGATTGAGTGTCACAAGCTCACCTCTGTGCTGAAAACACATCTATTAAAGAAAGCATGAACATTTTATAGTATTTGGGGAGTAAAGTTAACGAGCCTTGCATACAAATTAAATGCAGAAAAGTAATGTATGTTCTCATCTGTCCCTAATGTCATTGTTTTAGTACTGAGTGCCTTGTAGTATTGGTTGATTTCAGACTTACAGCCATTTGACAGAGCAGAGAATCCCTGTTGTACAAATGTGGACCTGAGGTGCTCTGCAGCTACTTTAAGGTCACACAGAAAGTCCATGGCAAAGCAAGAAGCTGGATCCGAATCTTTCATGTCCTACACAGCCCCCTTCATCTGGGCCATCTTTCTGTATAGATCTGGTCTTGCATATTTTAGACTCTAGGCAGGCAGAGTTTATCCACCCCTATCATTACTAATTAAATAATGTTCTCATTTAATAATGCTGACAGAGATTTTCAAGCTTACAAGCCTAAGGGACTCAGATGTCTTGTTTCTATCCCTTCTAATGGGAAAAAAAGCTATTTTAGCCAATATATTGTGGTTGTTTCTGTTGAATGGTGTACGTGTCATAGAATCATAGAGTCATAGAATCGTAGAACACCAGATTGAAAGGGACCACAAGGATCATGTGGTCCAACCTTTCTCAGCAAAAGCACGGTCTAGACAAGATGGCCCAGTACCCTGTCAAGCTGAATCTTAGAAGTGTGCAGTGTTGGGGAATCCACCACTTCCCTGGGGAGATTATTCCAATGGCTGGTTGTTCTCATTGCGAAAAATCAGTTGATCCCAGAGTCTTTTAGTTTAGTTTAGTTCAATGCTGTTGTTTAAAGCAAAATGTATAGATTATACTATACTTATGGAATTTTAACTGCTACTTATCCTGGTAGCAATTTGCCTTTGATCAGATTTCTACTGTGTACTTGAAAAGTAAATTAATATTTAATTTAAAGTCAATAAAATACTTTATTGGTTGGAAAACGAAAAGGAATGCTAAAAGAAGAGATAAAAGAGTGAGAAAGTCTCAGAAGCATCCAGACTTTGCTCTAGATATTTATCCATAGTCATTGATTCTTAATTCCGTCCTGGTCTTTTGGCTTGAAAATTCCTTTTGTTTGGTAAGCAGATGTGAAGCATCTCCTCTGACAGGCTGCAACCTGCTTACTCTTCCACTATGCTTTGGACAAGCTGAATTTCTAACCGGTGCAGTCAACCTCCTTTAGATTCAGAATAACAGTATGTCCCATGCTTCAAACAGTCTCAGACCAGTTACAAGATTAAGCCTGTGCAGCTCATCAGATGGGATCAAACGTTTATTAAACTGAGAGATGCATTTTACAGTAGAAAGAACCACAAGAACATGTCTGCAGGAATGAGTTCACTTGGATTTGGTGAGGAGTATGTCTGAGTGTCCTAGGAGGAGACTGAGATAAAGGAAATTTTAAAAAATATATTCAGTGACCGAGAAAATATTTAGGTTTAGTAGCAGGTGTCAGAAGTCTCCAATCCTCAGCCTGCTGCAATTCTCACACCTTTACTTACCTATCTTTTGCATTAAGGTCATTTGGTGTTAGCTAAAGCAGTCTTTGCAGGACACCAGCCTTTAGGGAGTGTCTGATGTTGGTGTGACCCATGGGGAGCTTGGATGCTCCCTTCCTGGGGGGGAGGCACAGCCTGTCCCAATGTCTCTTCAGGGTCTCACGAACTGAGTATTCAAGTGTGAGATTTTGCAGTGATGCAAGACTTGCCAGCACAAAGGTCTTCCCATTTGTTTCTACCCACTGTACCCGTAATGTAACAGTAATGAACCCATGATGTAACAGTATTAGTTAGGTGTGACTACCTGACACTACCTACTTATAAGTATAAAGACATACCTGTATAGCAAAGCTGAAGCTGTTGTACTCTGAGAGAAAGAAATTAGTGAGATTACATCAGACTCTTCTTGTTTCCCCTGCTCATCAAATGTTTCCAGTAATGCTTCCTCTCATCTGTGGTTCCAACTGGAAAACGTAGGTATTGTTATTGTCACAACTACCCACCAGAAAGACCCAGAGCTGCCAGCTTTTCCTTCCTCCGAGAGACATAATGATAATAAAACATAGGCCCTAAAAGATGGTCCCTTTGCCTCCCGGTTTTAGAAGTGAAATTACCTGCTGTTAAGAGCATAAGCTTCCAGGGCTTGGTCAACATCCAAGACGCATTTGCTATGTTGCTGGGAATGTTTTTACTAACCAGTAGACAGCTGTGAACACAGAAAATGTTGAAGCAATTTAACATTCACTGTGGAGGCTGATGTAGCTTCATTACGTACAGAAAACAAGTCTTGTGTAGTGTTAGGTCAAGATGTGGGGCTGTAAATTAACAAGAATGATTTTGCCAAGCAGTAAGCCTATAGTAGGACTTAGTGAACACCACTAGTATCACTTCCATGTGACTGCCAAAAGAGAGAAGAAAGCAGTGAGATAAAACAATAAACAATTTCCATGGCATTTTTGTGGTTTCAAATTTTATTTTCAATTTTACTCAGAATTTGAAATTTTGAAATAGGATGCAGTGCAAAAATTCCTAAGCCAACTCCAGCTGGTCTAACCCAGGGCTAGCAGCTGGATTGCTGCATCACTCTTTGGTGCTACTCTCATATTAATTCATCTTGTTAAGAGGCAAGGCTTATTAATTTGGATGCAGGGCTATGCTGACAGCCACAGTGTTGCTGTGTATTATGAATGGACCGGCATGCTCAGTGGGATTTGATTTCAGCACCGGTTTCCATAGTATCGGGTCTGCATCTTCCATATTTTTTGTTTAGCATATTATGAAAGAGAAGAAACTAATTATACCTCAGTTGGGCAAGGGAAGGGCTACGGCTGTTGCATATTGAGACAAGACAACAATTTTGACATTTCGGAACAGTATATAATTTGTCAGGCCTATCCTGCAACTGTTGTCTGGATGGGACGTTTGTTTCCACTGTGACTCATGGTCACAATTAATCTTCATTACAGTAGTGTTGTGGCAGCCAGTAAAGAATCACCATCACCTGATGTCAGGGAGCTTGGAGGCTGAGTAGGTGATGGGCAGGAAAAAGGAAAAATATGTGGGTGCAGCAAAAGGAGTTGAGCAGGGTCGCGGTTACAGGTTGGTGCTGTTTCAGCATGCCAGCTGGGCTTCTGCAGGTTCAGTAACCACTGATGTTTTCTTAGACAACATGTATAAATCTTCTGTGAGTGGAGTTAACTTTCCTTAGTTTTGTCTGCACCTTGTTCCAATTTCTCACTCTTGCGTGGCTCAGAAAGAGGCTGAGCTTGGCATTCTGAAAAGGAGAATAAATGCAGTAGGTAAGCTTGGATAAAGTCTTCACCTGACATTGCATTTAGTCATTTCTCTATATAACAAACAAGTGAATTGAAGACATTATAGAATTTTTTTTTTTTCAAACAAAAAGCAGGAAAAATAGGGCAGGTGAAGCAGCATGCAAAATCAGGGTGATCATCCACTAGAGAGAAGGTAAAAAAAGCTCTTTCCTTAATTAAAAATAGGACAAAGATCAATAAAAAGCCAGTGCTGGCAAGGTCCTAATTAAGCCAGATATGTAAAACCAGACAGATCAATATATGTTAAGGTGCTATGTAAATCATCTAACTCGAAAAAAAAGAGGAAAATGCGGTGAAATGCTGAATTTTATTTGAGGATATTTGCCAAGTGTGTTTCAGAGCCTTATTGGAAGGAAACCCATCAACCTGTAATATTAAGCTACAAAGTATGTATGAATGTTAGAATAAGTCCCACCGTTGGAGGAAAGCTCCTATACATTAAGAGTGATGGGTTTGCGCTATCAGGAGGGAGTCAGAATCCCAGATATAAACAGAAAGAATTAAATCCTACAGCTGTACTACCCTCTGCTTCACTTGGGTGAGGACAGGGATTGTGAAAAGCTGAAGGAAAGGCTAACAACACAATACTATGTGATATAAAGAGCAGATGTTTAGACACCATAAATGTATGTTTCAAAATATAACCGTAAAAGCACTATTAAAAATGAACATATTGTTTGGAAATTTGTCATAATTTAACAATCAAAAATAAAAAGGACCTACTATAGAAATACATAATTAAAAAAAAAATAAAAATTCCACGAAGCTGAGAAAATTTCCTGGAATCAACTTTAAAGAAGCAAATACAGTGGTGGTGAGGAAGACCTTGTACAATTGTATTAGCACTTATTAAAAAAATCAATCCTACTAGCTAGCATGGTAAAACAGCTAATTGAAGAGTTTTATTGCAAATAAATAAGCCTTTGTAAAGTGGAATTCATGTCCAAACAAGAAAAACAGAGAGCATAAGCACAAGGAAATAGTTGCCAAATGCTGCTGTAGGCAGCGAGATGGGTTCAGCCTCCAGCTCTGGAAGTCCCCAGCCACAGGTTGCTGATGTTCAGTGTACATACTGAGGAAAATCTGCCCGAGCTCTTCCCTTTTATTCTCTTTCCCTGGCACTGGGCACTTTCAGATGTGTGGTAAAGAGCTGGATGAACCGTTGCCCTGTCCTGGACGGGGACATTTTTGTATATGTTCATATGGGAATGCTCATCCTCATCCTCCTCCTCATGTACTGCCGCAGTGTGCTAGGAGTTTTCTGAGCAAGAGGGCGTTGCTGCTATTTCAAGGTCAAATGGCCCCTGAGCTGAGCTTTGTGTTTGTTTGCTTTTTTGTGGTTAACGGTGCTATTTCAGTTCCTTGAGTTTATTTAATCGAGCTGTGTCCTTGTGCTCTTCATACCCAAACAGTTGATCAAACAAGGTGTGACTGTAGGGGCTTTTTGTCACTCTGCAACCTGAAGGGGAAGCAGAGAAGTTAATTAGCAGAAATGTGGTTAGAAAAAGACACCCAAGAGAAATGTCAAGAAAAATGCACCATCCTCCCCCAAATCACGGCAGCTCTCCTTGTTCCAAGGCCAGAGACAAATCTCAGCTGGGGCCCATTTCCAACAATGCAGAAGACAACGCAGAGCTGCCCCCTGAGAGCTGGTCACCATCTCTGCTACATCCTTGTATCTACACAAGATACCATGGTTTTTCTTTGGTGAAGCCAGGTTTCGATCTTCTGAGTCTGTTGTGTTGGGTTTTTTGGGTGGTTTGTTTTGGTTTGTTTTGGGGTTTTTTTGTTTGTTTGTGTTTGTTGTTGTTGTTTGGTTGGTTTTGTTGTGTTTTTTTGTGACTTGAAAGCATTTAGCTACTAGGCTTTCTCAGGGTCATAAAATGTTTGCAGTGAGAAATAAAGGAGAATTTTTTTTTTCTTTTGAGTGCTAGTATGAATCATTGACAAATAGCAAAGAAATGAGCCCTCATTAATCGTAACAATCCTTGTGGAAAACAAATATTGAGCAGGCGCATGTTAGGGAGTGTCTTCTGTCAGATCTGCTTTCAGGCAAGGCTAATGTGGAAGTCTTCCCTGTTGTACTGTGCAGTAGCACTCGTTCTGTCCTATGGATGCTAATTTCATTAGGGATTAGCTAAAAACCAAGATTCATTTAGAAGGCAATTACCCCTTTGCTTCCATCCCTGCAGTTTCTCAGACAGATGTGTGACTGGATAAAGTTGACAACCATAGAGAGCAAGTTCAAGACTGGAGACAATATTACAGTCTAGTAATTTTCCCCTTCGCTCCCTGTACCAGGAGATAACCCCCTAATTTTTAAACATGGTTTCAGCAATAAAATTTGTATTTTTTGTGCTTGGTATAGAAATATATGTACAGGTAGAAATATGGCAACACTTGAAATACTATAAGTGGAACTCGTATTTTTTGTATCTGGACTTTTGCATTTCAAATTTTCTTTCTTGCCACTGATTTCATAAAAATTCCATTCCAGGAGTGTGGAGACACTGGAATATGGCAGTTGTTGGAGGACTTCATTATATACTCAGCTAGTGAAGCAAATGCGGTGTGTGATTAGGAAATCTGCTAAAGCAAAATAGTCTCTCAGTTATTCGTCCTTTAGAGTCAAATGTCTTCAGAGCAAATTTTAGTCCCCGTGAAGAGATTTTTAGAAGGGCTAGTAAGGGAATATTTATCATCCAGTAGATTTGTATATTTTAGTGCAATGAAGTGAAAGGTATCAATCTACAAGTCAAGGTATCAATCTACAACATAAAAGACCATGTTTTTTTCTATACCTTATGGCATTTAAGAAATGTCACTTGATATAGTATATAGTGGTTTAGTTTCTCTAACAATAGGAAATACAGTGATCTGTGTGAAGGAAAATGACATGGTGTCTGGCTCTTTAACAACTTGTGCAAATAAAAGGGGAATCGAAAGAACATTTCAAGTGTCAGCAGGTCGTGTGATAGGGAGTAGTCCCGTTCACCAATATTTTAGAGTCTCACACTGCCTACGGACATTGTATAAAGCCAGAAAAACCCTCATCGAGATCTTATATATAATTTCAGGAGACAAAAAAACTACAGAAGGCAGGAAAGGTTTCCTCCAGCGATCCCAGAAGTGGAACAGTAGCACGGTCTCAGTTCTGCAGCGGTGCTGCTGTGGTGGGTGACCTGACCAACACCTTGCGCAGCATCTCACTGGTGCCCACCACAGCCCCAGCCCAGGAGAGAAGCCACAGCCCTGCCCTGGCGTGAACCGTGTGTTCCTGTCGGGTCCAGCTTTCAAACCATGTATTCTGTGTTTTTATACATATGTATATGTATGTCTGCGCTTGTATGTATGCATATAGATTCAGACATAATCCTTGTCAGCAGCTTCCAGTGCTTGTCTTATGGAGAGGAAAGCATAAGCAGTTTCCTTCAGAAATGCTTTTTGACATAAATCCCACATGTCCCACTTTGTAATATTTTTCATTAAGTGCTTGGTAGCTGAACTCCTGTTACCCCAGCTTTTTCAGTTGCTGCTGAGATAGCAGTCTGTGGAAAGAGTGTTTCTTCCAAGGTTTGTTTTTTCACTTGTTAAAAAGTGTAAATAATAGAAGATGAAGAGGTGAACCTTCTAAACTCACACTGAACTGTTTTACATTAATTGAATTTTACTTAGGTATCAAATCTTTCAGGTACTGAGCTTCAATTTTAAGGCTTCTAATATATTTTAAAAAATGCTGGTTTAGTTGGATTACTCTGCAACATTAGTAAATACAAAATCTGCAGCAAAGATAGAATTCAGCCCTCTGTGTTGGCAGGAGTCCTGCTAGTTGGAGCTGAACTGGCTCTCCAGACCCAGTCCCACTGCGGGAGATCTGAGGGTTTATGCCTTCTGCTTCTAGCACAAAATGAGGTGCCTGAGTCAGGAGTCTGATTTTCTCCAGGTCCATCCATAGTCAGGGAAAATAGGAGCTCAGCCCCTTAGATAACTTGCCCTTCTTCGCTGACTGCAGAAGGAGCTCAAGGCTCAGGCAGGCATCTCGGTTCGGCAATATGGACCTCAGAGAGACCACCTGTATGGCACGGGTAAAGATTTGCCAAGTTGTCTATCAGTGCTGCATCAGCAAATGCAGCTCTCAAAACCTTAACAGCAGGCATGCCTGACTTCACCAGAGGTAGGGGAAAGGGAAGACAGAGTGGGTTTGGTGTCCTGATCCATGTTCACTGTATGAAGTCAAGACACCTCTCAGTTTTCTCATTCTGTGAGGCAGCAAGATCAGCTCTCTGCTTAGCTTCTCCCATCCTCTCTGGTTTGGACGGAAGCTGCAGCTTTTCCAAAATACTTATAGCAAAGAGCTGGACTTGGCACAAAGCTTTGAGGATTCTTTATAAACAGCATTTTAAATTTGTGCTGAAATAAATGGAAGTTCAAATTTGTCTCAGTGGTTATCCATCACTTAACGGGCTACAATGTCTTACTTAAGTGCACAGCAGCAAACCAAACGTGTTCCACAAACTTAGACAGGTATTGGAAAACAGCAGAAGAAATATTCATGCCTGGGTTTTTTGTTTTGTTTTGCTTTGTTTTTGTTTTTAATTTTAAACTGTCCTTAGCTTCTGAAGAAAAAGTTTGTAGCTAATGACACAAAGGCATGCTCCTTCCCAATAGTTGCTCCATTGCAGTAAATTTGATTACATGCATGCAACATACCGCTTCGGAGAAATTGTTGTAGTTGCTCTCCTTGAAACCATCAGAGTTAATATTAAAATTCATTATGACATTGTCTATGGAACTAATAGGAAATACATTAATCTTTTCATCATATTATGTTACTTCTGGATTATATTTTGTATGTATTATTTGGTCTGAACTTTAGCATGTACCTAACCGCAAATCTGCTCTTAGAATTCAGTACTCAAGTACAATGATTGGTTTGGTGAAACAGGTGAAATACAGCACGTTTTTTGTCTCATGATCTACCTCCTGTAAAATAGGCAAACAGTGAACCACCTTTTTTCTAAGTCCTCAAAATCTCACTCAGGTCATTTTCAGTTCTGTTGACAGTTTCATATAGATGTGATAGATTTTGTAATTCATCTGCCTTTAAGATAAGAATGTTTCAAATTTCAAACTAAGTTAAAACATGCCAAATTATTCTAAATAGGAGACTAGTGCTGTTAAATGGTTGTCTGTATAGGCACAGAAGCAGAAATGGAAAATAAGTCAAGAAGTTTTATCACACTATTGGGAAAATTAGGACAGATTCAAAGACATTGTGATGATATCATAATGTACACATTACACCAAAGGGGAAAAATGCCCAGATCTTCATATATATGAATGGTCTCTTGTAAGACTGGTGACATTACAGCCTGGTTGTTTTTGCAGTGCTTCATTTGTATCAGGAGTGTAATATCCAACTTTATGTTCTGCGGCCAACTTAGGAAATGAATCTACCCTACCCAGAAGTAGCTAGTAGGGTATTTTTATTGATCAATGCATGAATTGTCAGAGGAAATGACGGAAATGTTTTTTTCTTCTCATCAATTACTGCTCAAAAGTTACATTGCAGGTATATCAGGTAGGCAGCACAGCTGCACAACGTTTTTTCTGATTACAACTGTTGTCAAAGTTGCTTGTCAATGTTGATGCAGCACTTCAAATACTCTAAGAGTACAGCCAGGTCTTCCATCCCCTCAGGTGGTTGACTTTGATTCAGTGTCACAGAATCTGAAATTGAACTGCCAGCCATAGACTGCAAAAGCTCTGGGCTCTGAGCTTTGTTTAAATATTTAATTGATTTTTCTTTGGTCAGTTTTGTTTTGAGTATCTCGCTAGCAGTTGCCGCATTGCTGGGAAGGGAGCAGAAGCTTTTCACATTGGCCATCTGAGAGTTTGCTGACAGGAATAATAAGGTAGCTCAGGGCCTACCGAAATGCTGGTGGGGTAGTCAGCAAATCACTTTTGACTGCTTCAAGCTGGAGCCAAGTGTTTCATATTTACATCATATTCATCTGTGGAGAATTAAGCTGGTACTCCAGAAGGTTGGAAACTGCTTAAGAATCTGTTACACTGGGTCCCACACTGCCAATACTCTGGATGTCACGCTTCCAGGAATAAAAGCATATGTGCTCATTTTTAATTCAGAGTCTCTAAATATGTCTTCTTCTGTGAGAATAATTTGCTAGTCTGCATAAACTTTTCTATTATTGTTTCTGTTGAGCAACACAGGGACAGACAGTGTTCTATATTTTTCTCAAATGAATCACATTGCTATAACTTTGTTTCATTAGCTATGAGATAGTTCGGATCAGATGTATTCTCAGCACTTAACACGTGCTGTGTATTGAACTGGTAGTATAAGGCATGTGGAAGAAATGGTTCTACTCCAAACGGTGGTCATCCTCTGATGTTGAGACCTAACTTGAGAAAAAAAATACTGTGCTAAGGGAAACGACAGATTAATAGACAAAGATCAAAGGACATCTCACAGGAGGAAAGAATAGCGATTGGTTTGACTGCAGAAGAATCCCAGAAATGGTATCTTTTTCTAATTCTGGACAAAAGCTACTACATTCTGCAAGTTGCCTTATTCACAGCTCTTCTGGCTAGATAAGAACTGGCTGCTTAACTCAAGCATGTTGTTCTAACCTTGCACCAGCCCCACAGTCAAAGATGGGTCCAAAGCACTGAATCACTGGCTCAGAAAAACACTCTTCCTTGGGGACTGACATTCCAGTTATGGCTAAAAACACTTAAACTACATTTTGACTTGGACAGAAATGGAACCAATTCAAGTCCATACTGCTAAATAAGAGGAAATGAGAACTTTTTGCCAAGGTATTGTGCAATAAAAACTAATTAGCTCTGCAGGGCTTGCCTTGTTAATTGTACTGAAAAGCCATTGCACTCAGCATATACACACATATTTACCCATGCACACACAACTGTAGATGTGTACAGAAATGATGCATAGTTTTTATCTTGCCTATTTAGTTACTAATTCAGTAGAAAAACAAAGGAACACCTGTACCTGGTCGACTCTGGCTTCATGCTGGCTGAAAGACAATGGAGAAATAACCTAGAATAAGGAGAAACCAGGGCTTTACTACTGAAAAAAAAAAAAAAAAATTGCTTCATAATGGACTCTTGCTGTATTCTGGCTTTTAGATGAATGGTTTCTGTTATATGCTCTCAGGGATAATAGTTGCTTTTCCTTTTGTAAGATGCGATCCAGCCTCTCAGGAATTTCTGAAAACTTTCTTTCATCCATTAAACTCTCTCTTAAGAATTTAGCACAGAAATTTGAGCAAATAAAAAGAGTAGGTAGCTTTGGTAGGCTCATTAGTTGCTCTTAAGGCTGTTCAAGGGATTTCTTCATCATCATGGATTTGTGTCATGATCTGAACCAGCTTGCCTATGATAGATCTGAAACAGAGGGTATCAGGTTTACAGATAGACAGACATGTCAGGTAAGTGAGAAAGTACTTTAATTTTTCAGATTGATGAGAAATAGGCATCTGAAAGAAACGACAATATTTTCCATTACACTGTAATACTCCCTTGCACACATTCTTATAACATGAGCTCATTGTAAGAGCTTAGTGCTGGAAAGACATGGTGCAGCTGAGTGCGGTGAGGTAGGATCCAAACAAAATAACAGTGACGCTGGGTTTGGACTAGGTACTTACTTCCTGCTTCTCTGAATTTACAGCCTGTTGTAGGAAGCAGAGATAGTACACAATATGCTGCGATATGCAAAGCTGCTATGGAAATACAGGTCTGAGGGCTAGAACTGAAAATTGTCATCTGACAAATCCACACAACTCATTTACTGAGAGCTGGTGTCATTTACTGAGAGCTGCTGTTGCTTTCCACCCTCTTACTGCATGCCAGCCATAGACTGCAAAAGCTCTGGGCTCTGAGCTTTGTTTAAAATGTATTATTGTCAACACAGTGAAGCAGAAGTTGTCAACAGAAGTTCACGAAAATCAGAAAATCTATCACGAGTTGATACTCTTAGCAGTGTTTTGTTATCTTTTAAGTAGCTGGCCATCTGAAAATATGACTGGCAGGAGCTAAATCGTCTCCCACTCAGAGCTGCAGCGTGCAATGTAAACTGGAGTGCTGGGGCTTACCACCCCAGTGTGTCTCTTAGCCCATCAGTGACGTCTGATAAGCACGGTCACACGTCTGTGTCAGCTAATACTATTACAAGGCTCCAGAGTGGTTAAACAGCAGGCTGGCAGATACATTAAATACCCATGTGGTAAGCTTCGTTACTTGTCCTTCCTCTCCCCTCCATTTTTGCTTTCCAGCACCTATGCTTTAAGTTCATTAAAAAATGCTAAGGCCTGAATTTCTGAGGCTGTCGCATTTATTCCGAATAGTCCTCATCCTTTCCCTGTGTATGCAGAGATTATAGGTTTAAACTCCCACACTGTTCCCGGGATAATGACATAAACTCAAAGCATAAATGTAGACTATCTAATTTTAGTTAGGTGGCAGTAAATTTTCCTGCATAAATGCAGCATGTCCTCTTTCTTTGAGGAGAAAACAAAACAACTAAATATACTACTTACACTAACCTCTTTGCTAATGTAGAACAACAACTACTACTTAAAGAAGTTTTCTTTAACTTCAGTTTCTCTTCACAAGTATGAATTGATGGTTAAAGATCATACATTCATAGAAAAAAATATGACCAAGCAAAAGGGTTGAAAAAAATGATTTCTTGGATTTTTCTCCCTGTCCCATTCAGTCCTGATCACGTATTCTGAAATAATACTTGGGCAATGGCTAAGCATTGATCTTCCTACCACCTTAATGTATATACTTATTTCTAATAATTTGTCTTCACCTGAGATGGGGCAACAAAAGAGGGTGGGAGGGCAACAACGGCTCTCAGCAAATCCTGCTAAACATCTTTCTTATGAAAAGAGAAGGGACTGTCCAAAGCAAAACAAACACATTTGTATTCATCACAGCAAATTTCATCCCAGGTATAAGCATGCAAAACTATCGAGAATCATGTCTGAGGAATACGTGTACCTGCGTTGCCTGGGCTCAGTTCCTGTGCATTATTATGTTGCATTACCTTGAAGTAATTTTACAAATGTGGGGCCTTAAAGAAGAACATTGTAACTAAAAGTGATAGCCTGCTGTCTGCAGTCACATTTTACAGCACGAACATCGGGGAACTGCTCACAGAGTAGCATGAGAAAGAAGTAAAATCTGGTCCTTTATGTATATCAGAATGAAAAAGATGTTTAAAAGAGATTGTATAATTATCTTTGAAAATGGATCCTTTCTTAGTCCAACTGAAGGATTATGATGTATTTTAGAGAGATTTTGGGGTATGGTGAATATCTGACAGATAAGGTGATTTTCTTGCTGAATTAAGCTTGAGCAGAGGACTCAGAAGACATGAACACTGTAAGTGGCTGTAATCTGCTTTGATGGATTTAGAAAGTCAACCGACAAAAATAATACAAGAGGTCATTAAACAGCAGTGTGCAAGGTTTGGTGTCATCAAGATGTCTGATGCCATGTGCTGAATGTCCTGAAGTATTCACTGAACCTAGGTCATGAAACGCAAGGCAGGATATTGACAAGAGTAAAGCTTGTAAGACCTATGTGGAGAGGCTTAGACACACTATGAGATTATGTTTGTCAGCTGAAAGAGCAATGTCAAAGTGCACACAGGCATAATTAAACAGTTCCAGGCAATATAGATATTTCACAGACTCTCAAAATGTAAGATTGTATATTGGGTTGGCTTTTTTATCCTACAGAATAGTTTAGAATACCTTGAAACTCTGTACTTGAAACTGAGCTGGAAACTTTCTTGGATAAGAAGGTTTCTGCAGATCTTTTTCCTATCAATGCTTTCAAATGGGTAACATAAACACAAATAGAATACCATAAAGAACATCCAATTTTAGTGATGATTGTCGAATGAATTATTGTATTTTCTCCTGTATATAAATGTCTCAAGATAAGTGGGGATGATTTGGTCCTGAATTGATGCAATTGATGCAAGATTTCTAGGAAGATGTCTTTAATGTGCATTTCAACACAGGCTCTGGGTAGGGAAGGCATAGCCTTTGCTTCTTCACTCTTTTAAGTCTAAGCAGAAACAGCAAGCACTGGCTGACCAATGTTCAGAAGGAGACCTCCCATGAGCCAGCACCCCACCCTATGGCATAGGGCAGATGACTGCCCATTTGAGGGGCTTGGGAAAGTTGCCAGCTCAGCAGAAGTTTCACATTTATACTCCAGGGCTATATATTGCATATTTATAAAACAGGACAAGTTAAGATCACAAGAAAGTGCAGTTCTTCATACAAAGAGGACACATAGCTTTCCCCTGTATTACAGAGGAGTGTCTGTGGAGAAAAGACAAAAGAAAGTTAAGAAGTGAAGGCCGGGGACTAAAACCGGTTCTGCCACAGATAGTCTGACCATGTCAAGGTCACATCCAGACCTGACATTACAGAATGACCTATTAACTGCACTAGGTTTTATTTTTGAGTATTTCGACAGCCACTCATCAACTGGAAATTTAAATATTTTTCTATTTCTGTAAAAGCATTTTTTTCTGTACAAGTTACTCAGCATTTATGAGGAGCTCACAGACTTGCGTGACAAAAGCCACGTGAGTAGTTCATAAGCAGATAAACCACACCATGTTACAAGGAGAACAAGCAGGTGACTGAGTTTCTTTCTGTTCCTGTCATTTTGTCTGCTTGCTTGAGATTACTTATATGACCACATTTTGTCCCTTGTAGAAAATTTTTCCATTATTTGTCTATGTGTGTATTGAAGACTTTCACATCAAAGCAGGAATGATAAAAAGAAGCAAGCAGAGGTAGGTGCAACTAATCACAAACTTAGGCAGAATAGAATAATTAAGACACTTTATAGGAGGAAGGCAGGAAGAGTAGCAAAACTAATACAGTTTTCAAGTACATTTTAAACTACTAAGTGAGTCTTAAATTGTCTTTCCTTCTCAAGCTCCATTTGTGCACAACACAATCTGAGGTTTTCCCCTCTTTGCCTGTTTATCCATATATACCTTAGTTAAAAGCTGTGGTCATGGCAGCCCTGATAGAAGTTAATGGAAGTCTTCTCTGAGTAAGGACTTCAAGGTAGTTTTTGATACATTGCAATAAATTACTCTTGTCTCTCTGTGCTCCTCATCTTTTTACAAGCTTTAATGAAACTATAAATTCATAGAGACCTCCTTGCAACAAAGACAAAACCTGCGATACTAACATAAATCTCAGGTCCATTCCTTTTCTTTATCGCAAGACGATGTCTGAGGGCCTAGAGCTGCTGCTCTGCGGTCTGGCTGGAGGCTGACTCTAGAGCTGCTGACCTGAGGAGACTCATCCCGGAGTGGAACGACGCCTGCCCTTTCTGTCCGTCGCTCTGCAGGGCGGTGAGCCGTCGGACAGGAGCGTCGTTCCCGCTGACCCCTGGTTGTGTGTGACACTCCGGAGGCTGCTGGCAGGCAGCATTTCTGTGATTTCAGAAACATTCTCCAAGCTTTTCTCAGTTGCTCAGGGAAGTGTCTTAGGAAACAGGCTGGCCCGTGACCAAGGATACACATTTCTTCCAGGCTCATCCCGAGCTACCTTTTACTTCCTTGGCTCTCGATTACAGTTACCATTGCTTTGTGAGCATGGAGATGTTCAAAAGCTGTAAAAGTGTGATGAATTTAGGATCTCTATGCAATCTACTGAATTTGGTCACATGTGGGGTACATTTTGATAGGACTAGAGTGCCGCTTTTCTCTTAGCAATGTTGGCTGCTCCAGGAAAATACTTGCCTGCATATTTTCGTCTCTGAGAAACACACTGCAAATGAAAAATCACTACTTTTTGTGACCCGAGTAGTATGATCCAAATGCACCACCAGGAAACAGAGGTTTGAGTACCTCAGTTTTGCTCTCAACATTAATATGTTTCAGGTATAAATTTTGCCTGCAAAGAGATGCCTGTCTTCTCTAAATTAAGCAGTATTTCAGGCTTCTAGAGCACTCGCTCACAAACACCACAGATTTTATGCGTGTTGGTTTTTGTTTACCCGCTGTAAATGACAGATTAGCATTTAAATGCTTTTCTCGCAGTTATATCTGTTTTGGATGTCAAACCAAACAAGCCATTATGTCTCCCTCAAAATAACACTGGCTGTTGTTCACAATGATTTCCTGCCATTTTCCCCACTCTACAGGAACGGCTGAGCAGGGAACATTTCACAGTACATATTGAAATCTAAAGTTCTTCTGAAATCTATCATTCATGGCAAATTAAGTCTAGCACGCACTCGGAAAGCAGTTACATTCACTGAGGAGTCACGGAGGCATACTCTGAGTAGCAGGCATTAGTCAGTATAGCTTTTCCATATATTTTACCACTTTTTTCCTGTTATCCTTTTTATTCTATCTCCTGATGGTTGATTTTTTCCCCTCCTTCTTCATGTTGTACTGTCCTCCAACAGCCCGGTTTCTTGTCTTCCCTCCAGCACTGCAAGACCTCCTTTCTTTGCCTTTTTCCAAGAGTTTCCATACCCTTTTGTTTTTTTCCTCCCAACCCTGTGCTAAGTTGGATTTATTCTTTCCATATCTTCTTTGTCATTCATATCTGTCACTCTGTCTCTCTCTAATTTCATTTCCTCATGTCTCTACAGTATCTCTATCACATCAGTAGATACAATCAGAGATTATCCGATCTCCTGATTTCTAGACTTTCCTCTGGTGCAAAGATTGGGTTGGCGTTTGAGGGTGACAGGACTCCTCAGAAGGATCCATGTGTGGCCTGCCCCCATGATGAAGGTACATGAACAGTATGAACTTGCTGGCTATCTTTATATTCAGGAGACAATCTCACAGATTTCAAGAAGTACTTTGTATTCAGCACAAGTAATTCTTGATAATTTTTACTTTTACATGGAGGAAGTTACTGTCTCATCATGCAGCCGTTCCTCTGACAACATCATACAATTTTAAAATAACTACATGACATTTTTAATCCATTCACAGCGCTTTAGATGTAACCCCCATCATGAGTTTGAGAAATACTTGCTTAGAAAGAGTGTGTCGTGGAGATGTGCGTTTAAAATTGGGAACAGCAGCACTGTGGTGAAGTCTGCAGCACCTCCTTACAAGGACCCATGGAAGATTTACATGTGGTTCTGGTCCCTGTGAGTGTGTTGGCCCTCCAATGTCATCTGGGTTTGGGTTTGGGTTTGAAGGAACCATAGAAACATCAAAGTGACATCAAAGTTGAAACTCTCTCAACTGCTGCTTGACTTGGCACCAGAGTGCTGTGCATTTCTCATGATGTTTAGTTGTCTTCAGAAAGGGCCTTCCAAGTCTGAAAGTCAGAAAAAGACTTTATAAATGCATTTTTATTGTTGTTGTTGTTATTATATGCAAATACCAGATTTTGATTAAGTAGGTTAGAGATTCAAATACCATCCCAAGCCTATTTTTAAATGCAGTTGCCCTCACTCGTTCGTAGATGCTTTTCAGCCTATTCAGTTGCTCAGTGCAAAGCCACGGCTCCTCAAACACAGCCGCAGGACCTGCTGAGCTCTTTCTGGCCTTTCCCAAACACAGCCCAAGTTTGCCTTTACAAGCAGACTGCTGTGGTGAGGACACATACAGCAGGAGGTCACTGTGTTGTGTCTCACCCCTGCATCCCCTGGGTAGAAGCTGTGCCCCGTGCAGGGGGTTCAGCCTCAGAGGAGGTTCTGGCCACTCCTGCCCCAAGCCGGGTGCTTGCTGGTCCCCCGTGAATCAGCAGCTGATGCAGCACATCCCAACAAGCCGACACACCAGCACGTGGGCGGGAAGGAGGATGCCACATAAAAGAGTAATGACAACGCCAACCCAGTTGTGGCACAACGCATTACAGACTCCAGCTTGACAGCCTAAAAGGGCTTCTGATGACCGCGACTTCCCTCTTAAGGAGTGGCGGGCGTGCACGTCCCCCTGCCACGGGGTTTCCCCACTCCCTCTCCTTCCCTTGTCTCACCGAGAAAAGTGTATTCTCGCTGAAACCTGTCCTATTTTTCAGAGAGAGGTGTTTCAAATCCTGCTGGTGGAGATGGAGGGTCAACAAATCCAGCTGCTCTATGACTCCCACCCTACCGGCTAGTGCAGCCCACCTAGCAGCTGTGGGTGTGCGGTAGTCCCAAAAATAAGCCCAGAAAGGAGCTCAGCTTTGCAAAAATGAAGCAACAAGATACTAAGGCCTGGCTCTGCTAAATGAAATAGCCATCCAAGCTCGCACTTTCACAATTTAATAACAGGCTCCTCACAATAAATGAAGAGGCATCAGCTGTGATTTTATTCCCAGGTGCCACGTTGCTGATGATAACAGGAGCATTGCAAGTACCTGAGTTCGAGAACTTGAAATAAGAGGTGCTGGAAATGTGCAGGGTGTCCATATGTTTGATGCAGGGCTGGATGGTGCAGCCCTGTTCCCACACACCAGTTCTTGCTCACACGAGTAATTTTACTGAAGTCACTGCACTACTTATATGAGTATGTGATTGCCAATGTCAGTGGTGAGCAATCTGACCCTTCGTGCTTTCCAGGGCTTCCCAGCCACCTCCGAGATTCCCTGCACTGGGGCCTGGTGAGCTTTTCCCTGGGCTGTTAATTGCCTGTTCTGTCCTGGGTTTCCAGGCATAAACGGGTTTGATTTGTTCTGTTGGTGAAGCCTGTTGGATTTCCCCTTTGATTTCACCATGTACCCAGCTGTCCCAGTGGATTGCAGAAAGGGAGTTTGCCCTGTTTCGAAATACTCTAATCTGTTTAAGTCTCGTATTATAATAAAAAATATGTAAAAGAACATACTCTAAGCCTGATAGCCTTTGAGCTGTGACCTGCCTGCAGATTTTCAGGAAAAAAAAAATTAAGTTCCCTTTTGGCTTTGAAGAAACAGTGATGGATTCTTGCTCTTAAATAGGTGCATTACTGTCTGCTTCATATGTAAATAAATTCTTGATATGACAGGTCACAATCTGAACTAATTAGACTTGAAAATATTGTAAATTAGAAGCTTTGGGGAAAAAAAATACTTGCTGAGAGAAATCTTAGCCAAAATAAGAAAAATAATAATGTCATTGCTTGCGTGTTACCAGCTCTTGCCTAATTTCACAATCCTTCTATACAGTGAGAGACACAGCCTGTTAGGTATACATACTTTATTAGAGATTAGAAAAATCCCAGCAAAATAGTCAATACCCTTTCTCTTGACAGTATGAAAAAAAATTTATATCCATAAAAATGCATTTGTATAGATGTATGCATTTAATGTTTAAATCCATATATCATACATTTTTAAAATATTTATGAATTTCAAACGTATAAATATTTAATATAGAAATACATTTATGTCTTTATTCAGGAAACGACACATCCAACATGCGTGCAGATAGAAATGCTTATCATTTCTGCTTTGGGATTGGTGAAGCAAACCAAGAGCACTTCTTTTGGGGGCAAAAATGGAAGTTTGTTGCCTAGGAAGCCCAGAACACTGACACTTTGGCAAGCACCTGGCTGAGGAAGCCCATCAAGGTACCAGCAGCTCCCCAGGCCATCCTGGGAGTCCTTGGGTGCCTCCCCAGGGCACTCAGCGTGGGCAGGGATGCTGCACCAGTACTACCGCAGGAGATCTGCTTAGTTTCCTGCATAAGATGACTTACACAATGTTATAAACCTAATGAAATAATCAAATTCCCACTGACTGCAGCACCAGCGCAGATAAACCTGGATGCCATCGACTGCTAGGGAGTGCCTTCTCATCCCTATGTTTTTGAGAGGTGTCCAGCTCACCCTGACAGGGGATAGCCTGGACCCTCAGCCCCAGAACTGTCCATCACCCTACTGGGACAAGAAAGCTGGATTTCAGGCATTTCAGCACTCAGCTGGAGGCACTTCAGTGCAGGCTGAGGCCATCCAGCCCCCCTCTGACAGCAGCTTTTCTGTATGCATGGACTTCAGAGACTTCCTAGAGGGGGATGAAGCTCCATCTTCACCACTGGTAAAGTGGTGCTGCTGTTAGAGCCAAATTAAGTTTGTAAGTTTTAAGTATAATTCACACAAGAAGAGATTTCAGAGTTTACAACCAGCCTAGTAAATAATGCAGTAGAAGTGAAAGATGTGGTTTCGGACAGTAATTGCATAATGTCCATTAAAAAAATTTTGATTTTCAGCATTTCTAAGTACGACATACTTCTCTAGTCATAACTAAAATGTCTCTTCAGTAACTATGAACTCAATTCTCTTGCTAAACTAAAGCTATTTTGAGTCTTCAGAAACCTTCTCCCTCAGCCTTCTTCCAACCTGCCTTGCAATACACTTATTTTCTCCTTATATGCCACAGATGACTGCAATCCATTTTGCAAGGATATTTTCTATATAATAAAATATATCTTTTAAAAGGCCTTAACCAGAGTAATTTTTTTAAACCTAATTATACCAAATATATTATTGTACTTATAATTCGTTTCCCAACTTCTGCTCAAATTATATGTGACCCGTTTAAGATAACTGTGTAAAACTGGCCTTTTGGCAGATTCATGGGAAAAATTTAAAAGCCAAGTTAAAACAGACAATATTAAAAAATGGACTGTACTAGGGTATTGTTTCAAAATTTATTTGTAATAAAAGTTTGAATTGCAACATGCGGTTATTCATCATTTTGTTATTATTCGAGGGTCATGATATCAGAGTTCAGAGGCACTGGGACATTAGGACATTAGATTTATTTGGCGCCATTTAGATGTATTTTAAGGCAGGCATGGAAGCTGTTAGTGTTGCAAAAGGAGCGAGCTATCAGTAGCCAGTATTTTAACTAGCCAGGGAGTAGACAGTCACATTCCAGCCAGCCCGAATCGGAGGAGCAAAGGGCATTTCTTCCTCACCTGCAGCCCTAGGCAGAAACACCAGGGTGCAAAGGGTTGGCATCTTCATCTGCAGGTCAGGAGCTGGACCAATGCAAAAGTATTTTTTTTTCTTCTTCATGGCCCAAGGGAGCTGTGTGAGATCACCCCATATCCACACAGTGTTTGACAGCTCATGGAGGCCGAATATTTTGAACTTTCCTCCAGCCATCTCTGAGCATCTTTGAATATCTCTGAGTACCTCAGTGCCTCATAGAGACAGAGCTAAAAAAATATGGACCTGACCCATTCTCCATGGAAAGCATCTCATGAAGTGTTGCATCTTCCGGTGTCATCTCATGAGGTATTTGAAAAAGTGTAGAGTCATGATTTTGGACAGTGCCCTTACTACAGCGAGGCACATATGCAACATATGCAAGAGTCTCAAAGGATGCAAAGATTCAAGTGGGGAAAAGCATGGGGAGAAAGAAAATAATTGATAAAACTTCTATGCTAGACTTATTTGCACTCACCGTAATTCTTTGCATCTGGCCTTATTAAAGCATTCATTAATGAAAATCATTAGCAACTTTAGTGCTGTATTATCATCAGAACTAGCTGAAACATTTGAAAGAAAAAGGAAAACACAAAATGTCAGAGCTCTATCAGACTTCAGTTTTTAATAATTCTTGAGTAAAAATGTATTTTAAATGGTCATTCATCTTTTAAATGCAGTTCTCAGATTCAATGGAAATGAAGACTTCTGTAAAAAATTCTGTAAAAAAAATTAAAGCACCAAAAATAAAGCTGCGTTTGAAATTTGTATAGTATGGCAGAAGATTATGGCAACAAAAAAGTAGACTAAATTGTTTCCTGCAGTTTTAAGAAAAGCAACATCAGTTTCCAAAGCTGCTTAATATTCAAGGAAAAAATAACAAAATCCTTTCTATATCACATGTATATTTCTGTGGTCTCACTGCCATTTTTCTGAGTGCAGAGCTCCCATCTACTATCTGAAAATCGATGGCTGGTTTTGGATAGCCCTTTAATGTCAAGTTCAGTTGCTCTGTATTCTTAACTGGAAAGAAAACTCAATATTTAAGACCTTTTAATTTTTTTTATTTTTTTTTTTTTAAATAAACTCCTGCTATGGACCTAGGAGATGAGATTCGTCATGGAGAAAAAACAAAAGAACAAGTAATACAGAATTGTGTAAAAGGGAAGAAAAGAAGAAAGTGTCCTTTTCTTCCAACTTAACACTCCTCGTGCTCTTCTTTTTAAAAGTCAGGATCCTGTAATATTTAAAAAGTTGAAGGAGGTCTGCTCGCTGCCGCCTTGCCCAGTAGTACAGCATATGCGTCACATCTATAAAGCAGACGTTGGTGCTGCCTTGATTCTGCATTTGTTATCAGGTTTGTTTGGGGGTCTCTTTCTGAATGCAAGCCCAGCCTTACAGAAAGACTTATGGGGTGCACTGGCACCACATGAGAAGCGAGACATGGGTCTTTATTTTCCATCAGTCCTACACATGGCACATGTGGATCATCCATGTCATGTCCACCACATATTTCCCATTTTCCATTCTCCATCTCTTGGTCAGATCCACACATGGAGAAACTGTGCATGCATGCCACAAAATCTGACCCAAAGCTTCCCAAAGCCCTGTGGCAACATTTCCCTCAGCTCTGGTGGAATTTGAATCAACTCTATGGCCTCCTATGAGCTTATGCTGGCATTGCGGTTTATTGTCTCTAATAACCAAGAAGTAAAATGACCAAATTTGCAATGAAGCTCTATTCTTCGTGACTACTGTATTTCTCCAAATATATATGAATGGCAGTCCTCCAAGTATATATAAAGAGCTTAATTTTCTTCTGAAAAGCTTTCCAAGTTGTTGTGGTTTTTTTTTTTTGATACATCATGACAGGCAAAAATATTTCAAGTCAGTCACTTTACATTAGTGTAAACAGCAGCATCAGATGCTGTAAAAGAAATACATGGTCCCTGGACCAATGTTATGATAGATGGGTAAATAAAGTCCTGATTTCCACATAGATTGTTTTAAAATACAAAGCTGTAGACCTAACTTTTCCACGAAACAGGAAGACAAGAGCAAGACTAGTTACTGTGATTATGTTGTAGTCATAATTGCTGCAAATGCAAATGACCAGTTAGATGTATAATTGACCATTTGGTAATTCAGCTATTATTACTGTATATGAAATGGCAGCCATTATTTAAAATCACACATATGCTTCTTGTAGTTGAGCTTTTAACCCTGCACATGCTCTCAGCTAATTTTTCAGCATGTGGAACTTTTCTCACAAAGTTTTTGACTTAAAACTATGCAATGATACATTTAAATGATTGGCATTATTTGCTGAGGTGGTGCTTTTGAAAAATATATGTTATGCTGCATTGCACCAAGCTGGAGTGGTGGATTGTTCTCTCTTGCCTAATTTCTAGCTAGGGAAGCAGTGATTTGTTCTGGGCACTGAACTGCCTCTCCTGATGAAAGCATTTTGGAAAGTATAGACAGCTAGTTGTAATCCACGCAAGTCTGGGGAGCTTCTGCCTATTGCACCTTCAAGGAATGAACCAAAGAATCTGTGGACTCATCAGGGAAGTTTGAGGGAATCCAGAAGTCGTGCTACATACAGAGTTGCCACGTTGGTTGCAGACCCTGTGATACTCAAATGTGAAAAGCTCAGAAACAAGTGGTAGTTAGAATCTCTGTTATAATTTTAAAGTGATTTCCTAACTGTCATGTTTGTGGGAAGAAACTTGAACGCATGGCCCAAATGCACAGAAGTCAGAAGACTAATCCATTTTCTTTAAACTGTGGTGGTTTTTTTCAAGTCCATCTTATATTTTCTGTGAGGGTTTGAGGTTAACTTGCAAGTTGATTTAAGTGGAGGGAAAAAAAGTGGCTATTCTAAGCCCAGATCCTAGCAGGAAAATACAATACCAGTCATACCAGACATGTTTAAGTTCTGGTGTATATGCCTTGCATCCCATGTTCTGACTGGGGCTTGTCTGCTCCTTTAGGTAGGTTTCCTTTTCTACTGAAATAGCCTTAATCTTGGAATTATAATCATTAGTGTCTGTAGAATTCTTAACCCAGCAGTTTCCAGGCTTATTCTGAGTAAATGGAGAGTCTTTGAGGAGAAGACGTGGAGCTCTGTACAGCTTCCCGAAGAGGACCTCAGGGACATCAGTTAAAGTTTCTTGTGGGAGTAGTGGGAAGTGTACACAGAAAGAAATGAAACAAACATGATTTAAGATCTGCTTAATTTCTTTGAGTCATTCTTCTCTGGTTAGTCATTTTAGAAGAAGTTTGAGAGGTTTTTCTGGAACTTGGTTACCTCTCCAAGTTTCCCTTTCTCCAGGTTGAAGCTGCCTGTGGTGGGCTGAGATAACTGCTTACCTTCTTGTTTGATGACAATGCAGGATTAGTCTGAAGGTCCTTAGCTCACTCGTTTACTGTAAATCTTTCAGCCCAGGTTCCAGTGGCAGCGTACTGGCTCATGTTTCACAGTGCACAGGACTGACACAAGCTTGAGAAACTTGGTCCTTGGAGAAAGGCAGGTATCTCCACTCTTGGCTCCTGCTGAGCTGTGAACTCCTCTGGACTGGAGAGTTACTGCTTCTTACAGCTGTTGGGCTGAGGGGAGACCTTCTGGGCATTCGGGGGGGCCTCAGAGCTCGCACAGCCTTCTGAGTTCCTCAGCCCTACTTTATGTACTATGTTAGATGGTTTCAGACACTTGGGTTGGCTTATATGTTTTGCATCTGTATGTCCTATATTAGGACCAGGCTTCAAATGCTAGCCCAGTGGGATATTTTCACCAGTTTTCACCAATCGATATTGTGAAGCATTCCCCTCCTTCCATCATTCAAGCCTGATGTGCTACCTCTACCAATTCTACCTCTGCTTTCTTCTTTGGAACAAAAGGTTTCAGAAGCACCGTACTAGGATATCCATTTTCTTCTTTCCTTTTCACTAAATGGATTTTACTGGGAATTTACAAACATGGAGGAAGAGATTTGCATTTACATTGAGGCTGTGTTACCCAGCATCCATGTGATAAGGCAGCCTCACAGATCCTGGGAATGTACCTTACAGTAATGCTAAGGAAACCTTAACGCTGCCATAGTGGCAGAAGGCAAGGAGAATTAGACCCATTTTGTTCAGATTCTGATCTTGTTGAACTGAACTTTTTCTGAGCATTGTTTCTCCTTTCAGTGATTTCCAAGCTTGGAAAAACCATTTCTGATATAAACCACTTAGAGTTTATTATTGTTCTGAAAAGCACTTGCAGTCTTTTGTGAATAAATTCGTATACTATTAGTTCAAAATGATTTGCATGACAAAAAAATACTTTCAGGCTGTAAATTGTTTGTAGAAAAGCCACAGTGAAAAGATCTGATTGGTGCCATTAAATTAAATAGCAGTAACCTGCTCTGCCTTTCCTGTTTTTTTTTTTTTTTCCAGTAATAACCTCCACTTTATTGGAATATTAACTAATTAAAATAAAAATATTCCTGACTTCTCCTATTAAGAATATTTTGGATACAAGATACAGAAAGCTTCAAACTGCTAACATAATGGAAAACAAATTCATGAATGTAGTATAAACACAAACATTTTCCCTTTAAAGCTGCTACTGTTATGGTCAAAGATATATCTGAAAGAACCACTGCCTCACAGACATGAAATAGGAATATCTAGCAGTCTTCTCATAGGTAAAGTTATTATATTATACCTTTCGGCTATGCCTGTCTGACTGCAAGCCATCTGCAACCGAGAGGTAGCTGTGAGGTTCACTGTTACCTATAATACTGCACTGAAGTAAGTACTGTAATGATCAGAAGAAGTATATATGTAATCTGCCTTACTGCTTGAGAGAATAAAAAAAAAAGTAGATTATCTTGTGGACCTTAGATTTCCATAACACTAGAATGTATTAAATGCAAACTCAGGCTAAATTTAAATTAACCTGTTCAGGAACTGCAGGGAGTGAAGATACAGCAATTCATTGCTCAAATAGTCAGTACCCACGTTTTATTCATCTTCTTGAATGGGTTTTGCCCATTTTATGCCCAGTTGAAGGATGAGAGGCAATGGGCACAAAATGAAGCACAGGAGGTTCCCTCTGAACATCAGGTAACACTTTTTCCCTGTGAGGGTGACTGAACACTGGCACAGGTTGCCCAAGGAGGTTGTGGGGTCTCTATCCTTGGAGATATTCAAAAGCTGTCTGGACATGGTCCTGGACAACTGGCTCTAGATGGCCCTACTTCAGCAGGGGATTGGATTAGATGGGCTTCAGAGGTCCCCTCCCACCTCAATCATTCTGTGCTTCTGTGTTTCTGTGCTTTGCAGCCTGGGACAATTTTGGTGTTGCTCCAGCTACTCTGCAAAAGGTGATTAAGCTTTGTCCCCTCTACTTAACAGGGACTGCAGAGTATCCCTAATAGGAATTTCCGTATATCTCCACGGATCTTCTTAAATCTTGGTCTGTACAGTCAGGACTAAAGAGAACTATGTGTTTGCTCATCCTGTCATGTAGCAGGAAGAAAGAAGACAGTGGGCCCTTGGCTCCTTTCCTTCTTTTCTGATAGCTCATGGGATTATTCTATGATTGGAAAGGATTTTCCTGCAAAACAGGGTCATCAGATTCTAGACCCCACTGAGCTTAGTAAACCCCATTGAAACCAGTGGCTCCAGGAGGCTCTGGATCCAACTCACAGAGCAGGAAAGGCGGGTGTATCTGTGGCATTGAGAGAGCATTTTCAACACTGAGGGTGGAGGAAGGGTAGAGGGGGAGAAGGGATGGAATTATCATCTGCGTTTACAGTTGCTTTTCCCTTTTCATGAAAAATCTCTCTCATTTGATTCTTTCTGTACTTCTCTTGTAGATGTCCTTTTGCAGTTCCCCACCTTCCAGCCAGCCAGTGAGGTCCCCAGGGACCAGGCTTTCCCACAGACAGCCCACACCTCAAATGATTCTTCCTTTTCTCATTTTCAGTGTAGGCTTCTTCTAGTTATCATCATTCACGTTTGCTGAGTGGGTTTTTATTTTATTTTTCTCCCTCCTTGAAGCTGTGAGTAGTCTCACAGTCAGAGACAAGCTGGAATGGCTGCCAATAGCGTAAGAAACTCCTCCAGAGATAATGAGACACCAGAAATATGAAAAACCTTTAATGAAACTTCCCAAAAAACAGCCAGATGGGAATTTTGAATTATCTGACCTAGGAGATAGCGCAAGATAGTGATTAGTAATACTTTTCTTTATTAACAGGGAGATACACATTCTCTGAAGCAGGAGAGGACACTTCAACACATCATCCCTGCTTTGATCCCTGTATAGTAGGGAGAATTTATGGGTCGGTTTGGTTTGGCTCTGCACTGCTGCAACACAATAATGATTTTTACTCCCTCCTCCTTTTGATCTAGCTGGGTTGTTGTTCAGGACATGGAGATGATCATGCGTGGCATAAGTAGAGCTGTGTGTGGGAACCTGTGGCACTACTACGGCTGCTGGTGCTACTCTGGTTGCTCCAGCCAGCTGTGTTGCTGCCAGTCAGCTTTGCATCAAAACATGTTGTGTTCAAAGCTGAGAGCAGTTTTCCCGTAGTCTTTCCCTGCACAGAGACAAGCACTATAGTTAGGCATGAACCACTTTGTGTTTTCTGATGTGTGTCTCTGTGCTTGAGTATGCAGACAGTTAAAATAAGTAACAGATCCAGCAACTTAGGAAGATATGTGAATTCTGTTATATTATTTCAGGGGTTTACACTTAAAACCATTCCTCTGACTGTTAAATATATTTACTTTTCAGTTAATTTTATCGAGTTCTGGGCACTATACTTTAGAGAGCACTTTTAATGACCAGCTTCCCTTCGTTATTTTTTGAAATGTGTAGCGATCGATATTTGGAGCTTAGCAAAAAGCATGTTCCATTCTTGGAGCAAAACTAAAAATAAAACCTTGGAATCATTTATCATTTTTCTTTCAGGCATTTCTTGTGTAATCAGTCTTTCTTGTTGGTTCTCAAAGGGTCGACTTTGCTTTGCCTAAGATTCTGAATGCAAACTGGCAGAATCTTATATGAAGTATCATTTTCTGTTATTACTCAGATTAGTGCTAACAAAGTAGAAAACCTCACTTTAAAGTAAATGGCATTTTTCAAGCATGATAAGGCCTTTATTTCCATTTGCAGTCCAGCTATTTAAATCGCTTTTTGTCTGATTGGTGATAAATATGTCTGGCTTGATTCTGTAGAAAAGCAGAGGTGTTCTGAAACGGTACTGTTTGGGAAGCGTGGAAGTCAGCCATGCTGCACAGCAACCTCAGTGTAAACCATTTTAACATCCCACCATTTCAGTTTTTTTTCTACAACACCCACGCGTTTTGCACAGATGGAGGGATGTGACTGATCATGGAATTAAGAAACCAAAAGCTTTTTTGTTAAATTTTTAATCCACTCCTCCCACACTTCCAGAGTTCCTTGATTTACAGTTTAATTCAAAATGAATGAACTACCAGTCTTTACTAGCAAGCATCTGTTCATAGCATGTGTTTGCTTCCAGACACATGTCTGACCCTCTAATATTTTTGTTGTTATTCCTTAAACAGGTGGGCCTATGGCAAGCAGTATCACCAGACCATCACCTTATCTGGGCATTACTGTATAAGCGAGCTTTGGCCAACGATGCTCACGGTTCTCTAAATCATTGGTAGCACCATCTTTGCTTGAAATAATCACTGTTTCCTAATAAGCAAGAAGGATTGCTTACTGGGAGAATGTCTTTGCTCACTATGTGAAATGCCTGGAATAATAAAGTCCACCATAATAACTAGGATAAACCAGATAAAAATAGAATTAAGAGACAATATGGTCAGCTGTTTATAAGTGATAAATAATTATGAGCTACACGGAGTTCTCACAGTCTGCATTCTTCACTTCTTGTCTCTACCTGTATCTGCCTTGCTCTACACAAGGGGCTCAGAAGCATCTCTAGCTGCTTCTCTCAGGCTAGAACAAGTTACCTTCAGTTAACTTTTAACAATTTAACTTCTGTCAGAAAGTAACATACTGACTAAATAGAAAATTTCCTTCATGGCTGAAGTAGAGGAGCAATGGGAATTCAGAGGAAAAATAAGTTACAGTATTCATGTAGTGCTTTTAACAAAGAAGGAAAAAAGCATGATTTCCTGACAAGTTTTGTCATCTCCACTTAAGGACCTACAGAGGGCTCTCGGGGGATTTTAGTTCTACCTGATGTTTCTTTCCTTCATCCCACCTGTGGAGATTCCCCACCAGCAGGAGCTGGGGCAGAAGGGGCTTGACTCAAGTGGCTTTACTGGTCTCTCAAACTCCTTCCAGCACTTTGCAAAACATGCATCAGTAGCTGAATTACTTTATTGCAGGGAAGGACTTTTGTGGTAGATTTCTGGACATTAAATTCTGACAAATGTAACTGGGTTTTTAATGCGTTTTTCTGTGTTTATGCATTCATTTTGTAAAACAAACTAGAAGTATCTGCTTGTTTGGTGGTGGCTTTTTTTGTTTGTTTCTTTGTTTGTTTTTTTTTTTCTTCTAGTTTATATTTCGCAATGGTAGGGACATGAAGCCAATACTTGAGCTACTGAGATAAGTTCCTCTCTTTTGGGGATGCTCCTTATTTTCTGAAATACAAAAGGCAATTTAACACTTACTGAGTCTCTTTTTGTCTCGTCCACCTTTAATTTCCTGAGTTCTTTGCAACTTGTTTCTGAGCCCGGTTGCAGTTGTGTGGGCTCAGAGTAACGGCTTTGAAGTACAAATGTTGCTACTTCTCATTTACGCAGATATACTTGAGATTATAAACTAGTAAAGAAGTATTTCTGTTTTGCAGGGTTTAGACCTAAAAGCAAGATAATTCTTCCTCATAGAAGTAAGTGCCCGTAAAAAAATCCTGGGAGAATTTCAAAGCAGATGTTGTTCTGATCTGTGAGCGTAAGGAGTTCACTGCTGCCCACAAAGTAAGAACAAGATCATGGATCCACTGAATGAGCCATACAAAACTTTATTTCTCTGTTTTTTTCTGCTGGAAATTTTCCTGGTGGTTCCTGTAGCTTAACTTTAGGTAACATTTCAGCTAGTTCCTTGGGAAGGTTGGAGTAGACTTTGCCTTCTTCACAGTAATAGGAACCCCAATATTTTGGCTTTTTCTCTCAGGAGGGCTAAGCTAAGATATTATGTGGCACAGGAATTTAATAAGCACGAGATGGATACTGACAGGCAGGGCAGGATGTAGCTGTGACAGTGAGAGAATAAGGATTTAGAGGTGCCAGCCTGGAAGAGCAGTACTAATGTATGTCTAATCCAAGCAGGCTGCTCCTTTATTAGTAATTCTGCGAATTTCTACAGGACACCTGATATCTCCTTGTCTAACTCATTGTAGTGAATGTGACGGCACAGTTAAGAGGTATTAGATAAATTATCAGCAAGTAAAGTAGCTTGGTTGCATTTAATCTCTACAGAAATTAGAAACCTATTTTGAGAACTGTTTCCATGCTGCAGAGTGGAATATTAGCAAGACAAATTGAGCAAAGTGCCACTTTATCATCCAGGTAGGTGTAATCCCCTAGTTTTGCATCTGCCATCACAGAGGACTGCCCCGCTTTGTGTGTCTGCTGTACGTAAAGCTGAGGAGCAGCAGAAGGATTTTGTGCTCACAGTTTATCTCCTGACAGCGGTAATGCTGTCTCAAGGGTCATCCGGGCTTTTCAGTTAAGAAATAGCAGCTAGAGTCTAAACTTTGATCCTTTTCAATTTATTTGAGCATTGTAGGACTGTCTCCACACGAGGTATTTGACATTAAATAGTGCAAGGCGGAGGGAATGAAACTCCTCTGCATGAGGCTTTGCTGCCTGTGCTGCAGGAGAGATTTGGGTACAGTGTGGCCCTTCTGGGGAATGGGCTCCTCAAACTCTCAGTGTCTACACGTCCCCCTGAAGCTAAAGGGAAAGGACTTGCACCTTAGCTTTCCTTTTTGCTTCCTGTTGCCTTGTAACCATGCAAATTTATGTAAATACATTCCTCCTGTTTTAGCATTTGCTACTTTTCCCATACTCAGTCCCTCTGTTCTCTGTTGTCCTTCTCTGCTCCATGTTCTGTTGCGAGCCATTTTCTGGCTCACCTTCATGATGCCTTCAAATATTGTGCGTTTCTGCTTTCCACTTGGTGTGGTACTTGCTGTGAATTCACCTTTCCTTCAAGTCAGGAAAATCAGATTACATGATCTCCCACAAATTAAGTGAGGTTTCATCTCTTCTTCTTCCCTTTGGGGTTGCCAAGGCTAATGTTGTTCCTTGTCAGGAAGCTTTATCTGGCTCTTACTCTAAATGTTTCCTTTCTTAGCTGCATGCTATGATTTCTAGTGTCACTCCAAGAAAATTCATCTCCAGAGTCATATATTTATAAAGTACTACAGGGTTCCCCACTCAGCCTGCTTTTAGCCAGCTACATATTTAACTCCTCTGGTATCTCCTTGTGAGTCAGCGCTTTCGGCTGCTTCTCTTCAAGCATCCCTCCATTGCACTGAGTATTTCTGACAGTAAGCAAAGCTCGGGGCCACCTTGCTGGGGCAGCCATGTTAGGGATTGTGAAAAGAAACACCATGGCGAGCACAAAGCTACCTCCCTTTCTCCTACTGCAATTCCTCTGCACCCCCTAACACAGTTTTGCTGCAATTTTGCATTGCAAAATCACATCTGAGCTATTGCCTATGGTGTTTGCAGGCCCCTTAGCATTCCTGTCTTTGTGGCTTTCTCTGCCGCTGGGTTTTAGAGACTTTCTAAAGAGAGAACTGCCAGCATAACTAAGGAGAATGCAGAGTCCACTGTGGGGAGGTTGGTGGGCGGCTGCAGCATCCCGCTGGTGCTGGCAGCAGAGCTGCTGTAACCCGCTCACCCCGTCCCGTGCACAGCACAGCTGCATCGGTTACTCCAGCACAACCTCCCCTGGGAACTGGTTTTCTGGAATAAAAGTGACTCGATTTGAGTGTAAAGACATCATTTTTATTCCAGAGTGGGATGGCTACACAAGGGACATATCCTGGCAGTTTTCCCAATTTAATTATTCTGTACAGCTGTGTAGGCAACTTTTCACATGTAGACAAGCCTTAAAGTACATTCCTACTCATGCATGGCTCTGCGTTTTTCCAGAGTAAATCATTATTCACTGTTAGTCTGTTCATGTTTCTAATCTTTATAGACCCCTTTGTGTTACTTTATTATCAACACTTGGATCTTGGAGACTCAACTCCTCTCTGTTTTGCATTATGTGCAAACTTCATTACTGTAAGTAATTCCTTCCTCTAATGGAGATACTTAGCCATAACTTTGTCTTGCTCTGATTCCTATAATCCTCAGTAGACACATTCTCACTTCTTGATACGTTGTCATTCATCATCACCTTTTGTTTGTGTTTTCAGCCAGTTTTTAATCCTCTTGATCATGTTTATATCCAGGGTAATTTGTATTAATTAGTAAAGTAAGACTTGTTTTGAGAGACTCTGAAATGCATCACTAAAATTCAAATAGCATCTGCCATGCTACCTTCATTCGTTACTTGTATTAATCTACCTGACAAAGTAATAAAGTCTGCATAGGACATTTTCTTCATAATTTCATACTGCATCTTTCTTAAGGTTCCATCATCCTCAAATAAAATCTTTCTTTTTTCCTTTACAATTATTTCTGTTAGTGTAAAATCAGCTGATCTAATCTTAAGAAGCATAAGGAGTCATTTCTGAGGTAACGCTCGCTTCAACCAGTGTAATCCAGTATAATCCCAGCTGACAGTCCCTGTGCCTTAAAGGAGTCTGCTGCAGCATTCAGTCTCAGATGCAGGTGCTTTTCATGTGTAAGATGGGAAAAAGTGTCTTAAGTTGGCACCCCTGCCAACGCAGACTGCCTTTAACATTAGATTTCTTATGGACTCCCAGCTGTTTGTCACCATTAGGGCAAGTGAAATGCTGAGAGAATGCCAGTGAAATTGTCTCAGGGTCAGCCTTCTGTTCTGTCGAGCATCCCTGGATCCCTGATCTTCAGCAAGGAAAAGCTACAAATGCTCTTTCTATATTAGCACAGTTAAACTGAAAATCTGGGAAAAGTGGTTTTTAATTCCATTTTCCTGAAGAAGGTTTTTGCATTCGTGCAAACATTGATATTAACTTGTTTGTGCTTCTTAACTAGCCTGGGAATGTAAGTTATTTAATTTTCAAAACAAGGCAGAATGAAGCAGAAATCTTGGGACTCTGGTATCCATCTCCTTCTGGATGAAGGAGTAAATAAATGAATTTGTTGCCTCATATTCAGTGGTCCACTGTAAAGGGTTGTTTTTTTCCAAAATAGGGGTGAAATGCCTTTTGGGAGTATCATCCCTAACTATAGAGAAGCCTAGACAACTAGATGCCTACTTTTCAGAGGACTTAGATATTAAATGGGTGAATATGGTTTTTCCCCAGCTCTGTCTCCTTCAGCTGCTTGTGGCCTCATAGACCTGGAACCAATTAGCAAGGAAAAATCTGGGCAAACTCAAGACACAGGGTTTGTTTCTAGATAAACTAGCCTGATTTGGTTGTGTCACTATTCACAGAGTGGTTGAAAGTACTCTGAGATGGCGATGTCCATGTGTGTTTTCTTGCACAGGTGGTACATAAAAAGCTGTGGCATTAGAGACAGACCGTGATAGCATTCACATTTCTTAAAAACTGATTGCTAGAAATTCCAATTTCAACCTTTTACAGCCTGGCACCTAACTGTTCCCTCATTTTTTTGACTGTTGTTTCTGATTGATCTAGTACATCTCAGATCTACCTTCAGTAGTCGAGTACTTAGCATGAAGTGGATATTATTTGATACTAAACTACTATAGGAGACTACAGGATTACATTTCATAGTTACATAAAAATCCAACAGCATGATTACTGGCACTACGGTAGATACCAGAAGACGTAATAGTCATTTGCTGTCTTGAATACGTTTTCTACTGGTGTACAGAAAATTAGGAATGCAAGTCATTTAAGGGATTGTTAATGGAATGTGTGTATCTAATTCATTCTTCAGGGTCTCTCGATGGAAAATTGATTAAATTTTGTCATGGATTGCCATGTTGGTCAGGTGTTTGAGTGGCACTGTGGGTAACGCTGTTATTTTAATATATCAGTCTGCCATTCTGATGATGGCAGACTGTACAGAAACTTGCAGGCGCAATGATTACCTTTTCAGAGGAGCTTACTGAGAAGGAGGTGTTTCATAGCTGTAGCCACTATATAGCAGGGCACCCAGAATCAAAAAATCTTGGCTCTGGGCATCTTCTTTCTCTGTAATACCCTCCAGGAGTGAGGACAGTGTGTTTGTCTGGAGGGACAGAAAGAAGCAATTCATTGTACTGTAGTTGCTGTTGTAGCTTGTTTTGTTTTTACATTCAGTACTTGAAATAAGCTGCTGAACCTGCTCTGTTAATGTGAACAGAGAAGCAGAGGCTGAAGAGGTTGGTTTTGTTATTCCACTTGTCTCCCAGCTCTCATTAGACTTTCCAAAAGACCTATAGCTTTCTTCAGTATAACATTATTGATAGATGTGTGGTAAGAAAAGTCTCCTGATAAGTGTCATCAACACTTACTGGGATAAGACGTAGTTTCCATCCACTCTGCTTGGTGTATACAGGATATCTTACTGCCCTCCTGCTAGTGATGACCACCCTCTTCAATTCAGTGAGGACTTGGTCTACAGCCAGTTAAGTCCATGGCTGCCTTCTAGTTGACCTCCGTGAAGGCTGAACTCGGTCCCAGTTGCCAAAATTCCCTAGAGAGCATCTCCTGATATCCATTTCCAGTCTGTTGTTAGTGAAAACATGCTCCACAATAGTCTTACTTTTCAAAAAGGCTAGTGCTGATTTTGTACACAGATGTCTATTCCCATATTAGTCTGTGTGAAGTCAGATCTCAAGAGGTCAAGAAGCATATCAAGACTCTTTTGTGAAGCAGTTGTGTTTCTGATAGACCTGGCTCCGTGAGTATTGCCTGTGCCTGCCAGCTTTAAACTGCTGTGAACAAGCCATACTGAGAGAAGCTCTGTCAGATCTGAATTGACACTTTCATCCTGATATAAGCTTGATATTAATAGTGGCTTTCCTTTATTTCAAGTTGTCCATATAATTGCTCCAAGAGTTGTATTCTCAGTAGTCTGAGAAAGAGGCGTGGTTTCTACTGATTGTAGTTACGTGAGGGGCAGAGTGGTAACAAAGATCAGCCTTTCATTGTCCCAAAAGACTTGCGACGTGCATTTTTTTGTGTGTTTTTTCTGCTTGAAATTTTGCCGCTAAAAATATTGGACTTGTGTCCCAGCTACATTACAATGCCTGGAAATCCCATCAAAATAGACTCAGTGCAAGACCTGCCTTGCAGTGACACTGGCAAAGAAGTGAAGGGGTTTCCCATTTTAGCAATTCCTAGAAATTCACCCAATCTAATACCACCTGAGTGTAGACCATATGGAGTAGGAGATTATTCACTGAGAAGGATTCCACTTACCCTTTCCAAAGGTTACAAGAGGCTTCCCAAAATCTGGTAACAAGCAATATCTACAGTAGAGTATAAAAAAGCCACAGCTACAGTATGCCAAAGAAAAACAGCATGAGGGATCACGTTTTTCTCGTGTGCTGTTCCACAGGGATATTTATTTTGCCCACCAGATCATGCTGTGAGGGAGGATTTTCAATATGTAGTAGTGGATGCACAGTCCAACCCTCTGCTTACAGCCATTGCTGCTCCCGTTGTCACTGCCCATCACAGCCAGTGGTTCTAGCAGGCTGAAACGTGAGTGACATCAGCACAGTGTAGTCAACACATGCTCTGGTATCATTGTCATAAGGATGCCCCCAGCTTAGCCAGCAATGGGGAGCATAATTGTTGCTGAAGTGTTTAAGACACAAGAACACACTGAATAATGAAAATCAGCCTGTTCGTCTTCTCTGGGGAAACTTTTCTGATGGTGCTAGTGACTTACTCAGATAAGCAAAAGTACTTCTTTTTTTTGATGAATCATGTTAATCTTGTTACGTGATTAAAACCACTCAAGACATGCATTCATTTTCCCTTTCTCTGAAGGAAAAATTTGTGTTAGTACTTTCAAGTGTGAGACTCTTCATTAAAGAATTACTCTGTATGTGCAGGTCGTGGTTTAATTATGTCTTACAGAACTCCAGCTCTGATACCAAAATAGATAAATACTTCACAAAGAGAAGATGAAGCACTGCAAGCTACTGAATCATCTGGAGTCCAATAGATCACATTTCTGAGAATGAAAGGACAGGTTTTTGGTGTGGCACTGAAAAAAGTTGTCATTAACTGAAGTTTTTGACCTCTCCTTCCCAGAACATCTTCTTTTCAAAGTTCAGAAATCTTAGCTATTCTATAGGTTGTCTTTTGCCGTGATATTTTCATTAAATGTACACAAGACAGCAGTGGAAAATCAGAGAGATTGAGTGCAATATTTGAAGTTAGTTTGATTCTCTTAAATGGCCCGACAGTTTTGCTGTGGGAAGGAAATTATTTCAAATTAATCAAAGAATCTAAAAAGTGGTTTGAAATCTCTTTGATTTTTCTTTGTTGCTTTTCCCTTCTTTTTGTTGTTGTTGTTGTTTTGTTAATGAAGCTTCCATTCCAATCTAACATGACGTTTCCAATCCTTGGATTAGAAAGAAATGAGAGGAAGTAGGTGTGCGTGGGCCTTTTTTCCTAGCTGGAAGATAAAAGCCGGTGGCCACCTTGCTCAGTTGGCGTGTGCATGCGTCAGCGAGGGCATCACGTGCTGGGGCTGTTTCACGAATGACTTAGGCACGGAAATAGCCGGCAGGTCACTGAAGGACTTCACCAGTGGCAGATCACTTAATCAGACTTTACGCGTCGGCTGCTGGACCAATCCCTCCCCTGCCGCCCCGGCCTCCACCAGCGCAGTCTTAGGGCTGGCTTATCCAAGGATGGAGCAACTCAGCCAACGCGTAACAAAGATTACAAGCGTGGAGGAGAACTCTTGTAGATTACAAGGCTTTTGAGTTTTCACAGCTGTGATGTGTGTGCCTTTCCATCATTCCCATCTCACCTTTGATTTTGGTTTTTGCATGCAATGCAGAGATGATTCAGGATATTCCTCAGAAATGTCTAAGCAGAGAGACGTGTATTGTTTACTTCACTGGGGAAGCTCATTACCATAGGAAATGTCATGGGAAAATAGACTGGATGCTTGAATAATCCATAGTTTGACTGTGACCTATTGTATTTATCATACCAGAGGCTTAAGAAGTCTTGTTCTTGTAAAATACAGTTGAAAATCAGACAGACTGAATCTATTTGGTGCAATTTTGCACTTAGAAAAGTGATGTGACAATGTACGGTCATGCCATAGCTGATTATTGGTGTGATGTTTTATTCAGTTTGATGGACACATATATGGCTGTAGTGGTGTGAGAGTATCCACATGCACTTGAAGATGCTTTGCATACAATAACACCAAGAACATTGGCAGCGCTTTTATCTTGGTAAGGACAATAAGATGCAATTAGTACAGAAGAAGGAACAATTGGATTCACATGGATTCACAAGTTTGTTTGCAGTGAATTATTATTTTATGCAATAATGTTCTATTATCCACATTACTCTTCACATACATAATTTATGCTTTTTGCATAGTAAATGCATTTCATTCCTGGATGAGTTTCCACTGTTGTGATGTCTGCTATCCTAGCTAACACTGGGAGCTGAAGACTCCAAAGCTATTAGCCTTAGTCTTTGCAGCTGCCCACTGAAGAGACAGGCTTTGTGTCAGAGGCTCAATATGTTCATATCTAGGGCTAATGCAAACTCAAATCCACCATATGCCAGAGCACAGAGGGACACATAATGCCCAGTGATAACGGGCCACATCCAGGTCTCCTGCTGCATGAGGAGTAGTTCCACAGCCAGACCTTTTCATCACATCTCTCGTTTTTCCGCTTGGTAAATCAGAAATAACTCCTCTGCTGTACAGTTTGAAAAGACAATCAGGCAAGTCAAATGTAATTTCTCAAGTTCTGAAACAGAATGAAATGCATAAAGAAAACAATTTCTTTCTGAACAAAAAGTACAAACAAGAAAGCAATGAAAGTCACAATATTGCATTGCTTTTTTATTATTTTAAAGCGCTGTAATACTGGCAATATGTCATTATCAGAATGTATGCAATTATACATTGCTATAATGTCATATATTCTATAATTTATGCATTCAGTTATATTTTGATAGAATCAGAAAATCCACATAAAACAATTGGGCTTGGATGGATTTGGAATAAAACAGTTTCACCTCATCCACATATTTTTATCCATTTAAGGATAAAATATAAGAATGATGCACAACAGCCGTTTTATTTGCATTGGCATAAACCTGAAAATTCATCAGTGAAAATCAATTTTATAATGAAGACTGTGCGGTTTTGGACCCATCCAAGTAAACATCCTTGTATTCCCTATCAAAAAAAAGTAATGTTGCAATTCATTTTGCTAATGATCATAACTGGGGCATATAAAATACTAGAAGACTCACATTTAATATTCATTCAGAAAAATCCTAAAGAAAAGCAAACCTCTTTTGTTTTACTCAGTACTGTTTAACAATCTCTTTATTTAGTTTTATCAGAAATCCTTCTTCATTGAAGAGTGCTCGTGGAATTAAGAAAAAAACAAAACCAAAACAAACACAAACAAGCAAACAAACAAGTGTACATATACTTATGTTGTTGTTTAAAAGGTAATTTGTTGAAGCCTGGGTCTTGTATAGATATGTTTAGTCATTCAGTTAAGGAGGAGAAGAAATGTCTCATGACAGATGCTTGTCTGCTGCTTAGCCCCTGCTACAAGTCCCTGTGATGTTCAGAGGTGTTTGTCCTTGAACATTGCAGCTATACCAGTAAAAGCGCTAGCAAATGTAGAATTTGGTCTCCAAAAGTATGCTTTCATCTGTGTAAATTGATTCTGTATTATACTATGCAACCAATTTTATGACATGGAAGCACTTCTAAAGAGGATGGGAGCAGTCACACAGGCTGAACCGCTAACTTCAGAAGAAATATTTCAACCACGTATTTTGCAAGCTATCCTTCACACAGCCCAGTAATATTAATCTGAGTAGTTTGCCAGGGAATCTTTAGAGTCTTCAGCTCAGGAGCCAATCTTAAATGCCAACTTTCTGCAAATTACCAAAGCAAGGCATATCACAGTAGAACTAGTACACTAAATTTTCATTAATGAGGGCATCTATCAACCATTTGTTGTCCCTCATTAAGCTGTCCTGATTTGGAGCAGCCATAAAAGAGGAAGTCTGAAGGTTGCTAAGTCAGATAAATACTGTGTGAGCTAGGAGGAAGGGTTCTGTTACAGCTTCCCCGTGAGTCCTGTTCGTGAGGCAGGGTGTTGGATCACTACCCCAGATGCAGCAGTCACAGTTTGTTTCCAAGTTGCTCCCCATTCAGTGGGCGGCCTGGCTTAGGGACATGCTCAGGACCAGATTTATAATGAGGGTGATGATAACCTCGCACCTATGTGTGGTGAGACTGGAGCAGCTCTAGGTCCTCCTCCTGTGGGTGCCTGCCGGCATGGGGTGAGGGGAGGGGGAAGATGTGCTATGTCTGCTCTCCCCAATGTGGAGCATAACCATTACCTCAGTAGCAATGACCCCTGAGATAATATTAGAAACAATTTTCTGTGAAATGCCACTGAAGTGTAAAATACAATGCCTTCTGTCTGCCAGTGCAGCTCTCATCATGAGGGTCCTTGGCAAACAGATTTACTGATGAACATTCACTGAACTTTAAGTCTTAAGGCAGTATTGGAGAGCATCATCAGATAATGAAACACATATATCGGCTTTTCTCACTGTGAACGCAGTTCTACATTATGTCCATCCAGCCCAAGACCAGCAGCCTCTCATGCGGTGTCTTTATCTAGGTAAAGTCATTGACGTGTAGAACAGCTAACTTTTGCAATGAACTGTGTCAGATCAGCCTCAGCTGAAGACTTATTTTGAAAAACTGTCTATCAATTACTTAAAATAATGAAAACAGTTGAAAAATAGCAATCCGTTCAGGAAGGAAAAAATAAGTTATTTTTCTGAAGTACATTTTTTGTGTATATAGCACTCTAGTCCTATCTGTAAACACAAGGCTAGAAATTTCATTCATTACAGTTTCTTTCATTTTCTTCTTTTAATTATTATTTGACAATTTCTTTATTAAGGGACATGGGTTTAGAATTTCGCACTTAGTTAAACACCACTTAACCCCGTGACACAATCTGCATGTACCCCATTAAGTGAAATTTTTGCTAATACTATCCTAGTTAAGCAGTTGTCATTACCATTCACTATCATTAAGCTAAACAGGTTCTCTGGGACGTATCTTAATGAGGCGCCATCCTGATTACGCACATCCTGATTAAAAGAAGTATGTGCTATTACACTTATTTGTCTGTCCTGGGAGGAAAGGACCTTACATTTCAGAATGTGTCTGACCTTATTTAATGTTAAATACAAGGCATTCTTGGGTCTGGTGAAACTTTGCTGCGTGGCAGCCCGTATTTTGTGTCTTCATTATGTGAAGTTGTTACTGGAATCATCTTTCCCTGAAAAACATGCAGCTTGCTTCATGTTAAGTTTGACCCCCAATTGAATAAGTGGGATCATCCTTCTGGATAGAAACCATATTCTTAATGGCACTTTAAAATTTTAACCACTTCCTTAACCAATTAATTATGATCTAAATATTGTTACTTGTTTGTAGCTGGTTATGTGGCTTGATTTCCTCGTTGATAATGAACTTGTCAATAGGAATGATGTTGTTCAATTGAAGCTGTATAATGCATCTATTAGATCTTTCTAGTCCAGAATTAGTGTCAGTATTTATGTTTGGTAGTGTTTGTGGTATATAGCAAAGCAATAACTTCTTAATTGCACCTTCCAAATTAAACTTTGAAATGAAGTGCAGTTATCTTTTCAGGTTGGGTATCTGTTCTTTTCCTAGTGTAAGATGATAAAATGGATGCTTTTGTAATCCAAGGAAACACCTGAAATAGGCATATGTATGCCATGCACTCAGTTATCTCAGTGCAGATTTTATTTGGCAAGAAGCAGATTATGAGCACTCCCCCTGAACACCTCACAGTGTACGGGTGCGCACCAATGGATGTGGGCAATTGGCATCCTAATAAAAAGTGCAAGGGTCCTCTGAAATAACTGGAGTCAGTGCCCTTTGCTTCACTACCTGCAGGCAGGTAGATGACACAACTTATTCCTCTCAATGGCAGGTTCTTCTGAAGCTTTGTGCTTTGAGTGCTCCTGTGGCATAAACCCCGGACTCGGCTCATAGAGCTTCCCTGGCCCCATAAAGCAACTGAATGCTGTGCTCCAAGTCATTTTTACAGGGCTTTATCACTGTGTGCACAGCTTGGCTGCAAATTGCTTATTTCAAGCAAGTCAAGGAATAAAACGCGGCTGTACTGAGAGTGGTGAGTGCCAGAGCTGACTTTGCGTCTGTGCCTTAGAGCCATGGATGCTTGAGAGCGTGATATACAGCTTGTTTCCCAAACTTAAACCTCTTTTGGCATGCACATGCGTGACCACCTGAGTTAGCAGAGGTTCACCCCCCACCAGGATGGTGGAATGAAGCCATCTCCAGCTACTGTTTCAGATGGCTGTTCTTGGTGCTCTGCTCTGGAATTACTCACACTTGAACTTCTGCCAGCAATTAAAGGTAGTTAGCAGTTCCCTGATCAGTGGGGATACCTGAAGCCAGTAACTGTTGCAGGTTTTTGATCCTGCTGCAGGAGGAGAGCTGTTGGCTGAATAGACTCTGAATGTGTAGCCAGCAGCCTGATGGCATCTGGCCTGGTTGCTGCTGAAAGGGGAAATCCCATTTATCTGATCCTCTTCCCCTCCGTTTCCTATCCCTGCTCCTGGCCATACAGTCCTGCTTTTTCTATTATAGTCCTCATCAGACCTTATGGAGGGCCAGTTCAACTACCCAGCCTGGAAGAAAACATAATTTCATTTTGCCCTGTTATTCTAATTTCATCCAAAAATAACGAATGAAATCAGCTTACAGTGGGGTCAAGTGAGCACCAGGCTTTGTAAAGAGAAACAGCAGAAGCTTGCAATCAGGAGCAGAAGAGGTGGGGAAAGAGTGCATTGGGACTCTGCTTTTGTGATAACAAGCTGTTAGATCAGCTTATCTGGCATGTCTCTGCCAGAAACTGCAGCAGTACGGATTGACAGTGTCTATCTCTTTCCCTTGGGAAGCGCTATAATATTCAAAAATGGAGCTGGAGAGTATTTAGCCATCCCCTGCTGCAAGGATAGGTTGATTTTATTACTTCAAAAGAATTACCAGTTGTTTTGGAAAAGAGTGGGAGCAATATTTCATTTTTTGTCCCAGGTCAGCTGTTGACTCCTGCTTTGCAGAAACTTTTGAAAATTCAGTGTTGCTTACAGAAATCACTGGGTCATCTTTGGTTACTCTCCCCCAAAATGGCATGTTGCCTGGTCATTGGTTTGCTTGTCATGGCTAATGTTTTTCAGCTTCTAGTTAGAACAGTCATTTAATTGGTGAATTTTGTCCTAATCAACACATGTCAACTGAAAAGGGTCTGTTCCTGTACAGTAGTCGGCTGGATACATGCTAATTAAACTCTTATCATGATATGGCTTACTGAGTATTTAATGTGAAACTTGTTACTGTAGTTTCTAATTCATACACGGTTCAGTGAGAAATATTTCACTCTGCAACTTACTGTCAATACATGTCCAACAGGTAAAAAGTGAAAATCATTCAGGTTGTGTATTCCAGGCAGGCTGGAAACTCTGCAAATGCTTTCAGTTATCCAGCAGCGTGGCTGGATAAACCTGTCTGAGTTCCCCTGGGGAGGCTGGGTGAAGAGCAGATGTGGAGAACTTAAAGTGGAGATGCCCGTGTGTTGGTTTACAAGACAGGGTCTCCCAGTGTCCCTGTTTCTTGAGATCATGCACGGGGGGATGAGTTAGAGGAGCACCATCAACTCTGGTGCCTCTGAATGTGGAGCTTCCGTGCAATGGGCAGGCATCCCCGGAGGAGTGGAGACCCCTTTGCCCCCAGGTGGGTCCTCCTGGGCCAGCTGCATTTTCTGTGTTGGGCCGCTCAGTTCTGCTCATATGTATATGCCCCAGGAGAAGAGAGATGTTGGTGCTCTGCTGCTAGGGTAGGAGTGGCAGATGTTGGAGGTGGGACCAAATGAGAGTTGCTAACTCATGCAACTTGACCACTGTGTTGAAAATCCTCTGAGGGTGTTACAGCCTCCTTTCCTGCAGCACCAATTCTTCCTTCCAGCCATTTCATCCCACCCTCAGGCTGCAGCAGCATCCCAGATTTTCAAGTGCCCTAATGCTGTGTGGCAAGCTGATACATTTCCATTGCTGAACCTAATAAAAACAGTGGTTGTCATGGTTTACTAGCAAAACTTTAGTGCTAACTCAGAATCATGGCAAAGTGCCCAAATAGCCTACGCTCTGCATTCTGTACAGTCTCAGAGTAGTTATCGGTAATTGCATCTCCACCCCCTCCCTGTTACATATACTCCATGTACCATCCAATTCTTCACATTTATTATTCAGGGCACTTTTTGTTGGAGATTATTGCAGCTAACTTACCAAGAAAAAGGACAGTCGATGGCTTTAAAATACAGTGTTCTCTCTTGTCTATATTATATTTCTGCAACCCCGCATTGTAATGCTGTTTCCTGACATTCATTGCTATTTCCCCATTCTGTGGGGGCTTGCAAAAGGTTAGCTGGTGTCACAGGGTCATATTTGTAGCCTGATCTTACTCCCAAATATGTCTTGGACAGATAACTTTCAACTTTGTATGTACCTGAGCTCTGTGATATGACAGGAAAACACAGCAATAAAATGCAATTCTGTTTATGTAACAAATCAGATCATTTTGCCTTGCAGACAAGCACCATATGGGAAACTATATGTGACCTCTGTGTAAAAATGAACATCTGCTTCCATCAGCTTAGAATACTTATGACACAAGACTAGCAGAAGCAGTTGGGGAGCAGAATCTCATGATTCACAGTGGTCATTCTGAAATCCAAAGCAAAAAAGACAGACTGGTGTTTATCTCTGAGTCAAGATATTCCTCTCTGCTTTGAAACGTTTTTCGTTCTCCTAGAGTTCACATCTGCAATAGCTTAGGGCTAGGGCTTTTGTTTAATTCTCATTCAGCCTCCAGTTGAGGATCATAACTTAATACATGGCAAACAACTTAGTGAAAGAAGGGGAAGTATGTTGCTTTTGGGAAGTTATCCAAAATTTACATTTCACTTGCAGGGAAGCTGGGATGCTAAAGCTATGAATGTGAAGGGGAATTGGGGATTGAGGTATTTACCATGCAATACTAACATTTCTCGTTAATTCCACGCTGCTAAACGTTGTAATCCATAGCTCCTTTGTGCCTGCTGAAGTCCATGAAGACAGTTCTGAGACACACAAGCCACTGCTATCAAATCAGCAACCGTGTGGTGATTTGGCAGTGGTATAAAAACTGCAGCTCTACAGTGATTTGGCAGAAGACACGAATGCTGCTGATATATAAATCTGACTGGATACTCCTATCTCCAGTATGAAATGTCTATATTAGAGTGCATCCAGTCAACTGAGTGTCTGTACCTCCACAGAACTGATCTGTTAATTTAATCCAATACCCTAAATTGTTTAAATGACCCAATAGAAAGTGATATTCAAGGGCTAGTGGCATACATAGACTGGGCAGAAAGAGTGCCTGGGGTAAAAATCTGCAAAGGGTTTGTTAGTGTTTTGATCACAGGAAATGAACCTATGAAAATTAGGTCTTTCTTTTGTTAAATAGTGTTGAAACCCATGATAACAGATTGTCCCTTACCTCAGAGAGCTGATAAACTATAAGTAACATTGTCTTAGGTTGATGAGGAGTTTGATGGGTAGTTTCTCTATAGTCAGTGGTATTTGACGTACCACAATTCACTCTTCTGAATAAAAGTCTCACAATACAGCACAAAATACATAAAGCAGAGAACAAGTAGAAGAAATATACCTGACCTCTTTCCACAGATGGGAAAATGAAGCACAGAACAATTGTAGAACTTCTAACAGTGACCCATGAGCTGCAAATCCTCTTGAGTCCTTCAAGGAGATTGCCTCCATAGCAGATGCCATGACTGTCCATTTTAAGGAGGCTGGGTACACAGCTTAGTCCACTGAGCAGATTACAAAACTTTGTCTCATTCTAAAAGTCCCGAGCTCCAAAGGAGTTGTGTCCCTGATGTCCGTATGGAGCTGGTGGAGAGAGTCAGACATCTGGAAAAGCAATCCAAAATGTCCCCATTTGAACAAGTGATTATTTGGAGCTCACCAGTAGGAAAACCTGGACACTGACATCAGTCATGGTCCTCTCTGGAGCTTCTGTGCCTGAGTCAGGGCTCTGTGAAGGAGCCAGCATCCAAGCCTCTCCCCTAAGGAGAGGGATCTGTGCATGCTCTATGAATAGAAAAGAGTTTATTTCAGTTTGTTTTTGTTTTTTTTTTTTTCTTTAACAAAACAAACCAAACCACAATCTTAGGAGATGAGTCTTCAAATTGCAGCCTGGGCCAGTCAATAGTCATGGAGTCAGAGACTTAGTTTTTATGACCTCTTCAGAAAGAGGAAAGAACACCATATCCCAGAGGCGGGTAGCTCTGTGGGGTGGGAGACATGGGTATGAGCACTTTTCACGTGAGAAAATATTGTGAGTGTTGAGTGTTACCTTCAGGTGAGCTGAGGGACACTGTTGTGTATTGTTTCTGTATGTCATCTCATGTCTGCACCACTGCAGGGATTGCTCAGAAGGAGGGAGCACTGGGTATGTGAAAGAATGGAAGGTGCCTAGCAAGTACTGCAAAGCCTATGAAATGGACGTTTTTGCATTGCAGTTTTGGATTTTAAGAACTGGAATCTGTCTAAGCCCTCTTTAAGGCACTTGCATTCTTCTCAAGACCTGGCTCCTGACTTTCTGTAGCTATGGCAGCTGTGCAGGGTGTGAGCTGGTACCAAGCTGAATCCCTCCTCTTGCTAACACCAGTGTGAACCTCCACAAAAAATGAGCCAAAAATCCACCATTTAAATCTTCCTTTATTTTAATTTTCCATGACATGAGCAAAACTAAGGCAAATATTAATTTTATTCTGCACTATAGTTCTATGGGCAGAATAAGTGACTGGCAAGATCTGAACAATATGTCTCTGGATTCTTTTTCCTTTCATTCCATTTGCTATTAGCTTTATAACCATGTCTTTACTGTGATGACATTTTATATTAAAGGAAGCTTTTGGATTATAAATTAGATTTAGCTAGTAAAAGCCATGTCATGTCTTTTATTGCATTTTTCATTTGTTGTTATTATTTTATGAGAATTCAGGCTGTGTACAAGCTTCTAGCAACTGTAGATCTCCCCCTCACACATCAGTGCTGTTAGGAGAGTGAGTAGGAATAGAAATGAATTATCATCTGTGTGGAAGCTACAGGAAAGTTCAGCAGGTCTCAGATCTTATAACTGAAATAAAAATCCTGGAGAAGCCATCAGTTTGGGGCTGCCTTTTATGGTAACTGTGAAACAAAATTGCAGTCAGAGGAAACAGGATTACCCCTACGTTTTGCAAATGAGCTAATATGCTTTCTGTTGAAAGCAACCACTGAACTGAATGAAATGTTTTTTTTTTTTTCCACCTCTGTGGTGGCTGGTTACCTCTCAGCCAGACACAACCTCAAACCTAAACCTCTGTTAGGAGTAATCCGCTAACCAGAGAGCACCCAGAATCTAACTTCATCACCAGTTCTTCCTGCAGCCCATCTGTTCCCGACAGACAGGTACATGATGAAACATAGTGACAGTCAATACTGAGCTTGTACATCCATACTGCCAATTTCTTGGACCAGAAAAACCAAAGAAGACAGCAAGATAGTTGTGAAGTCCACTTCTGTAACAGTCCTTCAAAGTGTTAGTCCAGCAGGGAAGGCTTTTATTCTTGAAGAGGTTATGCCGTGAACAAAGTGCCATACCTGTTGTCTAATGCAGGCCTTCATACATCGTCACACCGCCTGTGATCACACTGAGCTCCTGGGTAAACCATGGAAGGGTTTTTAATTGCAAAGAAAACTTGCACCATAGAGCAGAGAAAGCTGTGGGCAGAACTTCAGCCAAGCAACTACAGAGAAATCCAGGATGAAACTATACATTAGCATACAGCTATTCAGCAAAGTTACATGGAAATACGTATTATGTATGGATTTCTATCATATACTTATTTGTTCTAGTCTGGTCCTAACACTTCTTAGGACAAGTAGCATGAGTTTATTATGTACATCTGTAGCATACAGGGAATCAGGATAAGTGCTCCACTGCAAACCTTCAGAATAAACGTGTCAACTCTGGGCAGCACAGCAGCTGGAGGAAGGTCTGTACATGGCAAAAAAATTGGCAGAACTGTTCTTTTTGGTCATCCTCCTTCATCCCAAGGCAGCTGCACGCTGAGAATGGACATAAAGGCAATACGAACTGGGCTGTACACGTTAGCTGTGCTCACACTTAATGGCAGATGTGAGTGTGGAAGAAAGCGACTGAGGCCTCTCTAATTTGTATGTACTGTACTGCAGAAGCCTCTGAAGCTGGTGTGATCATGGGCATCAATATGTAAGGCATTTTAAAAGAGAGGTTTCCTTTTCTTCCACTTCTTGTAGACACAGCATTTATTTTTAATGGATATGTCCAGGTATCTTTTTAATTTGCTAGAATGGCTTGAGGCCAAAATATTTATTTTTGTGAGTTACTTCTGATCAACAGACGTCAAATGGAGAACACGATAGTATTGCATGCATTGTCAGAGCTTGTAGATCATGGCTATGTTGCCAGTAACGAAGGCAGTGCTCATTGCACCGTTCTGTTGGCTGGAAGACATCATTTCCTACTGAGAGTTTCCATCCTGAAAGTTTTTTGTGCCTAAAAATGTAGCAAATGGTAGCAAAAGAGCAAGCACCAAATGTCGCTGTCACCTTGCCAAGGCCTGTCTTTGTAATTTCTAGACTTAGTACTTTCCGTATATATTAAAAGTAAATAGCTCAGAAGCCCAAAGTGCAGGATATCAGAGTAAAAGGTAAAACACGAGTTTACAGCACTGTAGTAGAGAGTCTTTGTCTTTTTCAAGCAATTATAAATGGCAGGTGTCATCTTGGCATGAAATATACGGCTCCTTGGCTGCCAAAGAGAATCTCTTTGTTAATGCTGCAATCATTCAAGCTTTGCTTAATAAGTTTTGCTTAATAATACTTAAAGTAACCCTTTGGATAGTAAGTATATCATGTTGATGTCAACATATATTTTCCAAAGCACTGATTTGTCAGGCAGCCTGGAGAGCTCTGGTGTCCTGAGGGTTAAATAACTGTTTATTAGTTTTTATTTTCCTTGAGATAATGATTTTGTAAATTAATTACTGGGTTTAGGTCTTTAGAGTAGAAAATTTCAAAGGCCACATCAGGTTTTTTTGGGCTTATACAAGCATACCAGCCTACCTCTGCCCATAATAGAACAGTCATAGTATTGTTTGTGTTCCTGTAAGAAGAAAGCTTTTCAAGGCTATTTTTAGGAGTTAATGAAGTCAACCCTGATGCAGGAAACCTGAATAATGCTTTATGTATGTATGTAGGTGTTATTTACATATAGACAGGCTATTTCTGTACGTGCATTAGAAACCTTCAGTTTAGCCTGCTCAGTGGATATGTTCTGTCTCCATTGTGCTCCTAATTTTCTGCAGTCAAAAATAGGAGGTCAAACAAAAGGCTTATGTAGGCATCAGAACTTCCATATACATTGATCTGGCACGAACAGAATTTAGCTTTTGTTCTTTCTGTTTTTCCAGTTTAGGCATAAGTGTTACCATTTATTTTTAAGCAGACATCAGAAGAAGAGTAAAAAGAGTTTATTACCTGAAACCTGCCTTTTCTTTACAAAGGGATTGTCTGTGATAGAATTATGGTATTTCAGTCTCTGAACACAGACATTCATGTGGCATCAATCAGATGCCATAGATACTCATACTTTTCTTCAAAATAAAAATGTTAAGGAGTTCTTTAGATTAAACCTCACATTACACAAACTAAAATAAATTGATAATAATTCTTGTTCATTTTCGTAAAGTTGTGCTAGTTTTAACCTCATGCGATTTATAAAAACATTGTCATTTTAAACCTTACGTTGCCATTAAAACTCCAGTCACTAGTTAGCACTGAGTTGTTCCATTTCTTCTAAAGGCACCAACAGCAGAAGAAAATCTGATGACTGTTGGTACAATTGAAATGCCATATAATTTAGAATCATGTCAGGGAAATGATTGCACATCTTCCCCCATTTTAACAGAACTTCATCCCCACTTAAATGTTTACTTGTTTATTCTGTTGTGCATCAAATGTTATTCACAATCCTTAGTCATAAGCTTTTAAAAATCCTCTTCTACATTGTTATTCCCAAAGCCATCATTATTGGTTTGCTGTTACCATTACATTACTTTTTTTTTTTTTTTTTTACTAGGGAATGTGTTTCTGAAGACTTATGTGAGAGGAAGTATTTTTACTGATTATATTGAAAATACTTCTATAAAAAATTGCAGGATTAGATCCTGAAATCCAAACCTGCAGACACATGAGCACACACTTCATTCTAATCCTGAGAGCAGACTCATTAAATATTTTTCTCCTGTGGAAGTGGTTGAAAGACAAATAACTTAATCTGTGTTTGGCCAAGCTAGCTCTATTTACTCTTTTAAATTCTCCCTTATAAAACAATCCCTACAGTTGTTTGAATTGTTTTGTAATTGAAATCCACAATAATTATGTGGAGGCCTTCAGGGGAGGTTATATGCCTTCCTTAGTCTGAAATGGGTTTTGCCTTATAGCAGCAGTTAGATTTATTCTCTAATTTAGCTGGAGTGACAAAATGATGCAGAAAACACATACTCAGAGATGCAAGTCAGTGTAACAAATTACAAAAAAACCTCTTTCGATTCATTGAGGTCTGGTTCCCAAATCAATGGAATCCAAATAAAAGATGTGCAAGGACTTCTGGGACCTTCTGGTCAGATCAATATACATATTTTAATATCAGTGCAGTGACTGGATGCAATTCCTCTTTTTTTATAAAATTAAGCTGTTTGTGGGCATCCCATACCCAGCTGAAGTATTTCTTTCCAAATAAGAGATGGATGAGATTATCTGATAGGTAAATAGAAGCAATAAACTTTAACTTGGCCCTTAGCTATTTTGATTCACTGAGAAATCTGCTTTCAATATTTTATTCAATTGAAATATTATCTTTAATGTAGAAACGTTGTGTCTAGACTGTAAAGTATATGCTGATATTCTCAAGATTGCGATTAAATAAGAGGAGTTTAAGAAGGACACATTTCCATAAGGTAGGTTTTGGGATGGATGGTTGAGCTCTGCAAGTTAAGCATAAGACAACAAAAGTTCTCAAATAACAATTCAAACTACCAAACCCATAATTCAGAGATAGGCAAATATGTATGTTTGCCACGCCAGTAGCTCTCTTGCTGGAGCAACTGGTCAGAGACTGGTTGGAGTCCTAGCCACCCAGTTTTCATAGGACTCTCTTAAGTGGAGCAGTCTTGTACTGACCTGTGTTACCATTTGTGTTATGGACTGTGTCCCCTGACACAATCTGGATCTTGGATAGCTTACATGTGGCTGTTCCTAGATGCAATTAAAACAAACAAAAACCCAAACAAAACAAAACAAAAAGAAAAACCAACCAACCAACCAACAAAAAAACGCCCACAAAGAAAAAAACCAAAAACCAACCAACCAAAATTAATTAAAAACAAACAAACAAACAAAACCCCAAACATTAAGCTAGAGAATGATAGGTAAGGAGATCTATAAAGAAGAGTTGTAGAATAGATATTATGTACCAGAGATACTCAAACCTTAACGGGACGTGGTCAAGCACAACTTTTTTAGCTGACCCTGTTTTGAGCAGGAAGGTGTTGGATGAGATGATCTCAGGAGGTCCTTGTCAACCTCGTTGGTTCTGTGATTCTGTGGAAAGAAATAAAACAATTATTTGAACCAAATTTAGGAAATATTTCTAAATCAAACATAAAAGGCTTTAATCTTCAGGCTGAAACCCCTATGCCATATAGCAGCATTTTTTAAACTCATAAGAATATAATAATTGTAAGAAAAAACTGAGGAGGCTTTAAATAAGATTTAGATAGGGATAAGGCATGAAGACCTAGGTTTGTCTCGTTCACACAGTGTATTCAATCCGTTGTGGTATAAGGTATCACTTTTCAGCACACACAAGGATATACTTGAATTTCCTTTATTTTGTAAGAAAACTAGGCCGTATTTCCTTTTCAGCAAGTCTTAGTTAACACTCTGATATCTGATAGTATGATCTCTGGGCATGTCACTGTAATCTTATTTTTGTTTTCTTGGTGCTGCTCTTCCTGGCATTGACTGTATAAAATAAACAGCGTAGAAAATTGAATGGTACAAAGTCAAACCTGGAATTTAAATTTCAGTTGAACTTAACCGATTCTGTCACTACACAAATATTTGGTGAAAAAATATGCAGAAAACAGAAAAGCTCTCAATCTCTCACATATCCTCAGCTGGCAAAAATAAACAATAATTTTCTTCAGCCTTCCCTTCGTGCTGAGGTTTGATGTTCAGCTGTTTCAGTGAGGAAGGTTTTCAAATGTTGCAGCTGCTGTCTTCACACATCTTCATTTGCTTATCAGCTCCTTCATTCCCAGTGGTCATGCATCCAAAGAAGCACTATCAATGTCCTATCAATGACCTCTACTCTTTTCATTTCTGTTCAGATTTCTGTTTTTTCACTGGATTTCTGGTTTTTGCCTTCTTGACATTTGCTCTGAAACACCTTTTGATAGTTTTACTGTGGATAACATTCATTCAATCCGTTTATTTCCTAGAGTGAGGATAATCACAGCAAGCTCAAAGCCATTATCCTTCTGTTTGTATCCCCATCTTGGGTCTGAACATTGAACATTTTAGTGAAGTAGTCAATAGATAAGGCAAATGAGAAGCTATTCCATGTAGCTCAGGCTTCTGAGGTCAGTGCTTTAGAAGGACATCCTCATCTTCCATGCTGACTCCTGTGGGTTTGTTGACATGGGGACGGGTAAGCCCCATGGAGTGGATTGGTGCTGGGCAGCCAGTTCTGGCCGGGTCCTCCTCGCTGGCTGGGGCTTCAGACAAAGAAGCAGTGCCCAAAAGTGGCAAAGTGTGTACTTGCACCCAGACGTGCTGCAGTTCAGGACCAAAATCACTCTTTCCTTCAGGTGACCATCTCCCTTTTTTAATGCCAAAGTAGCCCATGTTAACGACAAACACAAGATTTTAAGAAGCAAAATGAGTGGCAAAAAACCTTCATTGCAGCACATCTATGCATAATGTTTTCATAAACCATAACAAAAGAAGTATGGGAGGTAATCCACTGCTAATGGCCACTAGGGATGGTATTACCCGTGTTTGCACAAACTTTGTTTCATGCAGCCCAATGGTATCCGGTGCTTTAGTGCCAGAACAGCTCTCTTCTCCTTCTCTCTAGTTTTCACAAAGATAAATCTGAACTGGTGCTTTTATCTGTCCTGTAAAAATGTCACTTTAGCATTTATCATTTTCAGTATCCAAGGGGCTGTGTCAGAGATGATGGGCAGACATGAAAAGAAAACAAAGACATCTGAAGGAAAGCTCTTTCTGGTAAATATATATATGGACTAGTATGGAGAGGAGATAAACCACATTTAACCCCAGGAAGCATTGCTGGTTGGCAGACCAAGCCACCCTTCTTCCAGATCATCTCATTATTACAAAAGGAGGGATGGGGTAGAAGAAGCGGTAGTAACACCAGAAGGCTGGATATTATCTGTAACAAAATATTAGATGAGACGAGTAGACCTGGCTCAGCCACATGAGAAGGAAGATCAGGATGAGCCCCATACTGGGGCTGTGATCATGGAGCGTTTGCTGGAGAGAGAGGAGGTGTTGGAGACTCACGACCACCACCCCACCACCAGCCAACAGCTTGGTGTCTACAGGAGCCCACTGCAGTGCTAGAGGTGTGTGGCATCCTCTGGCATCCATGGCAATTGAGGGATGATTTAATGTACTGTGTCCTACCAGGCAGCCTTCAGCAGAGCTTCACCAAGCAAAAACACCTCGGTTGTTCCCAAAACTCAAGGTAGGAGTCCTGGAGATTTTAGTGTTTTAAGAAATGTCAGTTAAGATCATTGTTTGTGAGTGCTTCAGTTTGTTTTGTCTATATCAATATGAAAGTTGTCCCTAAAATCCTGTGTCCTATTCTCAATGGTGAAAAGCTTTCCATGAATTACAATGTTTTTCTTCTCAGCTCCGTTTTTGGTGCAGTGTTTTGGTTGTATGCTTGAAAAACAAAAACTTTTTAAGAACAGGTAGAAGTTCTGGGGAAATGTAATGTCTTACATCAGACAAGGTGATGGTAGCTGTAAAAAACTGGCATGCTTGAGGCCAGAGAAGTCCTTTACTGCTACAGCACTGCTATTGCAACTGCATTTTTAAAGAAAAAACTAAAATTAGGGAAAAAAAGGTAATTACTTTTTCCCAAATTTCCCCCAAACAGCTCACAGAACAAATATCCCAGCAAAAAAGCTTGAACTCATGCATCATGTTAGACAATAAAATTTACTCTAATGAATAGTTAAGAGAGAATGAAAAAGAAAAATATAAAGCACACCTTTGCTGTTACAAGCCAGGCTTGCCTGTGGGACAGCAAGCACTTCTGAGTGCATTTAGAGAGCGGTTTTGAACTGACTTGCTGCTTCCACATACTCTGTGTCCTGTTTTGGGAAGTGCATGTGACTGGCTTCAAGGTGAACTACCATCCCACTTATGGTTGTCTTTCTTGAATGTCATTTGTACTGTACGGTGTAGGGCTGGGGATTTTATGTTCATTAATGTGGACAGTACAGTCAGTGATCTGATGAGAGAAAGGTGATCCAAATGGTAAGGGTTAATATGCCTGAGTAGGTATGAGAGCACAATTTATGATAAGCATTGGTCCTTTTTTCTTGTGGATAATGTTGAATGAGGTTTGTATAGAGATATTTGAAGAAGCACGATGAAGTTACTTAACAGGTGTTTATCTTTGAGTCATGGAGTGATAAAGTAGAAGAGACATGAGGAGACTGCTTAGCGAATTCTCTGGGCACAGATCAAATACACCTGCTTTGCTTCTGACAAACTTCTGATCTTTCCTTAAACACCTTCAGTGACGGTGTCTTCACAGCCCTCCCAGGCAATCTGTTCCGATTTTCCTACGTGCTCCTTGCTGAAATTGAAGGCTGTCACATCTTGTCATCTTCACAGTAGATGTGGAGAGCTGTTTGCAGGAGTCCTTTTCAACTAATCTGATGTAAATCGCATCCTGTCGTCCCTCAGCCTTCTCTCAGACTGAGGAACCAATGCACATTTCTTCATAGGTCCTGGTTTTCAGACACCTGATCATTTGCATTGCTCCCTCCTGGCACCCAAACCTGGACACAGTAAGAGCATGGAGAAAGGGTGTGGGAAATGGCACAAACAGCAGAACTAAGTGTAACGGAAGGGTTTTGAAGAGTTCAGAGCAAAGATGCAGGATGAAGGTGCCCCTTTGAAAGCAGACTGAATGTGTTAGGCATCATTGGCTCTACGTGCATCAGCATTTGAATCATATACATGAAAGGATTAATAGTGGATGAGGAAGGGCTATGAGACTTCAAGTAGGTTACGTTTCACGTGCTGGAGAAGGGAGTGTGAGAGAATGGCTGTTAAGAGCAGATTAATCATACTCGAAGTGTTAAGAAAACCATTTATTTGCAGTAAAGCTTGTGAGGCCTTCCAGAAAAGACTTGTGATGTCAAAAAGGCAAAAAAACCTGCAATGCTGAGATATGAAATGAGGAAAACATAAAGTATAGATTTATATGTGTGGATGAAGAAGTATCAATGAATGTAGCACTGAAGTAGCTTAGAAAACTTAATGAACTACTTCTGGTCTCAGCTGCCTAAAGGCAGTCACATTGCTTGTCTTTATCTGCACCCTTCTCTCTGTCAGTCCCATTATCCTCACTCTCACTGCAAAGAATTTCTGAACAAATTTGCCAGTGAAATAGGAGTGCCTGGAAGTTTATGGAAACCAGTGTCTAGGTAAAGAGGCCCAAGAGACTGGCCCCAGCAGACTGTCCTTCTATGCCAGTTTTGGTTGTTCTGTAGCATCAGACTAGGAAGTGGTGGAGTGGGAGGTGGTAGAACCATAGCTGCTCTGTGTAGGATTTGCTTTTCATCTGAGAGTTTGGGTAGATCCATCTCTTAGGATGGACTGCCCCGTGCTCTGGCAGTGCCTGTCTCCCCATTGCTTACAGGGGGTGCATGGATGACTGGTTTGGGTCACACCCCTGTCTTTCACCAGAGACCGGATGAGATGAAGTCCAAGTCAGACTCCCACAAGAGGCATTTTAGGGGAACAAGAGCAGTGGGAGCAGATGGTGGAAATGTGGCCAAGTAGCCTTGTGGTGGGAAAAGGTGGCAAAAAGGCTGGAACAGGAGGCAAGCAGAGAATAAAAGCAGCCAGGCAAAGTGAAGAGAGCACAGAGGATAGCTGAAGGAAAAAGGTTTAGTTCTAGTGAGCTGGAGAGAAGTTGCAGACTGAAAAAGGCCCCGTTCACAGAGAAGAAACCCTCAGAAACTCATGTTATTTCTCCCCAGGTCTTCTCACTGGTGTCCAATTTCTCAGAATGACTTCTCCAGTCCATACTTTCTACCAGCTGAAGCTTGTTTACAAACAAAGTGGTACAGTATTTACAGTGCTTCTGAATTACATTTAACTGATGTTTCTTCCATACCACTGCATGTTAGTAGTGGTGGTGCCAAGTTCTGTAAAAGACTTGCTAGCTAGCACAATTGAGCTGCCACCCACACTGGAAAGCCTCCAAACATTTCAGTAAACATGGGAAGGTGTTGGCAGTCCTCTTCTAAAAGAAGCTTCAAAACAATCTCCTGCGTCTCGAAAGACATGGTCTACTCAATGTGTATGTAAGTACATATTAAGTATGAGGGAGTCCAAACAGGATGACCAACTCCGACTGTTGAACACAGAATTGCGTTTCTGATTTTAGAAGAAGGATCTTGTCATTCTTTAATGAAACCCTTAGGAACTCTGAACAGTAAGGCTTCATACTATGACTGGGAAGATCAGTTTGGAAGAAGTAAGAGTTATACTGGATGCAAGTCAGATCTTGAGCTATATTCTGTATTTAAAAGTGCCTGCTTCCCATTTCCTGACTACTTTTTAATGTTTTGCCTGTATTGACATCCACCAAATGACACTTTGTTGGACCTAACACAAGCTCCAGGTCATGAAAGCAGAAGCAGTAGCATCTGAGCCAAAGGATCTAGAGCAAGTCATTTCACACAGACCTTGAGACAGAGAACTTTCTAGGAATGGAAGTCTCAGGAAATTTGGAAGCCCTGTTAGATGCTACTAGGGCTCAAAAGGGGAAAGAGAAAGTCACAGCACTAGATGAAGTTTCAATAGCTGGAGCCTTGTTGCAAATAAGCATTTCAAATGCGACAAATTAAGTTCCTTTATCTATTTACATGCATAGACCTTCAGCCTCAGTCCTGCACTTCTAATCCTCCATCTTTAATATTTTTTAAATCAATCATGCCAAAACAAAGGAAAGAAGCTTTCTGAACGGAAGCAATTTTTTTACTGCACTAGAGACAAGTCACAACCGACAGGAAATGATTAAATAATGTTAAGCCATTACAGGACCCTGGTGGAAAAATTCTGGCATTAAGCTTTGGAAGACTTAGAATACATGTTCTTGCAAAACAGCAGGTTCTTTGCATTTTAAAGAAGGAAATGGCCACATTTCTAAAATTCAGTTCATATTTTGGAGAAGAAATTTGTTCTGAAAAAGCAGTCAGCCTGGGATTGTTATCTTAATGTGTTATTATATGTAAAATCTTCTAATGTTTTTCTAAGAGAGGATGACAAATCTCTCACAGTACTAGGCTAATAACTCATAAACATAAAGAATTGCAAAATGCAGTATGCACAAATAATCCATCTACTCCTAAAATGTCTAGCTTGCTCCTTGCAGAAGAACTCGGTCTGTTATTGTGACAGTCAATAGGTGATAGAAGTTGTTTACAAAAAAATAAAAAAATAGCCCCATGACCGTAAACCCACCTCATATTCACATGGTACTAATTTAACGAGCTCCCCATCTGGATCCCTCTTCATTTGTAGAAGCTGAGCTTATTTCAGAATTTGCAGCTTAGTGTAGGAGGCTAGCTGCAATCCTCCGTAAAAGCCCTTTAATTTTACTTGAAGTGCATGAGGAATATTCCTCTGCCTGACAGAATCTGTCACAGACGAGGCAGCAAAAGGCACGCGGAGGAAGCTGCCCTGACGCATTGCTCATCCGGGCAAATGAGCACTGTTCAGCTGAGTTGGAAGAATCATGGCTGTTTCAGCTGCCTAAAGATCCTATGGTCTATCAAAATGTAACAACGTGGCTAAATAAAGGTACAAAAGGGTTTGTGACCCTCAATGGAAATTAATTATCAATCCCTGTTTCAAATTGGATGAGTGCAGGGATTCAGGTCCCGGCGTCTCTGGTGACAATACAGAACAACATAGGAAGGTTGAACCATGAATGCTGGTCAAAAGGAAACCTTCCCTTACACATCCCTCAGCATTTTGGTGACAGGTTGTCATGGCAGTACCAGAGCCAGGGAGTGCGGGAGGGTTTCTTCTGAGATATATCACTGGATACCGTTGGAGATCTGACACTAGTATTAGCCCCAGAAAAAAATGTAATAGAAAACAGACCATCCTAATTTATGGTTTTATTCCTCCTCTCACTTTTTTGCCTTTTTCTGCACTGTTATATTTAGAACAGTTTCAGATTTGACTTGCCATTTCCTCCAAGGAGACACTGAACAAGCCGCCTGAAGAGAATTGTTTTCACAGTGAAATAAGCCTGAGACTCTAGTGCGACATTTGCTTGTATAAACTGGACAGCGCTGCAGCAGTGATCACTGGGTTTCTGTTACAATCAGACAGTGCAGTTGCTTTTTAAAGTCTTGGCCGTTTGACCTTACAAAACATCTGATTAAGAGATTTTGAATGAATTATCAACGTTTTGGGACTGGTCTGCATTCAGCTTTCAAGCTTAGGTTTGCTAAATCACTTCCTCTAATGTGGACAAAGTTACTGCTTATGGTTTGTGTCACTAGTGGTACAGTCATTGTGCTGGATCCATGTCTTTAATGTTGATCTTTGTGGAAAGTATGAATTTACTACAGTATAGATTGTTATGTTCAACCTGTTCTTATCATATGCATAATCTCCAAAATTAGTGTACAGTTTTAGGATCAACTTAACTTTATAGGTATTCCTTTAACTCCTGTTCTCCTTCCTGCATTCGTTTTTCTCTATTACTCTGACGGGTTGCACCCATTTTCTTTTTTTTCTATGAACTCATGCAAAGATGCTAGAGCAAATATGATCTTTCAAACCCCTCTAAACTTCCCCTGAGCTCGCTAGTGTGTTCAGTTTTCTTTCTATTAAAAAAAAAAAAAAAAGCTCTCTGGATACAGGAAACAAATTCATTCTGTGCAAGTACATTGTCTGTACTTGTCACCAAATTATGGTCCTGCACCAACATATCCCAACTCAGAGAGTTTTATATTTATTCAAAACTCCCAGAGCTTAGACTTCCATGATTATGTTATTTTTAAGTCCTTCTTTTTGTACATTTTTAGTCTCTTCACTATGCATGTGCCTGGGAACGTGACTGATTCACAGTCTTCTGACATGGAGTTCCATATATGTGGCACATCTTCGTCATGGCTAGCAACCCTATCAATAGCCTCCATATCATGCAGTGGAGTTTTGGGATAAGCAACTGTGGCCTTCAGAGGTCATTTTAGCTGAGGTATTGGGCCAAATTGGAGTGGATTTTGGGGAGAGGACATCTGTCCAGTGGAAACCAGATGCTTTTTCTCAACAATTCTTTCACATTGGATGCTTTCCAGGTGAACTCTTCAACTCTGAGAGAGGTCCGAGGTGGAAGCCTGACTTTCACTGGCAGTCTCATTGACCAGTCCCACATGTGCCATTTTGCTGTTAGCAACAGTGATAAAGAAGCACCTCAGGTGAAATCTGAGCTCCCCAGATAAACCCTGCAGGGCAGCTTTTTGCAAAGCAAAATTGTGGGGGAGTTGAATGAGAGATTTTTGTCTTGAAACACATGGTACTTGGCCAGGGCACATACTTGCTCAGCTGCATCTGACCTCTGACTGCCACCTTCTAAGTCCTAACCGGCACCTGACACTTTGGGTTTGTATGCAACACCCGGTAGCACCTCAGTGCATGGAGTACACCAAGTTCTGCCTGTGCCGCCTCTGATCAGCGCTGCTGCCAGCCTGAGTAGTCATCGAGTTTGCATCGCTCTCCTGCCCTGATTCAAGAGTAGGTGCACCTCCAAATCCCATGATTAAATATGGTGGTTGTTCAGAAATAACTCCAGTTATTGTCCCTGTCTGATAACCTGGTACTTGTTTTGCAAAGCAGTAGACAGTGCTGTGTGGGGAAGTGAAGTGGGCTCCTTTGGCATGCTTGAGGATGGAAGAAGTGAATTCTTGGCTGTGAAACCTTCTCTTGGCATTGTCAGAAATAAAAGCTTAGATTACTCTTAATGTAGCTTTTCTAGAGCTTGGGGAAAAAAGCCATCTTGCTGGAAAACATCCCATTAATCCTCTTTTTAGTTCCGAGCTTGTGCTGTGGCCAGTAATCTTTCTTGTTATTTACTCACAGCCAGACAGAAGTTGCCCATCCTCTGCTTTTATTTGCAGCTGAATAACAAAGCCTTTCTCTCAGATGCCCGCATTATAAACTATTCTCTGACTGTTGTGAATTTGCCCTCAGCATGAAAAAGCCTTGCTTTCAAGTGTGTTTAAAAGACTTTTCCCTGGGAAGAGAGGGAGAGGGGATTGAAGAGTGTGTTTATTTCTATATAGCTTGTAGCCGTGCTTTTTCTGCATGTCCACAAGAGTGAACCTACAGCACAGGTGTACTCACATCAGCCTATGGCTTTCTTGCACCAAGTCACTTGTACTGCAGCACTCTCCTGGGAAAAATGGGCTTATGAGTAAGAAATAGGTTCTTCTCATAGTCTGGACCATATCATCCCATCATTACTAGTTCCCTTCCCATTAGAGAATAAACTCCAGTCTTGGAGTCAAACTGTGGAGTTCTGACTCAGGCAAAATTTCTTGTTGTGTCTATTATTTATTGATGATAATAAAATAATAATGCATCATTATTTATGTATTGGCTGATTTGTATTTAGAGCATGACCATGAATCTGCAAGTCTCTTAAATGCAGAACAAGAAAAGGTGCAGGCCCTGCTAAGTTTTCTAACCTGAATTAAATGTGTATAGTCCCTTCCTAAAGAATGGAGGGAAAGAGATGAGACAGCAGATTGCTCAACTGGAGAAAGTTTGAATAATTTCTTTTAATTTTATCCTTGTAGAAAAAGCCCTCAAAACATGTTATTTTGGAGTGTTAAAAAATAATCCAGTTAAAGTTTCCTTTTTTTTAATACATGGTAGATTTTATGTATATATATACATATATATTATGAAGAGAAAATGAAGACAAACAATTAGTTTTCTTTATAATACTACTTTGAGGAGAAAGGTGCGTTGCCTCCTAGCTCTGACACTAAGTTTGGCAAGGTTAGAGAGCAAGAGGTCTCATTAACAGCACCAGTTTCAGAGTTGCCTGGATCATCTTACTGCCATTCGTCTTGGATTTCCGTGTTTATGTTGGGATATTTCGTATCTGCCAGCCTCAGAGGATACAGATAATAGTGTATCATTTATTTGCTCTCCTTTGTTGAATGGTTTTCATACATTTTTCATTTAGGAAAAAGTTTTAATCTTTGATCCACACATGCCCATGTTTGTTTTTTTTACTGTAACCAGTGACAGCCTCTTCTACATCCCCAGTTTCCAGTGAGCTCCAACAACATCCTAGCCTGGTTTCTGAAACAACCTTTGTTTCTGGGTAAAAAATAGATCAGCCTTTATTTCTTGGTTAATACCCAGTAGAAGGGCCCTGTAGTACTTCACCTGAATCATTGTGCTTCATGGTGAGTCCTGGATCAGGAATGTATGGGTATTCAGAAAGAGGACATTACCTTTAGCCACTGTATTTCCCTATTTGATTGTTTTTCCTGTCATCATGCACTATTATTATCTCACCTTTTATCATCTCTTCTTTCTGAACATACAGAGTGTTTGGGTTTTTTTTTTCAAGAAAGCATTAACTTTCAGTAAATAGTTTGATGGTATAAAGCATTTGAGCAGTCACTTTTATGATGCGTGGCCCAAATGTCATATGAGTACTTCCTAGACCTCACTGACCTGAAAATTGACAGGTGCAATGAGGATTGGGACTGAACCTGAGTCTCTTGCCCTGTTGCTGTGACTTGTGTTCTGTTTTCTGGAAAGCCTGGGTTTTCTGATTGCTTCTTTCTAGCCGTGGTAACCATATGCCAGATGTCCTCTTTCTGCCATGACACTGAGCAGGTGCTGTGCTCTTCTTCATAGCAGTGCAATAGATCTGATCTCTGTCAAGCACACAATGATGATAGAGAGAGGACAGGCTTCTTAATCTTGATACTATTTCTTGATTATTTAAAGAAATAAATATTTTTTTCATAAATAATGTAGTCGAATAAAGACTAACTCCACGCTCAGTATATTTCCAGTAGAAATGGCAGAGCACTGGAACAGGCTGCCCAGAGAGGTTGTGGAGTCTCCTTCTCTGGAAACATTCAAAAGCCATCTGGACAGATTCCTGTGTGATCTGCTCTAGGTGAATCTGCTTTAGCAGGTGGGTTGGACTAGATGATCTCCGGAGGTCCCTTCCAACCCCAGCCATTCTGTGATTTTGTGATGCTGTAAAATAGTAAAATTTCACCAGACAACAATTTTGTCCAACAAGTTGCCTCTGTTTGCCTAAAGTCACCATTTTAATCTGCTACCAGTAAGAGAAAATGTAGAAAACAAACTTCAGTGCTATATGTAGCATCACTGAGACTTCTCTTTGTGAGAAGTCCAGTTGTACTTTCCACAATTTCTTCAGCCAAGAAGCTGAAGGGCAAGGCTGGAAGAGTCCCACTGGCAAAATCCTGGGCATCATTGCTCATTTGTCTTTTTTGAGGAAAGGAACTGTAAAGCTCTGCAGTGCCTCCCCCACACATCATCCCTTTGGGAGGGAAATAATTGTGCTGAGAAATTAGACCAAAAGCGAGATTCCCTTAAGCATAATTTAACCTCAGGATGTTGCCAGGAATGTGACAAGGAAATGGTAAGCATTGGCTGATATATATTTTTAATTCTTCTTAGAATGTCTTCTAATCTTGTGAAGAAAATGGCTATGTGCCGTTTGTTCCTGCTTTTTGATACTCTGGGGATACTTCTGTTTTTTGTTCTTCCCACCCTTTCATTTGCAGTAGCAGCACTGGCTAATTAAGGTGCAGTTGTCAGGATTGCTGCATCTCAGTGTAGCTCTTATAGGTCATGGTGAACTCCAGCTCACAAAAGCATCAATGTACATACCCAAGGCCAATCTCCGTTACCGTGTGGCCTTAGTGTGGGTTTATTTAGCTTTAAGTATGGGCTTAAACTCCTCTGAAACCAACAGGACATGAGCACATGCTGCAATGCTTTGCTAAATCACAGCAGCCTGCTGAACTGGGTCCTGTTTACAGACAGTTGGAACAGACTGTGCCTGGCTATTGAGCATCACAGAAGAGAATATGCACAGACGTAAATCCATCTGCAAAATTTGGAGGATGATTAAACATTGTCTCCCCATAATGAACCAGCCTTGTACTTAATGATCATGGTGGTGAAAACAAATCTAACACACCATTTAATCTGTTAATTTTGCACAGCTCATTGGAATTGATTTTATGATCCTGTCATGTCTGACAAAAAATGGTGCCCAATATGCTATTTATGACTGAAAAATGTGAGTATGACTGATGCAGTTGATGGAAAAAGATTTTAGAGGTTATGGGTTCTGTGATGGGATCCAAAGAGGAAAGATAGCAAATGGTACCTGAAACGTATTTTACGTTATGCATTGCTCAAAGGCATATATGTTTCCTCTTTGTGAGAGAAAGTTGGCTGGTGTGTCTACTGAACTTCAAGGTTTTTATTATTATTCCTAATTATGCTATTTATCTGATGACCTAATCAAACAGAAAAGAAGTAAATCATACATCTGACTTTTAGCAAAGTCATAAAATGCCTGACTGTGTCCTTGAATTTAATATTTCCTAATTGCCAGTTGTTCCCCAAAATAATGATGTTGTAGATTTATTTTTATAGCCTGAAGTTCTGTTCTAGGACACCTTCACCTCTTGAATTTGATGTAGATGTTTTAGGAGAATTTTTAAGAGGGGTGGTAATGGTCAAATTATAAAATATTTCATGTGCTACAGTGGACCCTTTTATTCTCTTATGCAACACTGAGAAGTCAGAGAAGTTATGGGAAAGATTAACTTGATTTAGGATGAGTACTAACGTACTGGAATATGTGTCTTTGAATATTTGGAAAAATAATGTTATAAATAACAATAGCAGTATATAGTAGATAACTGCATTTCTTCAGGTGGCAGTGTCTGTGGCCCTGAAAGCAGTCGTGAGTAAAAGGGGTTTTATAAGTCTATGTCCTTTTCATAGATCACATACATTAAATGCAACACTGATTTAAAGTTTTATAAATGCATTCATTTATTATTCAGTGGTTTGGGTGGATTTCTAAAGCTCCTAAGGCTGCTCTGACTTTTTTTGTTGTTTGACAATATCCAGGAACCATCTTATTTTTTCCTTACGTGAGACTCTCTGGTCTGTCTTCAGATAGCAAAATATTTTCTCTGCTCAAATTGCAAAGTAGCTGCGTCCTTTTCCTGGGCCGGGGACTTGGGCAATATTGAGTAACTTGTTAAATTATATGACCTAAGTTAATCAGTTTTCTATCTTAGATTTGTGTAGTGTAACACCAGCTCATAGAGCAGACTATCACAAGCATTGGCCAGAGGGGACTAAGTTCCCTACTGAAAAGCTGGAAGACGGTCTCTGGTCTCACCACAACAATGGAGACTGAGCCCCAGGAGCAGAAGGTGGGCAGGTGGGGACAGCCGTGCCGGGTGGCTTTGGTGACCAGCAGCCACATGTGTGGTATGTCTCCTCTGGGAGCCCCGCTGGCACTTGCTGCTTAACCTGCAGACACCCAGAAAGGTGTGATGAAAAGGGGACTCGCGTGGCCATTTGTTTCCAACAGCGTATTGCAAATTTTCAGACAACTATCATGAAAAACAAACCTTTTCGCTGATTTTAGCAGTACTTGCAACATACCCCAAAATCTGTATGCTTACTTCCGCTGCTTCAGAAGAGTCTCAACTGGCAAATCTACTCCAGAAAGAGCCTGAGCAAGCTACCATCCCCAAACTTCAATCTATCTCCATGCAGCAATTAAACAGACTGGTATATGTTGCTCCCAGTCACAAGCAAGCAAGGTGATGTTTCCTCAGGGTATCTAATTGTACAGAAGGGAGCTGAGTCTATTTGTCTTGTAGTCCTTTGGGACACACCAGGACAATTTCGGAGGGAAATTACTGAGACTAGTTTTGATATCTGTGCCCTTATCCAGTAACATTAGGTAATATTTAGAAAAAAACCCACAACAATGAAACCCCTGTAATGGAGGAAGTGAAACTCTAGTCATGAGCACTTCTGAATTATTTAAAATGGTGCATTTGCTAGCGAGCTTCATGAGAAATGAGCAACTGTAGGAGATGCCCAGAGCTTGACTACAAAAACATTAAGCTCAAGATAATACAACATAACAGGGTATTCCTTTAAACCAATGGCATGTACTGCTGAAACAGCAATTCCTCATTGTATTTTATACAGATTACTTTAGATGACCTCTGCCAGTTCTGTTTAGGTTTATAGTGACCTAGGCTGCAGCTTTTCCATGTTTAATGACGTGCAAGAATAAGAGTAGCTTTCAGAGAGTGGAAAAGTATTGCATAAACTGCTTAATTTCACCAGTTTCTGTGTTCTTATGGAATTAATCTTCACCTTTCCTTCCATCTCCCTAAGAAAGTGTGTCTTACTAGTTGTTGAATATTTTCATCTCATAATAAGAATTTTTTTTTTCTGGCTTATGCTGTACTTCCTGCTATATAGCTTACTAATTTTGTTTTTTACAACATTTTTTTTCTTTTTAGTAGATAACTTTGGAATGAGTTCATTTTGTCTATTATAAAACTAATACCAATCTGAGGCACAGAATCTAAAAAGAAACTTACAGCCATAGTATGCATGGTCAAGATCCAGGTCTCTAATCAGTATTGCTTTACAAACCTATAAATGTGAGCCAAAGAGGTGGGAAGAATAGAACCATGTAATAGAATCATAGAATCATTTCGGTTGGAAGAGACCCTTAAGATTATTGGGTCCAACCATAACCTAACTCTAGCACTAAACTATATCCCTATCTACAGGTCTTTTAAACACCTCCAGGGATGGTGACTCAACCACTTCCCTGGGCAGCCTGTTCCAGTGCCTGACAACCCTTTCTGTGAAGAATTTTTTCCTAATATCCAATCTGAACCTCCCCTGGTGCAAATTGAGGCCATTTCCTCTTGTCCTATCACTTGCTACTTGGGAGAAGAGACCAACACCCTCCGTGCTACAACCTTTCAGGTAGTTGTAGACAGCAATAAGGTCTCCCCTTAGCCTCCTTTTCTCCAGGCTAAACAGCCCCAGTTCCCTCTGCTGCTCCTCCAAAGACCTGTTCTCCAGACCCTTCACTAGCTTTGTTGCCCTTTTCTGAACTCTCTCCAGCACCTCAATGTCTTTCCTGTAGTGAGGGGCCCAAAACTGAACACAGGATTCAAGGTGGGGCGTCACCAGTGCTGAGTACAGGAGGACAATCACTCCACTGGTCCTGCTGGCCACACTGTTCGTGATACAAACCAGGATGCTGTTGGCCTTTTTGGCCACCTGGGCACACTGCTGGCTTATGTTCAGCTGGTTGTCAATCAACACCCCCGAGATCCTTTCCCACCAGGCAGATTTCCAGCCACTCTTCCCCGAGCCTGTAGCGCTGCCTGGGGTTGTTGTGACACAAGTGCAGGACCCAGCACTTGGCTTTGTTGAGCCTCATACAATTGGCCTCAGCCCATCAATCCAGCCTGTCCAGATCCCTTAGTAGAGCCTTCCTACCCTCAAGCAGATCAACACTCCTGCCCAACTTCGTATTGTCTGCAAAATTACTAAGGGTGCGCTCAATCCCCTCATCCAGATTGTTAATAAAGAGATTAAACAGAACTGGCCCCAATACTGAGCCCTGGGGAACACCACTTGTGACCGACCGCCAACTGGATTTGGCTCCGTTCACCACAACTCTTTGGGCCTGGCCATCCAGCCAGTTCTTTATCCATCGCAGAGTACACCCACGCAGGCCATGAGCTGGCAGCTTCTCCAGGAGAATGCTGTGGGATACAGTGTCAAAGGCTTTACTGAAATCTGAGTATACAATACCCACAGACTTTTCCTCACCCACTAAGCGGGTCACCTTGTCATAGAAAGGATTGCTATGTATAATTGCAGGATTGCTATGTATAATTATATAATTAAAAAAAACACAGGCCTCAGTATAATTAAACGAATTAGTAAGAATAAAAGTGGTTAGAGTTGGTTTAAAAGTTTTCAGCAGTGGCGTTCGAAGTGCAGTGCTTCTTGGTTCTAGCTAAATACTACTCTTGAAAGCTCCTTTTCATTTGGAAGGGGAAAACAAAAGGATTAGGGATTCAAGTTTGAACAAAAGACCTCTGGTATACATATGTTCCTGCAAAGATCAGCGTGGAATTGCTCAGGCACATTGAGACTGTGAGACTTGACCCAAAGTTAGCCATTATTTCCGATTTTCCTGCCAGATATTTTTATTCCAGTGTTTGAGAACATGCTGACAGTCTTCGTCTTGCAGCTGATATTAGTGATCCTCTTGACTAGCTCTTGCATTTGGATTTGTTCAGAGTATTTTTACATCAGAAGTAAGTTTGAATAAATGTTAATCTGCCAGGTCGATCTGTGTGTACTGCAAGACAGACTTTCATTTCATTCTTATGCAGAAGTTCTTGCTACTCAGTCTTGTAGCCAGGTGATCATAAGCATTTCATTTATTTTTCAGAATATCATTGCACATTAAGTTATGGGACAACAAGAACAGCAGAATGTAGCAGGAGGTAATGGTAGTCAATATAATCATAATCTCACAGGCAGGGGAGACCCAGTAAAGCACTTGCACTTCCCACATGAAGTGACTTTCAGGAAACCATTTCATTTTCTGGTGCCACATATTATTAGTGAAACATGAGCAGTGATGCTGATATGCTTTGTAAAATAGTTTAAAAGCCACTGGTGAAAAGTGTACTCTAAAATGTAGAGTACCATTTTCAGTATATGACACTGCAGAAGGCATAGGGACATTATGCCTGTCTTTCCTAGGCTTCAATTTGCCTCAGATTTGAGGGTCTTTGCATGCTTCTGCTAAAACCCGGTTTTAAAGTCAGGTATCATATTAGCTGTCCCATTCAGTGCATATTCACATTCATAAAAAAAAATTAATATCCTCATCCTTAATGTTATACAAAATGTCATTACTTCAACATTATTTCCAACCATCTACCTTCTGTGCTCTCTCCTTTAAAAGTTCAGATGCCGTTCTGCATGAAATTCATTTTAGAGCCCTTACACACACACACCAAATAGAGGAATGTCAGAAGCAATTGGGAGTGCATTTTTCCTCAATGTGGTCACATCAGAGATCTCCTCCTGAGGTCTGTGGGTCAGGTATCTTAAGGGTCAAAATAGTGGCATGAGAAAGGAAAGGGCGTTGGGGCTGGGATCTGAGCAGAGAAAGGCTCATTTAGGGATTGCATTGGGCTGAAAACTGTTCCAAATGAGACACTGAAATTTGGGTTTCTCCTTCATGAAGAATATACAATGTGAGATTCTAAGGTCCCTTTCTCATTTATTTTTAATTGAAATACATCTGGAGGCAGATACTGAAATAAAGACACCCTGAGAGCAGTGAAGGGGGGCTTGACCAGCTCACTCTCCTGCTGACCGTTCTCCCAGGATAAACAGGACTTGCCATAATGTCATCCTTTATTAAAGGTGAGCACGAGCCCGATCACGTGCAGGCAGAGGAAGGGTGGGCATGACTTACCACACTTGCATGCTCCAAATAAGTAGACAGTATCAAGAATGCGTCACTGTACCAGGATCATTCGAACTCATCTGATTTTATTACACACATAGAGCATTAAGGTCAAATCTGCATGGAAATAATCCAAGGGTTTGGGTAAGTATCATATACTTTAGTCTCTGCAATCTGAAAGAACAAATAAAAAAGCAACTAAAGGGATTACAAATAAATCACACTGGCCTCTCTATTCTAAAGCCTATTTGGCTGGATATGTATTAGTATTCAATATTGCAGTAACAATTCTGATACTTATCTAGCAAACTATTTCACTTGAGTAAATCAATGAATAAAGTTGATTAATTGCCAAAGCTGCTAAGTTTAGCACAAACGACATTTTACTTCATCTTTTTTGAGTGTATCCTATGGCTAAAAGCGGATTTTGTAAATCCTACACTGAGATTAATCATGTGTTGTGTTCAAAGACAAAACAGAGCCCTGAAATTACAGGCTGGGGGAAAAAAAAGTGTATCCTGTGTTCATTCATTACATCTTATGCTATCTTATATTAGAAATGGTCTGCAACTAAATAAGGCTTGCTTTCCTCATAAGTAAGGGTGCTTTTTCACCCTTATTTGAAAAGTTTACGTAAGGTGTTTATATCTCCAGACAGAAATGCCTGAATCTAAACCAAGCTCTGTCTAATAACAAATGTTGACTGAGCTTTCAGGGGTCTGAACAGAAAAGCCTAAGGATGAAAACCCTTATGAAAACTCAGATAATCTTGGACAAATAGTACACATATGTTATTTACACATGGAACTGTTTAGGCTTGTGATATTTTGGGGAACCGATTTTTTTTTTCCAAAGCCTTTTTCATTGTATTTTCTTTTCTCTCTGTTCCCAGGGAGTTATGTCTGGCTCTCCTATCCCCATGGATTCAGTAAGCCATACATCTTGTAGAGAGATACTAGAGCTCCTGAGAAAGGCAGATGGGGTTTTTCTCTGTATCATCCCTCCTCTCAGTTTTCCTGTACTCGTATTCTAGCCATTTTACTCATATTGGTCCACCCCTCAGCCTTCACATCCCTCCAAAGCAGCATTAGATACTTTCTCACACTAAAATAACTTGAAAGGAGATGTGATTTTTTTCAACCAGTGCTGTGACCATTCTTCATTGTTCAGTTACAAAACAAAATGGAAATTGTCAGTGGAAGGCAAAATTTGGTGCAAGTACTGAGTTTTTAAAATAGTTATATCATTTGTATTTGAGAACAGACTATATACTGTGTTACATGCAAACACATAAATATGTTCAAGTGCATGCATACTCACACAAATACCTTTTTGTCTCTTTAAACAGAATGGTTAGAGATCACTTTTATATGTAAACTTGCGTACCTATGCACAGATACACATGTGCGTATGCTAAATCAATTTCAATCTTCATAACGCTGTGAATAGTACAGGCTGAACTATCTTCCAATACACTGCCAGATGTGATCCAGCAACAATTTAACCAGTGTTAATATATAGTTTTGGAATGTGATACAACACAGCAACAAAAAGGTTAACATAATTGAATGTAATATAAAGACATGTGAGTCAGATGTTTCTTTATTCCCCCCAGAAAACCTGTGTTTATCATCTTCAGGAATACATCATTTTCTGCACCCCAGAGGATTCTATAACACAGCTGCTCCTCCCAAGCATGGTCCGGCCACAGGAGCAGCCCAGAGTATTTGGTAGAAAAGAGTCCAAATCCTTTTCTTCCTTTGGTACATCCTCAGATTGATGCTATCTGTGTATTTTCCCTGGTTGTCTTATTTTTTTAGCTCCTTCTTAGTGGTAAACAACCATAGGAAGAAGGGATTAGAGCAGGGAATTGAAATTCTCATAATTATTTGCATTTACTTCCACCAGGGAGATGTTATATGGAAACTTTACCCAATTTCTCTCCCGTCTTCCCCAGCTGACAAGAATGCTCTAATTAAACACGACTGTTGTTATAGTAGCTGCAGTGATCTCTCAGTCTGAAATTAGCAGGTAGAAGGAAAAACAAATTTCTGTCATAAACTTCTGCAAAATCTAAGACGACAATAAATACTGGTAAGATAAAAGGATTAAAAGCAATGTGATTAATGGCTAGAATTTGGTGTGGTTATTCCTGGTGTCTGCCTTTTGCTGATGGAGAACATCATACATGATAAGTTAACGAAATTCGTTGTCCTATTTCTTTATTGTCTTGTCACCACGAAGAAGACCAAAGCAAAACTAGAATAAAATATTTCTCAAACAAGAATCAGTAATTATTTCTATTAAAACATATTAGCAAGAACAGTCCTGGTGGGAAATGATGGTACATCTCAAACTAGAAATATTCTTGTTGCTTTCCAACCAGGAATAAAAACAAGAACAATTAATTTTGTCTGTCATAGCACTTCTTAGTGCACAACTTCCTGAAAAATGAGGCTGCTTTTCCTCGCATCCCTTTCTCTAGGTATAATCATCCTTCAAGTGCGTGTTGGACTTGTTTATTTTCCTTTTTCCTCCTATTGCTTCAGGGATATATGAGACAACTATCTTGGCATAATGGTGAGGTTTCAAACTTTCAGCTGAAGATCATTGCAAGTTTAATTTTCATTTTATAAGTAGTTAAATTAAATAGGAGGGCTAGAAACAGAGATAAAATGCAATCTTTGAGTACATTAATAATTCTGTAGGAGATATACAAAGCTCATACTGAAGCCTACAAGAGATTTGTCTCAGAGAAGACATAAGGAATCAATATTTATTTAATATGTCTGGAGATAACAGAAGAAAAACGTTCTTTGTTTCAAGAAAAGAACTCAAGTAAACTCTTCACCTCATGAATGGGAAAAAACAAACAAACAAACCAGCACCAGTTGTTAGGGAGCCCGAGAGTCCTGTTGGCTACCATATTTGATTATATCTCAGATAAATAAATTATTCAAGATAGTCTGTGAAGGTCACAAGCAAATCACGGCTCATCTACTCCCAGTAGGATTAAAGAGATCAGAAAGAAGAATCTCAGAAAAAGGTAAGATTTTGGAAACCATGTCCTTTGGTTCCATCAGTCTCAGGTATGAGGGAAGCAGTTTCAGCCTGCCCTGCATCGCCTTTCCCTGAGAGCCCCAAACACCTCTGAGGTCAGCAGGATGAGCCAGGCGGGTGCTCCCTGCTGTGCGGTGCTGGTGATCCTGGGCACCTTTCCTGGGACCGGCAGGGTGAGTGGCACTGGTAGCCCATGGGACAATGGAGGAGCCAAGCGGGGACTGTTTGTTCCTCTTTAAGTTGTAGCCGTGTGGCTTGGTTCGTTAGCCTCGCAGCAATTAACGTCTCCTGTTTGACAACACTCTGGTTCTGCTCAGGTTGGTAAATGTGTTGGGACAGATTTTGCTTCAGGGGGTGTCTGGTGTGAATTGCTGCCCCTTCCCCTACTGCGGGGAACTCCTCAGTACCCAGCCTAAAGGTAGAGGGTGCAAATAACTCCATAGGGAGGAACATCCCATCACACCAAACTGCAGTTTGAACCCATCAGAGCTATAAGGTGGCATGTGGAAATCCTGCTTGGGCTGGGTGTTATCCGTGTTCTGCAGTGTGCTTTTGTGCTAACTGACAGCAGCCTTGGTGACAGCAAAATGGAAATGCTTTCTGCAGCACATACTCAATATTTGTGCGAACTTGACCCTGACCTTTTGTTCTGAGTTTCTTTCACTCAATTCAAAACACTAGAATAAAACAGAAAAAGCAAGTACTACATGCCAGAAACTGATAGATGTATAAGCAAGTTCAGTATGAAATATGCTGATAGAAATTTGGGGGTGTTATATGTCACGATGACACGCTGCTATAAAACCACTCAATGGTGCATAGAGGTGGTTCATATCATTAACATTTACAGATAATAAGGAGGATCCTTAGTTTTGTGTCACTCTGCATCATAGATGTAATTAAAATGACTGTTTGCTTGCTTCATTATTACAACAAAGAAGAATTCATAGCCTTTCCATGATCTTCTCCTATAGAATGGGAAACGTGTATACATCTTTATATGTGTATAGGGGTATGCCCACTGACATATAGTATCATATAGTATCATATCTATCATATATAATACCTTGTAAAATAGATGCGATATATACATTGTAATACTGTTATCTGCATAATATTTATAAGCATGTGGTTTATGTATTTGCAATTCTTCCCAGTTACAGGAAAGTAAAACATTTCAATACTAAAAATGTGTATAAAATATAATCAGATTAGTCACACAAACCAGTGACCAGATGTTATTTCTGTATAGCTGTCCTGTAGAGTATTTCAAATGAACAGTACTAGTAAATGCAGTTCAGATGGCTAGAAAGGTAGACAAGAGTTTTCATTGTAGGAGCACCTGACAGTCGGCAATTAGAAGCAAGTATTTTGCTCGCATGGCCTGACGCCTTCCTGCTGTCAGTAGCAGAGGCCCATCCAAGAGCAGTGGTTTTGCTGGGTCCCGGGAGACCTGTGCAGAATGGGCTGCAAGCCCACAGCTGGAGCTGGCAGCCAGCTGCTGCGCTGAGCCAGAGCTGCGCTCCAGCTGCAGACAGAGCTCGTCATAATCTGGGAGAAACACTGTCCTGTGTCTCCCGTCTTTAATCTCTGCGGCGTCCAGTTTGGAGGCAGATTTACCAATGAGAAGGAACATTTGCACCCCTTGGGCTTAGCACCACAGGGCACCCTGTGTCTTGCAGCCTGCTGAGGTTGTTGAGCACACTCTTCCCCATCCACATCATATCACAGCTCTTCCTGAGGTCTGTGCAGCAAATAATCTGGAAAGCTGTAAAATAAACCCCACAACAACAAACAAAACAAAACAAACAAAAAACAACAAACAAACGAACAAAACCCAAACAAACAAACAAAAAAACCCACATAAACTGCATCGCCATATTCTTTCCTGATGTAGTGTTAAACACTTGGAGGGAATCTCTAAATTAAATGTCCCTCTCTGTCACAGTGCCACTGGGTGTGGGAGGAAGATATCCTTTAGCCCATCCTGCCTGCTGAAGCTAGCTGAAATTGTCCCCACAGTTGAGAGGTCTAAGAATTACCATGGAAACTCTTGCAGCAAACTCTTGTGTCAAAGCAAATATCTCAGTTAACATATTTTAAAAGATGCTGATTGAAATGTAGCACACTTTGTTCCCTTTCTGAGGTCACTTAAGTAATCTGTCCACTAAATCTGCGTGCTGCACGTGTTGCTCTCTGCTGACCTTAAAAGTTCTTGAAAAAGTTGGATCAGAGAGGAGATTAGAAATGGCACAAAACACTCTCAGCAGTGGCCTCTGGCTACATGATAACTACGTTATGAAGAACAGGTGACCCTGGAAGAGTTTTTGTTCTTGAAGTTAATGAAAATATGCCTGTCTAATAAGAGTTTCTGAGCGGGAAACTCATGACAGCATGGTGCCATCTACAAGAGGATCTGTCCTATAACAGCAATGTGATCACCAGAAATGGTGCCATGGTGAGATCCTCGCTCACTGGCCTGGTGCTGCATAGTTCTGTGTTGCTGGTGCTTCTCCTGGCCTAGGATGCAAGCGTGGACATGCCATGTCACTTCATGGCTCAGTTCGCTTCTTCCATCCGCCGTCTTTCTTGTCTGAATAAATCACAGGCTCTTCTACCTGCTCCTTCTTTTATTTGGCCATAGAGCCAACCTGTGAACACAACCTTCAGCTTTGCTGTATTTCCTTTATGCAATCCCTGTTTTTTTTAACAATGCTCAGCTCTTTCCTCCAATGTGATATTTTCATTCTTACCTAATGGACATTGCCTGCTGTTTTGGTGTAATGAGCAATTTTCATTAGCACACTGCTACATCTTGTGCCAAATTTATTAATGATAATTTTACAAGATTTCTTGTTTTTAATATCCATATCATCCTGCTCTCTCCTTTTTTTATTTTTTTCAGACATATTGCTTATAAACATTTTGGCAGTGTTAGCGCAACATATGTTTTCACATGAATAATTTAGTAGTTGTACTAAACCACTATCATCCTGGAGATATCAGTCTAACATGGTGAATATACTGGATGTTGATTAGTATGGAAAACCTTGGTAGAAAACAGCACTGTGAGAATGAGTTTAACACAGGAAATATTTCACATGCAAGATGTGTTCAGTTTTCACAAAAATATGAATAAATATACTGCTTATTTTTGCATGACTCCTTGTAAATGATTGCTCTTGCACAACAGTGTAGCAAAACGGGATTTAAATTTACAAGTAGTACAAGCAGAAAATTTGGCAAAACATGGTTTAATACAGCTCAAAATTTACATGGACTTGCATCAAATTTGCCACGTATTTTCAGCTGCAAACATGTTTAGGTTGCAGAGGAGGAGACATAACTTGACAGAGGGACAGATAATGTCCCTTCTACTTTTTCAGTATTGAGTGATTAACATTGTCAAGCAAAACATGGGGGAACTGCATTCAGAGCCTTCTGCTGCTTGCATTGATTTGAACTATAATTCCCTCACCTCACCTTAACCATCAGGGTAAAAAAGATGTCAGTATGTGTTTCCTCAATATTTACAGCTTTGAAACAGATTTTTATAAATTCTAAAATATCCACTGTAAAGAGCAAGAGAAAGGCACAAGGCTGTGGCTATCTCATTTTGCAGGAGGCACGAATGCAGATCCCTTCAAGCAGGTCTGGGACTTGAGCCTGGAGCTCAGGTCCCAAAAGTGTCCCCATCACTGGCGATTCTGGGGAGAGGTGGCAGCAATAGAGATGCAGCCAGTCCTTCATTCCCTTTTATTTCTTGTACATCTGCCACAAGATGAAACCTTTTGTTGCAGATTAAAGAGATCTGATGCAAAAAAACACCACTGTTTGACCAAAAAAAAAAAAAACAACCAAAAAACCACAAGTTTTATTTTGGCAGAAAAAAAAGGGGAACAAAATATTGTTCAGTTTGTTCTAACTGGAAGAAAGAAAAAATAGTAGAGCGGCAGCTGCTACCACCATCCAGGTGCTCTGTCTCCTTCCTGAGGGGCAGAGAAAGGCCAAACTCTTGGTTAAAATGGTAAAGAGGAGACTGAGCACTGGGGCAAATAACCTGTGTGAGGCTGGAGCTGATGGAAGCTGCTCCCTGCCAGCGCAGTGGACTGTGGCCCGGCCTGCAGGGAGGTTGGTGGCCACCGGCCAGGCAGCATGGTCTGCCTTGGCATGGGATGTTCCCTGGCATCCCCGGCACAGTCCACAGCTTTGGCTTGTGGGTAAGGAGAAGAACCTGCTCGGGCACATGGGCGCCTGTGCTTGTTGAAGTGTGGGACAATGGCCAGGCTCTGTTCACTGCTCCTTGGGGACTCAGTAACCCAGCAGCTGTGCCAGCTCCGCATTAACCTCCTGCCTTTGGGGGTTGATCATCGAGATAGAGGGATGCCAGGGAAAATCCTTGGATGCTGAAGTGCAACTGTTCAGCTCATCAGAGCTGCTTTCAAAGGTGATCTAGTCCAACTCCCCTGCAATGAGCAGGGAGATCTTCAACTAGATCAGGTTGCTCAGAGCCCCATCCAGCCCGGCCTTGAATGTCTCCAGGGATGGGGCATCTACCAGCTCTCTGGGCAACCTGGGCCAGTGTTTCACCACCCTCACTGTAAAAAAAATTATTCCTCATGTCTAGCCTGAATCTCCCCTCCTTTAGTTTAAAACTGTTACCCCTTTTCTTGTCATAACAGGCCCTGCTAAAAACTCTGTCCCTGTCTTTCCTATAGATGCCTTTTAAGTACAGAAAGGCCGCAGTAATGTATCCCGGGAGCCTTCTCTGGGGTGAACAACCCCAGTGCTCTCAGCCTGTCCTCGTAGCAGAGGTGCTCCAGCCTTCTGAGTTACTGCTTTTCACTTCACTTGATCTCCTAAAGGCCAGTTTCACAGAAAGACCATCAGGCAAGGTTTCAGCTCTTCGTTTGACTGTTGCTTTGCTGCATTTATTATGAGACCAAATTGATGAGAGTTTTACTTGCATAATCAATATCTTCAAATTCAGTGGGACTACCTATCAAGCATGTATACTTTAGTATGAGTAAGAGTAGATGAACCTTGCCCCAGAGATGATGCGAAGGAAAATATGCTAATTAAATGTATGCAGGAGGCCACATTTTATATTAATGCTAAAGGGATTTTATTTATTATGGGGGCTACTGTTTTGATTCCATTGTTTAAAAAAATGCCAACAGTCTAACATTGTTTGGCCTCGAAAAATTATCTTTTCTTTTTTTTTTGCTATCTGTCTGGAATTAAAATGATGCTCACTTCTGTTTAAAAATACTGGTTCCCAGCAAAGAAATCAAGAGAAATATTGTGCCTTTCATGAAAAACAAAACAAGCAAAACAGGAGAAAAACTCTACCACTGCACAGATTCATCAAAAAGGAATTGCCAGAGTGATGGAAGAGGTCATTTCCATCCCATTTGGTGCTTTGAATTGCTGTTCTCATGAATGGTCTGAATCTCTCATACCCGAGTTGCAGCACAGAGCAAGTTATTTTTAGCAGCTGTAGCCCAAAGCTACTGTTGCTGCTCTACAGTGGCATTTCCGTAGATACACTTTCCATCCTTTAGTGCCAGGCTCAGTAGGTAAATTAAATGCATTACCTGATACAGCATCTTTAGTAGCAATTAACAAATATTAGACAAATATTAACTGAAAGGAGCCAGGAGGAAGATAAACGCAGCCAAAGAAATTGCCTCCTCATGTTCGAAGTCTCTGTAGATACATAAAAACCAGAAATAAGAGATTCTCTTTAAAGATGGCATAGAGGAAAGCTCTTTGAGATTTACCTTTCTGCTAAGTACACACAAAAGGACCGCCATTATTACTTATTTATTTTTAAAGAAAACGGATGTTTTGCCATTTGCAAATGAAAGTTAAATTTTGTGTAGAAAAAAGGTCTGTTTCTGCTTGCTTTGGGGATTTTTACGGTTTTCGGAACAAAGCAGTCGGTTTACAAAACAGTCTCTGCTGTAATGAATTAGACAGTTTCTCCGTTACAGAGTGCATTTTCATTAGGGTGAACAATGGATCTTGCTGGGTGGATTGCGATGAGTAGCTTTGCATCGAAGGACAAGCTGCGTTTATCTGAAGGCAATTCATGGGTTTATAATGGACAGCAGAGCCTTTGTCTTTGCTAAGAGCCTTCCTGCGAATAGCTCTATGTTTCATAGCCAAATTACAGTTGCTTCCTACTATCATGGCCATTTTAATAGCAAGGTTCACAAAAGGCTCTCTTCAGATGTTAAGTGGCACTAGTGGGCTTGCATCCACTTTTTGCACTTATTAGGATTAGATTAAATAAATAAGTCACATTTTTGATCCTTGCAAGGATTTCTTGTGAAAGATTTAAGTTCAAAGCACAAGGATAATGTTTAGAATCACGCATGTTTTTCTCTCAATTATAGAATGATAGATACGCTAGAAAATCCATCCAATCAAGAATAAAAATCTCACAGATGTGCCATTGCAGATAAGCAGTTAAAAACATTTGAATGTTTCTAATGAATGCATTATAAGTATTTTGAGATCCTTTGATGAAAATTACTGTGTACTCTGTGCATTGTAGCATCACGATGGTGTGGTAGTTGATATTCCAGACCCCAGCCTCCATAGCAGAAATAGCTTTGGGGTGAATCTAAATAAATATGTGTAAAATTATATTCATAGTAGTAGTAAATGTTATCTCATAGTAGCATGGAAGGCCACATTAGGGTTGAGATTCTTTTGTGTTATGCATCCGCAGACAGAAAAAAATAGAGTCTGTGCCTAAGGTTGTATAGTTTCTGTTTAGTTAAATCACTGTTTTTTCAGGTTATTTGTGTATTTTCTGGGGACAACCTAATGTGTGACTAATAACTGGCTGGAAAAGTTATTTGTCAAAGTTGTGCTTTAATTAAGTGAGCTCTGTTTGCCCTGGAATATATAGAGGGCATGTATGGTGCTCCAGCCTGACTGTTTGCTCAGTAGATTGGCAGAAGGTTTAATCTTTCAGTCTACACAGAGGTAAATGAGATTATTGCTATTATATGTCATTAAATATATACATGTATTCTAGGAGTGAATGAGTCTAAAGTCCAGAGATTTAAGCCTATTTTAACTCCGGTCACGCTGGAAGAAAGTGAGTAAGCTGAAATTTCTCGGACCTCCCATTTTTTTCGCTGTGATCTACCCTGATGAGCATAGACTTCAAACTCTTTATTCTTATCCTGGACTTGGACACAACCAGGAGGTTTTGAGATGAGAAAAATAGCATTTAGTTCTTGTTTCAGTTGAATGCACACTGTGAGAAGTGCTCTTTTCTGAACTGCTTGGTAGTAGCCAAGGGCATTCTTATAGCACAAGGACAAGACAAGAAAATCCAACAGGCCACTAGGGAGTTGCTGAATTACTTCAGGTGGAGAGTTCGTTTCAGGCACTGGTTTGGCCTGGCACTTGAGGATGTAGTTTTGCAGCAGCCTCAGACAAAAGTGTAATCTGATACTCTGGTCCAAACAGTCTCCTGAAGGGTAAATATATATATATGGTAAGTTCCACCTTGCATTTGTCCCCTGCATTGGGCTGGAGTGTCCTCAGCTGCTTCAGTGGGTGAACACAGAGGGCCAAAGAAGTCCTCAGTGAAATACAAATCTCTGTGCTGCCTGAAAGAATCACGACTGTCTTGGATGCCAGTGCTAGTAGAAGACCTGCACTAGGTATGCCAGAAGGAAAAGGGGTGCAGTTTTTCATAAGAAGATGTGTTGAATTAGAAAGACTCATAAGCAAGAAAAAGAAAGACTGAATGAGAGGGATGGCAAGAAAGCAAACACAAGTGGTTGTGGTACAGTAGTGTGAGAGTACCTGGATGCCAGGTACAAGTTAAGAAAATAAAGTAGGATCTCATTTTTACCCTTAGGCCCACAGGCATAGGAGCATGGGAATATTTGCAGTCCCAGAGAAAAATGCACCTATTGCAGGTAGATTTCCTGCTAGGTCTGATACCCAAGGCCCACTGTTCATCAGTGGGAAGAGGAACAGTCCTGCTCTTCGTGGCCGTCTCGAGAGCCCTACCTTTGTCTGTTTTCTATGCAAGAAGACTGATCTATATGAGCTGATCTAAAAGTGGTAAGTGCTATGTACTGTCTAAACCAACTATGACACTTCCAGGACTCTCTAGTCTTACTGCAGTTCATCCATACATCTGCATCAGCTATTTGTCTGTCATGTTCAACAATCTGGCCTGCCTAATATCTAGAAAATTGTAAATTCCTATGCAAAGAGCTCAGGCAGACAATATTACCAAAAGTGGTGCCCTCCCCTCCAGAGTGGAGGGATTGGCAGCCATGACTTTGGACCATCTTTAGGTCCCTGTGGCTAGGCATCATGAATACTCCCCAAACCACGGTATCAAGGCGATACCATCACACTGAACTGGTCTTGATGTTGAAATGACACAAGCATTCTCTTTGTTCTGTGACAATGAGATAACTGCAAATAGTTCCTTCTTACCTGTGAACATATTCCTCCATCAGAGGTGATGGCTTTCGCAGGCAAGCGGGGTGTTCTGGAGCAAGATCTGGAGCCAGCATGCATCCGTAGCAATTGCCCCATTTTCAGGCTGTTATGAATTAAGCCCATTGCGTTCTTAAGGTTCATTCTATGACATTTGTGCAAGTGCAAGTCATAATCTGCGTATTATCTACATGCCACCAACTGCGTGTTTGGACTGAAGTATTAGGGTATCTCACTGAAAAATAAAAAGCTGTCATCCCTGCAAATCATTCCAGGGACAGATTTCATACAGAAATATGACCTTAATAAGGCACACTAGACTAGCAGTTGGAGAAGAATCAACATAATTTCATCCTTCTGGTTATACATGTTCTTCAAAGCCCAAAAGTTAGAAGTTACTGGCTAATGACTTCAGTGAGTATACCTATCATAAATTCTGAGATTCAGGGGACAGTCTCACTGGGATCAGAGGGACCACACATGGGCACACACTGAAACACAGGAGATTCCCTCTGAACATCAGGAAACACCTTTTCAGTGCTTGAGGGTGACTGAGCACGGGCAAATGTTGCCCAGGGATGTTGTGGAGTCTCCATCCTTGGAGGTATTAAAAAAAAAGTCTGGATGTGGTCCTGGGCAACCAGCTCTAGGTGATCCCACTTGAGCAGAGGATTGGACCAGGTGTCCTCCAGATATCCCTTCCATCTCTGTGACTCCGTGATTCAGATACCATCCAGCAGGAGCTGAGGCATCAGAATCTGGCCTTCAGTTGTTTTTATGTACGTGAAAAACATCCCACTTCTTCAAATGTCCTATCAAAAGGTACTCATAATGAAATAGGGTTGAAATAAGTAATTTTGCCAACAACATTTAGAATGTAACATTTTGCACTCTTAATACAATTTCCACAGCTCCCTGGAAAAACCCGGTTTGACTGAAACAATTATTCTTCAAAGATAATGGAATCTTTGATTTCAGGCACCATTTGAATTATACATCAGGTTATTTTTTTAATCTGGTCAAAAAAAAAAAGTAATTGATTTTTTTCTTTTTAGGAACAATCTGGTACTTCTATCTTCAAAGCTGTTATTTACATATCAACAGCTTTGTTCAGTTCCTCTGTTCTTTGGCCAAGTGTGAGATTACAATGAAAACCAGAGAAAGGGGTGGCAACTCAATCAAGTCAGATCCAGAGGCAGAAAAGGAGTAAACAAGGCTATCAAGAGGAATAAACAATGATGTTGAAAAGAGCACAATTATGTATTTTTGTGTTTTCTTTAATTTAGTTTCACGTTTATTTGTTAATTGTAAAATCTCGTCAGAAGTTAAAAAATCTTTTTTCTCCTCTAACCAACTTGGTCCTTTTCAATTTGGCAAATATCCTGTTGCATTTATTTTTCCCTCCCATATGTTGAATGGTAATAAAATAAATAAATCTGTTATTTTTTTGTGTGTGTGAGAAACTTTTCCTGTATGCTGTTCTCATTAAAAAACTTGCGTTGCCCAGTGGTGGCATCATTGTTATTATAATAATAGCTTGTCTAGTAAGGTCCTCATGAAGTAAAAATTAATGTCATGATTCACTAGCAGCCAGTCACGTACCAGAATAGAATTTGGCTCTGTCTTGGTGTCATTTTAAAAAAGTTGAACCAGGTTCAGGCATGATTTAAGATAGAAAAGAAAGAAAACACTAAAAAGTGGAGGACACTGGTTTAAAGAAAGGGATGGAGGCATGCCCATTGTCATCAATGGCAAGGCATTGGACACCAATGAAGGTGAAACAAAGTGCCCTTTTCCACACCTTGTGGCTAAACATCCTAAGATATTTGATGGATTTAGAAGCAAACCTCCCTTAGTAATGAAACCAAGTTAGGAAATGATAGCATTCAGACAGAAAGCTTTAGCTGATGAAGGAAAAAGGGAAGGGAGAATGACAAATCAAAGTGGAAGACTGAAAAAAAACAGAACAGTGATGAATGTTAAGATCGTTCTTGTATCACTCTCCTGTCTTACTGTTTGGCTTTCCTCAGGTCCAGTCCCCGCAGGTACCCACACATCAGTTAGGGGTACTAGCCAGTATTTTGTGGTGGAATAGTTTGCCTAATGCAGGCACAGGCTGCGTGAAAAGGTGGGATATTAGACATAAAAAAAGAACTGAGAGAAATCTGTTTTCTTCAGGAAAAATAATATATTTAAAGTTCTGTGCACATCTCCCTGACTGATGGCTGGGGCAGATGGGAGCTATTCTCTGCTTTTTCAGGCAAGCTTACAAAGGGATATTAGAGTGGTGCCTTTGGACGCAGAACATGGCTGTTACGATCTTGAAGTCTTTTCCACCCCCCTTCCTTAGAGTCGTGGATGGACTTGCTATCACCCACGTGACTCACTTGCTCTTCTGTGCCTCTCAAAGCTGTTTGCAAAAGAGGGTGAGCACTTTTGCACAACGTGCAAGTCTGTTCTGTGAAGCAGAGCAGAGTCTGAAAGAGAATATGAACTATGTGTACAAGGATTGTTTCAGCTATCAGTAAAGTGCAGCTGTCTCTAAGGCTGGGTGCAGCTTTGAAATAATAGGCACCACCACTGTAAAATGTGTCAGGATGAAGAGAGAATACATTGCTTCTCTGAAAAGAGAACTTCATATTGAGCTAGATGTAATTACTCAAATGGACCTTAGCCAGTGCACCTGGGCTCACTCACTGTAGCAAGCCTTAATTCCAAAATAGGAGTTCAGGAGAAATGTTCTGTGGCACTATATAAATTCTCAGAACTGTTTGTATAGTTTATATTTTCATCTTCACTTTCAAAATGACACTCTTGTCTCTGTCACCTAATGATCAAAGGGAAGGTTCTCTATAACTTTGTCAGAACTCTGCAGCGAATTGAACTGATACACCAAGATAACAAACACTTTAATCCTTTTACTTCTGTTATTTCAACACTGGAAAATGCAATGGATCATATATTCACTTCTTGTACATTAACTAAAAAGTATTAGCTTGGTAAATGTTGCTTTTTACCATCTCAGGATCCAGTCCAGTAATCTGAAGAATATCAAACTTCTGACAAAATCCTGGTTCCTCCTTCTCAGAGCTTGGCCAGAGGAATCTCAGTCTCACAGAGGCTGGGCTGGCTTCTCACGTTGGAGTGGGTGGACTAAAATGTTCCTGATCATCTTCCACATTGTCTAGACAGAAGTTGCCAGTAGACCTGAAGGCAGTTTGAGCCGTGTTGTGTCTGATAATAAATGTCCCTGGGACGAGTCTGGCTGGCACCTCCCATGTTGGACATATTCTGCTACAAAAATGGCAAGTCTTCACCTTCCAGGAAAACAGTGGCACCCTGTGCTTTACCCATGGTTACTCTCTTTCAGTGTTAGAATGACCTTCCAAATGGACAGGATTGTCTCATCTGCGTAATGGATGAGTGTTCTTGACAGATAGGCAATTGTGGAGATGCCCGAAAGCACCACCCCAGACAAGGAAGAATGTCAGGCCACAACTCTGAAGTCCTTCTGTCACATGAAGTTCCAGTACTTGTGTGCCAAAGTCCATTCATCTGGGGCTTCATTTTCAGGGCCAAGTATCATCATCCGTTACTAATAAATTTAGTGAGATGGCTAAGCCGCTAAAATCCAGGGATTCCTTCCACTTTAAAATCAAGTGGAAGGAATAGCTTTCTCCAGATATGGCCTTAAATGTGACTGTGATTCAGCCTGCTACACAGCAAAGGAAAGCTGAAAAGTAGATATGTTTGTGAAATTTTCTTGTGATAGCCACAAAACTTAAAGTAGCTACTTATTAGATGGCGTAGAAGATCTCATCTACTACAATGATGTGTGAGGTAAACATTGGACATCAACTTCTGCAAAAAATTTGAGAGTCCTGAAAGTCAATTGAATGCCTTTTTGAGGAAGAAGAGGCTGTATTAACAGCATTATCTCTAATGCACTCATTTCCTCCATAATTGAAGTCATTACAGTACAGATATTTGGGGGTGTACTTGAGCATCAGATTGGATTTTTAGCCTTTTACCAGTTTTCGCTTTATGTTCTTTCTTAGGATCAATGTGCAACAATTGGCTTACAGTAAAGTACCCTGCTGTGGCTCACCCCCTGCACAGGAACTGTAAGCAGTGTTCCAGCAGGATCGTACTTTCTTTGTATGTCCTATTACTGTCCTAAGACTGAATATCTAAATGGGAATAAAATGAAAACAACAAGCTGGAAGGGATATCTGTCGTCTTTAGCAATGCAGGCAATACTGGGCTCTGATAACTTTTTCAAAAAGAGGGACTCTGAACTCTGACAAGGTCTAATCAAATTTACAAGTTTTCTACATTTCATCAGTAGGTATTTAGAACTGCACTTCGTAGGTGAATCATATTAGGAATTCCTGATACTGGTATGCATAAAAGCAGTTGAATGTCTTGTCACTGTATTAAAATATGTGTCACAATTATTCGTAATAGGAGAATATTACATGACATCAGTCTTTGTATAGCTGTTTGATATTTGGATTTACTTTTCTTGTGTATTATAATGAAGTGAGACTACTACCTAGCCCAGAAAACTAAGTAAAATCAATGAACCTGAATCAAATTAATTAATTAAATTGGATGAGCTAATGCATTTCTTGTGGATGATGACAATAAATCAATTCCCATATTTCACGTTGTGTTTTCACTTCTGTAGTGTTTCTCACACAGGTGGACGTGTGTAGCAGCAAACTGAATTCAGATTATGATGGTCAGAATATGATGTCCGTCACACTAGCCTCAGCCTGACAAATTTCATTTATGATCTATAGAGCTCCTCCACCTTTAAACCTGTGCATCTGAAATACAGTGGCCTTTGATCTTCAGATTAGTTCTTCTTTATCCATCTTTGACCCATTTCTGACCTCACAGCTGTTATTCATTATATTTTACACTATTCATATTTGGATTAACTTGATTTACAGGAAAGGAAAATGGAAAATATAAGAAAAGAACATTTTGTGGAGATGGCTTGACACACATCAAGGTCAATCTCTGTAATTTTACTGAAGCTGGTCAGTATACTCCCAAATACATAATATTTTAGCAAAATGCATGCATTTACTTTTATTTTAACACACAGAGTGTTCTATTTGGGAATAATAAAACCCAATCTCAATATATTTAGCCAAACTAGTATTATAGAATGTAACCTTATGTTTCTGTTTATGCATTAATGAGGATTTAACAATTCAGGCTGGCAATGGTAACATCATGTACCCTGCGCTGCTTTCCATCTTAACCACAGCATCTCTGAGTGCTGTTGATTCTTTGCGTTTTAAAGAAGAGTTCAACCTGTTTGGTTTCAAGGGCATAACAAAATTCAAACAGGAGACTGTTCAAGGAAAGCCAGAGGGGAATGTGATTTCAACAAGTTCTTGTGGAAAATTATATCTAATGTTTAAACATTTTTTCATGTTCTCACCCAATCATTTCCTCATTATCTCTGCTGACTCTGAGTTATCCAGTGTGATCTAGGCAACTGCCTGAAGGCCTTCATGTTGTTATTATTTCAGTCTATTTGGATTCAAAATTGTGTTGCAAAGCATCAGATAAACATGAGGTATGCAGTCTGGAATACCTCCTGCTGACAAGAAGGAAAATCTGTTGTTTGCAGGTTTGTACTATCATTCTCATGTCACATTTTGTGCTTACCAGCTATTGGAACCAGCAAAGTCGCAAACCTTGTGTTGGTGTCTCATGTTTTCAGCTGCCTTCAGGATCTGTCAGTCATATCAACTGGGTGTTTTATATCTCACAGGGGCATTTTCTTCAGTTTGTCCTGACTGAGCTTAGGACCAGCCTAAACATTTGTGAGATTCTCTCTCTGTAATGAATTGAACAAAATCAAAGGTATAACATATCCCTGATTTGGGGAAAAGCTAAGTCTCCAGATGCAAATTGTAAACCCTTGATTCGCCTCCATCACTAGTATTCTGTGTAAGAAATATGGGCTTCAGCCCACCCAATTCAGGAAGCTAAAAATAAGGTCTATAGTTTCTTGACAGCAGCAAGAGGTAGAAGGGTCCAGAGTGTCAGGGACCCGGACCCACAACAGGTATCTCAAAGAGGTGCCCCTCTCCTCTGGCTGTAGGTATTGCCTTGAGGGTAGTACCATCTGCCTAACTTCAGACAGCTAATATTGGGTAGGATGAATCCCTCCCTTCATGATTAAGATGTCTCTCACATGGCTTGACAAAGTATGGGTAAATTAGATCTGATGAAGAGAGCTGCCCAGTGGCAGCTGGAACAAAAATTTGCGCGTCCTAGTTCCCATGCAGATGACTAGACTGTGCTCTCTGTCATTGCATTAGAAAGCTTTCTTTTTCTAATGGATTTACTTCCTGAGGAAAATCGTGGTACAGGGGAAAGACTGTTCTGCATTTCTTATCTACGAAAATTAAGTTACATGACGCTTTTTGGGATTTACTGTATAGAATTTATGCCTCTTAGTATACTCATCTCAATAAAATATATGGCAGTCAAATGTCACTCATGTAAGATACAGGGTAATTAGTAATTTATATAGCTCACCATCATACAAATCAAATCAGCTTCTATATAAATGTCTAGACAGCACATTAGTGCTTTGCTCAGCCAGCCTAAGAACATGTAACTGGGAAAGATACAAGGATCCCTGCTTCCTAAAGTCCTTGTTAGCACTTGCCACACTCCCCGCTGTCATTTATATTTTCTCAGATAAACCCCGAACATTCAGGTCCCAAATATTCTAATCTGTCTGTTAAACAGAGGTCATATGAGGTTGTATTTCCATAAGTTACATTGAAATCAGTATTTGCTTGTGTAGAGTGTTGACCTCAGAGAGATTGCAGATGTCCCTCAAGACTGTGTAAAATTAAGGCTTGCTCTATTTAGAGCATCATTATTTCAAATATATTACCAACTAGTTCATAGTATACTTAACAGAAGACTGCTCAGTGGGTAAGATAATGTGTTCTTACGTTGAACGTAGCATTTAGTGATGTAAATGGACAGAGTCATGCAGTATGGGCCAAAAGCTTTAGTTCCAAACAATCAAATTCTTGCTTTAAGCAGCCATGCCATTAAGATCTGACATTCACAGGCTTGTCATGCACTGTGGAATAATTTGTGAAGCTTGTAATGAGGAAAGAAAAGTACTATCTGGAGAGCTGAGTGTCTGAATCCAGCCTAAAGGGCTTGTCTGTGTGGCACAGCACCAGCAGCTTCACCTGCGGCCAGGATTAGATACCTACATCAGCAGGGCTCTTTAACTCTGCCTCTTAACATCATTTATTAGCATGAAAGCACTGGCTTGAGATGGTTAGCACTGACCAGATCCTTACCTTAAGTCCATGACACCACCATGGATACTGGGGCATTAAACAATGTGAAAATTTCCTCAGATCAAATTCTTGTTCACTGAGGCAATGTAACAATGGATATTTTTTTCTTCTTGTTGTTCAGTGTCCATATCAAAACCAAACACCAGGCAGATAAATATGACAGATAGATATTTCAGATCTTCTCATCCTGACAGAGTTCTTCGTTCTGTTCATTTCCAGCTGAAGGAAACACATATTTCCACTGCAAATGGAGCACGTGTTTTCTTGTGCTTGCCATAAAAGCCTGCGGGAAAACAGGCTGGAGTCACGAGCCTCCTAGAGACAAAAGTACTGATTTTACCCAAGAGCCCATAATTGTGGTCTACGGCTCTGTCCCCTGCTCTCTCTCAAGCCTAATTTATGTCATTTCTGATTGTCCATCTAATAAGTAGCATTTTCCCTAATTTATTCTCCTCAAGAACACGTTTTCAGGATTAATAAACAGTTTCACTGCATAGTATTTTTTTCAGTGGCAAAACGAAGAAAACAAAACCCAAAAAAACCAAGCCAGTAATCTTGGAAATGGTAAATATTAACAAAATATGTTTGTAATCCAGGAAAGGTTTGGCTGCACATCTGAAATTTTTCTATACAAATTCTATGCATGCCTGTCATTTGCAGAACAGAGATCTATCTTCATGTATCCTGCTGTGGATAGTTAAAATTCATATAAAATAGCTTTTAAAATGCTTCTAAGACTCAGAGTCTCAGAGTCTTAGTGTTAGCTTTCTCCCAATCTCTAGATGTAATGTGTGCATCTGTCTTTTTGGAGTTCAGAGGTCAGAAATAAACAATATCAGAATGTCTTCATTCTACTGGTGATTTGAAACTTGAATCTGGATCCACATTCTGTTGCTCAGTCCTGTCTCTGTTCTTTCTCTGCAGATAGTTGGGGAAAAAATAATGTCGGATATTTATGGCACTGTTTCTACCTACACATGCTATTCCTATTTGGAAGGCTTCCTAAATTCATTACACAAGCAAAGCTCCCACTTAAAGTTGTTTGTTTGCTTGTGCAGAGACCAAAAAACAGAACAGAGAACAGAACTGTCCATGGCTGTAAATATGTCAGTCGTTGGCTTGCTGAAAGTGTGTGCTTCTGCTCACTCATTGACCAGAGTCCAGGCAGATCTGGAAATTCAGGAAGAAGTTACAAGTCAAAGCCCTCTTGCATATTTAGTGACCACGTAAGAATAACCAGCACTACCAAAGGACATTGGTTTTCTAGATTGACTGGGCCTTCAGGGGGAAAAGAGAAAATGTTTCTAGTGAAAGGAAAATGAATTAATCAGAACTTTAGCCTTCAATTGAAACATGAGTTGCCTTTGACAACGCTCACCTGCTCTCATCAGCCCTGTTTGCAGCACCTTGTGCACAGATGTGTGTGGGAACAGAGCAATGCTCACCACCACAGCTGTGAAAGCTGTGGCGCTGATTACAGAATAAAATGCTGCAGGAGAAAAAGAGCAATACTCTGGTGTCTTTGCTGTTGTGACTGTACGAGGCTTGGTACTGACTGGCTTCCAGAGTAATATTCATTTCATAGGGTAAAAGCTCATTTACCTGATAAGTCTAACAAGCTACCAATGTATTTAGGAAAAACATAATGTTCTCACATATTGCAGAAAATTAGCTAGGCTGTGATACCAAGGCTGTGATTGTGATTCTTGAGCTTATAATTTGATTTATGCTGTTAAGACTAGGGAAGTATGAGGCTCAGGAAATAGTTCTATTAATGCTTTGTGAGACACAGGGAACCAGGCCAGCAGCAGTCTTCAACTGCTTTAAGTTATCTGAAATGGGAAAAGGTAACTTTTATGTCATACTGAGTTTATACTATAAAGTTAAAAAAATTATTTTGCTTTTTAAATAGTGAAATTTCTGGGAGTAGTAAACTTCAACTGCTTGACATCATCATAAATTTGGGGGTGAATATGTCAGTTCAGGTGCTCTGAACTAATGAACCCAGCTGGGTAAGGCTTGCCTCCACATATATTGGATATCATACTTTTAAGATAGATACATGCCAGAATAGATGTATGAACCACACATCCTTTGTTTAGTGCAGGTGGCTGCCACTTTGTTCGCCTCCTCTACTCACCATGAACTATGTAAGATAATCAGGTCCTATATTAACTGTATTTATTACAAGATTTAGAACACTTTATTCAATTTATTTTTACATTCTATTTCAATGAAAAACAGTTTTGTAGCTTTTGTCAAACTAGGCCTGCTGAGTTCATGGTCTTTGTAGGGGGATCCTCTTGGACCGCCATAAGGGAGTGTTACTTTGTGTTGCGATTTACTCAAAGGGAGTACTAAGTATGATTAAGCAGAATGCTGTTTGTACACTGCACCTTCTGTCACTACAAAAGCTGAGGTATGTTGTGCCTGGGGCAGGGGACTGCTAGAGAAGATAGGATGCTCTTATAGGTAACATAACTCTGGTCCAAGGAAATACGATTCTTTCATTAGTTCTTGCTGCTTCCTTGTGCTTTAGTGAGCTAGGCATGTAAACCAGACTTTGCACCGTCTTTAACTGTGGGTTTCTGGGTACATTAGTGCCCAGCCTGAGAGCAGCACAGTTCTAATTTGGAGACGTATGGGCAATGCCAGGCACCGCTGAACTTAGGAGAGCTGTTCTCAGGATACATTAACCACTGTACTAATGTTGCCTGTGCTGAAAAGTCAGTTCTAGGACATCTCAAAATGAGAGTTTAAAACTAGTAGGTACTTTTAACTTTAATCCCTATTTGCCTCAGTACCATATCTGTAAAATGGTGCTGATACCTATCCACTCACCTTACAGGGAAAGAAAATTATATAAATAAAAATTGCAAAGCACCTGATGGTTCTGTGTGTACCACAGAGCAGCCCAGGAGTGTATATATTATATTCAGGAGAGAGCTTCTCTACTGAAGTGTGCACAATATGTTGAGCAAAGAGAAAACAGAACATCAAGTGCTATTTAATGCATGTACTGAATGAGATAGGAGGCATATGGAAAAAATCATATGTTCTCAAGTCATTAAAAACTATTCTAACGCTTGAGGGGGAAGGGTAAATAAGGACAAATACTGAATAGAAACCACTAATTCTAGTATTTCCTAAGCTCTCAGTGCTTGATATATTAAAATTTATGAAATTCTTTCACTGAATGAAGGAGCAAGAGTGTGCAGGCATGCCTATTTTCCACATTTCGTATTTCCAAACCTGCCTCATATTCCTTGCTGATGTGTCACACTGAGATCTCACAAGCTCTCCCACTTTAAGGTAGTTGTATTGCAGCTTGAATGGAGGTTACCAGTAATTAACCACAGATAGTACTTCTGATCATTCACTAGGCCATGTTCTCTCAGCCTGCACCCAATTAACCTTCCAGAAATCAGAATGGAAGCTGTATTATAATTCTCGGGTCATGAAAAAAATCCCTTAACATTTTTTGGAAGAGTAATTTTGTTAGTTCTCATGTCTTGGCAAAATCCCAATTTTTTTTTTTTTTAATTACTTGAATTATCTGAGAACTGGACAAATGTATTCATTGTACATTACTTAAAATGTCATTGAACACATTGAAGAACGTATTTAGAAACATATTTGTGAGTGATTCAGCTAGGTCTCAAAGCTGGGCATATAAAGGCAAGAAGTTTTAAAAGTATTGTAGAATTAGTCAAAAAGTTATCTGATACTTATCAACTGGCTTTTCTGCGTCTAATCTATGGCATTCTCTCTAGAATTTTATCTGAAAGATGTAATGTTTTTCCTTCCTCTCCAGACAGTTCACAGTGTTGATCATGCTGTTGAAAATAGATACGCTTGTCTACATTACAGCTGGAAAGATTTCAGTCCCAGGGAAACCGATACTCATATGGGAGTCTTATCAAGTAAAATTTTCTTGCCTTTGTCGTCCTTCATTCTATAAGTAATCTTAATAATTACACATTAATTCTTTGCTATTTGTGTAACTTCCTGCATCTCACTAGCTCAACAAGCTTTAAAGACTTCCTGACCTTAAGCAATGCATTGATTGGAAATTGAGCTGTTGACCTTTCCAAATCCCGTAGAAAGCCTTGCTTTTCTAAGTGTGATCTGAGGGTGAGCTTGGACAAACCATTCATTTCTATACAGAGCATGAGAAGAGTTCCAGGTGGAGGACTGCAAAGAACCCATTTGCAGTATGCAATGAGGAGTTTTATTGATTTTACAAAACCCAGAAAATCCGCTACTTATTCTTAGCGCTTTCTGTTGGCATTTTATCAGTTAACCACTTGGAGATACATAGACATTTATAAAATTTTTCTATAAAGTAGCATTTGCCAACATTGGGTAGTCAATGCGCTGTGTTATTCCATTTTTACGTTTTTACAGATGCACTAGCAGACCCATTTTACAAATGAGGAAAAAATAAATAAAATATTGATCCAGGCAATTACTTCCTATACTCTTGTATCTTCTTTCAGCTGGCAATCACAAAATGAGTTCTTGAACTCATTTGCTTATAGTGATGGTAGGCATAAATTACTAGAATTGACCGGTCTAAAATGAGTTTTGTGGAAGTCACTGTTCTGTGTAATTGCAGTGTTCTGTGTAATGATGTATTTACTAGTGGTGCTTGACAGAGACTTAGAGAAATAGTACTTTTCCTCAACAAATTTCTGTATAGTAGGATTCAGAGGCGTTTTTTCTTCTTTTTTTAGCAGAGATTGTCTTTATCCTAAACAATAGCATTTTAAATGTGTTATCCTTATCTAAATGTGTTATCCAATATAGCATTTTACCTGTATATCCTTTCCACTGCATAGTTATTTTTTTCTTCAGTGCCTGAGGCAGCCTGCTATCATTTTCAATGATAGTGCAAAATCATTTTCAGTTTGATAAGGATTGTTATATGGAACTTAAAACATACCATGTCATTTACAGAGTCTTTGTCATTGTTCTTTCTTGATGGAACCAAAAAAGAAATGTAGCTTAAATGCTATTTTCTCTGAGTAGAAACAATACTTTATTAGGTGCTCTTGTCAAACGAGGATTTATTTTTTTTTTAATTTAGAAAAAAAACAATGGCACTTTATTTTGCATGGATGTATGTAAAATACAGCCATGAGTTTATGTAGAAAACTCCTACTGTCATCAATGTACATCAACGGACTGTGTTGTTCAGCAGAGTTCCTCAAAATTGCTGTGAACAGGGAGACATGTCCTTCCTCAGGATTTGAGCATTAAAACTCAACAGAAGTTATATTTGACCAGAAATGGGGCTCAGGCATTAAAATTGCCATATGGATTCCTTGGAAAGTGAGGCATGGCGGGTTATGGACAGCATCCTCTGTCTGTAAAGCAGCTGTTTCACAAGGGAACGTGTAAACAGGGGTCGTGGATGTACCACCGTCATATAGTTTGTAAAGAGTTTCATCATCTTTGTGAGCAAGACTTTTTTTAAGGTTTACTCTCCTGTCAGCACTTAGATGCTTCTGGACTTCCTCTGACCCAGCACACCTACCAGCGTCATGAGTTGCTGTTTCTGGTCATTACTACTTCCTGTTCAGTGGGAAATTCTTCTAACCAGCTGGCATAAGAACATTCAACCACAAAATTCAGCTGCCTTTGGAGACTAACCTGAAACTGAGCAAAGTGGCCTAGGCCACAGTGAGGGGTCACACAGTAAAAGTCTTTGTCTAAGATGTGATTGTCTCATCTCTGCTTTTGCCTCTGTCCTTTCCCATGTGTAGAGATGACAGAAGTCCAATCACTGTTTTCCCCTATTGTCCTGTAGCTGCTGTCCTGGTGATAGCTGCCCTAGTATTGGCGTTCGCGAACTGATTTTTATTTCACTTTGGGAGTGTAGTCACTGAGTCAGTGGCACTAGTGGTTCAAGACAGGAGGTAGAGAATCAGGTCTACAGTTACTGAAATTAAATTTTCCTCTTCAGGACAAAGCTGAGACTGTGGAAACCTTAATTCAGAGTGCTTCAAACTCAAATTGCTAACAAATTGCCAAGACACATTTGACCTGTGTGAGACCCTCCTCCAAGAGCTAAATGAAAAAATGCATTCTTGTAAATATCATTGAAATTGTTCTCAGGTTCTCCTCATGCTCTCAGCCATTAGGCCTTTCCAGAAAATGGTTTTTAGATTCTCTTTCCTTCCCTCCTACAGACATAACAGGTTTTCAGCCTCTGAAGATGCTATGAGCTGTCTTTATAAATCTCTTTAAAATAACTTTGCAAGTCAGAACATGAAATTTCATATAGTTGAAGAAAAATCTGCCAGACTATCCTGTATTAAAAGAATATGGGACTAAATGTGAAGTACAAAGTCTGAGTTGCACCTAAGGTTGTTTTCTTTATATACAGTATACGTAGCATGAAGTGTCTAATAATACACTAGCGCTTGTTTATTACCAACAATAAATATATTATGATTTACAGTCTCCAGAATGGAAGGTGCCAGCAAGTCAAGCCATTAATGTTACATGCAAAATAAGTCTTTAGTGCTGATCCGAACAGTTGCCGTCATGCTACAGAAGAAATCTGCAGAAGATTTCCTGGTATAAGAACTTTTTGTCCATAGACTGGAAAATTTTTCCTTATACTGTGCTCCTCATGTGTGAAGGAGAATTGAGAGTTATTCCCCTGAAAAGAGGTAAAACAGTTACGAGTTTAGAAAGGTGGGTAATCCTTCCAAACTAGGATTCAGAAATACACCATGCTGGGATGCGATTCAATGTACTTTAGGAAAGATAGAAAACAGAAAGTGATGTTTATTTCCTTATTCTGATTTTATTAAGATAGCACTGAGTAATGAGACAAGATCTGCATATTCACCTTGCTAGAAGTGGGATTGTGACGTGTGTCTATTTATATGTACACACATACATGGACACCCAAGTGCCCATTTTTGTATAAATTGCTGCAGCTCAGAATAATTTAACCAGAACTCTAGTATTTTCCTGAGGAACCTTACTGATCTTCACCAGATGATTACATTACCGATGTTCAATGTGTAATTTACATATTCGATTTTGCATGCATCTATCTGATCACTCACAGAAGAGTCTTGATTCTAATTTTGTTACACAAATGCAAGTGAGCAAGTTGACATTCATGCTTCCTATGAACTAGTTGGAAGACACGTATGGAAGAAAGTATGAATATTTTGTATAAAAAAAATCTGATACTTTCTCATCACTGGAAGCTTCTTTTCATTAAAAGCTGTTGGGAAAATGAATTAAAACCTATTAGATTGAACTGGAAGTGTGTTGGCCCTCCTTATTAGCACATGAGCTAAAAGTTCAGTATCCTTCCCTCTCTCCATAATAACTGACACTCAGTTTAGCTTGATTTGCAGTAATTTAGCCAATGTTAGGTAGCTTCAAGAAGAAAGACTGAGGGAGACTCCTCAGTGCCTATACTACACATACAGTCTGATGGCTAGAATCTTGTCTTTAGAGAAGAGAGATATAGATTCCAATTTCTGTGCTGAATCAGTCAGACAAGATTTGAACAGGAGACCCCCTCTGCCAGGGAAATGCCCTGCTCGTTGTCAGAAAGCTTGAGTTACAAAGTATGCTGGTACCATGAGTGGTTTGCATAGCTGCCTCTTCCTTGGTATTTGAAAGGCAATTGAACCTTGTTATCAAAGTAGCGCGGAATTCCTTTACTTTCCTTACTTTTATCATGTGGTTCGCAATTGTTACAATTTTCAAATATTCTTCTCAATTTGCCAGAGAAAAAAACATTAAAAAACTATTGTCTGTATCAACTCAAATGAAAATTTTCATTTGTGTTTTTTTTGTTCAGCTGTGCATTTTTGACTCACATAGGCCTAGTTTCCATGGGTAACTAAGGATATTTGATGCCAAGAGCTCCTAAATATGAGATACCATTTTAGCCCTGAAGAAGCTGTGTAAGTTCCTGCTTTTAATTCTTTCGTGCCCTGCCACTTTTTTTCGTGGGCAGTAAAGCTTTCCAGCAGCAGCCGTAACTCTGGTACTACAGCCTTACAAAATGATTCACAGCTTTAGCTCTCCCCTTCAGCTAGATTGACTGCAGAAGAAGACATGCCACATGATACCTTCACAACTGCTTGTTCACCCTACCAGCTGACAGGGTGTTAACTGGAACTAACTTTCCCAAAATGAGAGTTAATCCTCTGGAGAATTTTAAAGGAGACATACAGCAATGGAACTTGATTTTTTATTTTTTTCTTTTTTTCATGCAACACTTTGATTGTGTTATGAATTTCCCTCCTTAAATACAGGGGAGGGTTTACACAGAACAAGTGGAGATGAGGTGTGGATGATGACACAGCAAGGAGTTCTTTGCCCTTATTCTGTTACTTCAGATGAATGCTCACATTTGCAGTAGGGTTTTGATTGGTTTGAAGCAAATCCCTGTATCGTCTCCATTTAGTATGTTCTGGTTTAGTTAGGAAGACAGTTCTGGGTTTTAAATTTCTTTTGGAGGAAGCTAAATTGGAAAATCCCCCTCGCCCCAAGTGCTCATCAAAGCATGCCAGCTCTGAGGGAAGAGTCCACAAAAATGACTGTCCTTGAACAGCTTTGAGCCACAGCGTTGTGGGGACTTTCAGTCTCTGGAACCAGAGAAACTCTGCTGCAAAGTAAATTTCTTGAACTACATCTGACAAGGATGTTGGGGTCTCAGCACCAAGTCTGTTTGTCTAGTGATCTATACCTATCATGCCATGTATGTAACAACATTTTTGTCAATGCTCATCTGGTGCTGTGCTGGATTCATCTAATATACAGCCACGCTGACTGTCTGTCATGATACCCTGTCATTTAATTCCTTGCTAGCTGAAGTCTGTATTAATTTTTTTCAGGGTTTATATCTGTATAGTTGATCATGTCATCCACTGCCATTTTAGATTTAATGTTAGCACAACTTTAAGTCTTTTCATTTCTTTGGCTATCTTTAAAATTGAAAGTTAGGCTTAAGTCTCTCAGAAAACTCTACAAGAACTCCTGGATGCAGGTTTTTCAGGGCTGTGGCCTGAAAAATATTTATCCTCTGTACATGCTATTAGATATCTCTTTCTTGAAAGTGCTAGAAAGTACTTCCTGTTGCTCTTACAATACTTCATTCTGCTGCCGTGTGAAAGCAGAATAAAATATGTTAAACACTTCTGGCTATGCTACAGAATTATACATCGTCTATGTAGAAATTGATCTATGCCATTCCTAAATTTCTTCTATTCCTCTTTTTTATTTCTCGTCACTAATCTATAGATTTTTTTCAATGTATTATAATAACCTTCTCCACTAACCTCTTGCTATTTGTGATATACTGATTGTTTTTTCCTTTCTGCCCTGTTTATTATTTTCAGAAGTTCTATTCTGGCTGTTATCTTAATTTTGACACTGAATTTGTGTGTGCTTTCAGCCAAAACTGTCTTTTTATAGACTTGAAGTTTCTCTTAGGTTAAGTCTCATCCTCAGTGCTCAACATCTAGAAGGACAATGTTCTTATTATAATCCAGTGCATCAGCAAAATTTTTATTGGAAGTATAAGTATTAATGCTTTGCACATTGCATTGCAATATTCTGCCAAACACCATGTTCTCTGTACATGATGAAAGTTAATTTCTGAAAAGCCAGAAGTGAGGAATGAAACGTTATTTTGCTTTCCCTTGAATTCCTATATTTACTAGTCAGCGGATAGAAAAAGTGGAAGTGTCTTTTTTTATTTTGTAGTTTTTTGTTTGCTGAAAAATCAGTTGAAAAGAGAAGTATTTGAATAAACCACATCATAACCTTTTACAAAAATGTTCTTTTTCAGATAGGCCTTCACCATTCTTCAAAAAGGTAGAAAAGACCTGCAAAACAGGTCTAACTTGCATCAACACAGGTATTGCTTGGCTTTGTCCCTCTCTACAGCTGATTCATCAGATAGTCTAGAAAGCAACCAAAAATATCACCAATAAAACATGAACAAGTACTCAGGAAGGGCAGACTAAGACAGCTGAACTGATACGATGACTGGCACCTGACTGCGTAGTGTCCCCTACCCCATCAGAAGACAATTCGCCCAGGTTTTCCCTGGGCTGTTCCAGTATCTGCCCCAAGCTGCCTCCAACATGGAGGACATGAAGTAGTCAATGAAAGCTGCTTTTGCATCAGCCTTCGCAGTTTTGCTGTGAACCCAATGAATCAAACGAGAACAGATGTGTAAGCTCATTAATATCTATTAGCTGTAGCAGATGTCACACACTTCATATGGTGCAACATATTTCATTGCAGTCTAGCATCAACATATTCCCTTGCATTCTGGCATCAACATATTCCTTTGCAGACCACCGTGTGCAGTAGAAAATCTGCAGTGAACATCAGTATTTTAAGGAGCTGAGCATCATGTTTCATTTCTCAATAACTCTGCCATATGTATCAGTGGTCTAAGGTATGAATTTTAGTAGTGTTTTTTAAGCTGGTTGTATGTTGCCAAACAGTCACAACTTTATTAATTTGAATGATAAGAACATAATCACTGGAATTCACAGCTGCATAATAGCCACAAACTCAAAACAGAGGCGGGAAAAGACAGGATATCTATTATAGCTGAGAATCCTCAGATACCTTCTCCATAATCATCTAATCACTCAGAATACAAAAGCTGTCTTCCTAAATCAAAGTTAAATGAATACTGATGCAATTAATGTGAAGAGTCACCAAAGATTTTTATTCATCAAGAGCCAGATCCCTCACTTAATACCTGAGAAAACTTAAGTGTAGCTTCAAAATAGCCTTGACTAGCCAGTTAAGGGCTATTCTTGACCAAATTTATTGCTCCCGGTTAAAGAAATTAGCTCCAGCTATAACAGAGACTGATGTAGCTAAATATTCAGTTTATTAAAAATGTCAAACTGACAAAACTAAACCTAGAGAAAGTATTCAAGCTTTGAAACTAGACAACTGAATAGCATTAAGTCTAAAAAGGTAAACATAATAAATGTGTGTATTTTTAATGTTCATCTGCCAGTCACTGAATTTTGCATTTTTTTAGCCTAGCATAAAGAAAGTTATTGAAATGATAAATAAGATGAAATGGAGCAGGAAATGCAGACTTTAACACAATTTCTTCTAATTGAAGTAGGTTTTCCCTGAGGGAGGACAGCGCCATTTAATCAGATTTTTCCTGACATTACATTTTACATGACTGGGGTTTTATGGAGATTCATGTCATGAATAACAAATGTGCTGTTTTATACTTGTGTTTCCATCAGATGTGAAAAATCTTATATTAGAGCTTATATAATTCAGCCATTTTCAGCTACATTAATATCTTACCTAAAAACTATTTAAAGAGTAGTGTGTTATGCTGGATTTCTGTAATGAAGGAATGTGTTCCTTCTTGTGCTCCTGCTGCAAGAGTATATTACTTATGGCACCAGGAATGAGAGTTTAAAGGAGTCTGTGAGGGTTTTTTAGGTATCAAGGGGCAAAAAATGTAGGTGAGTTGAAGTGAGTTTTTTTAAAATGACTGGTCCCAATGTAGTTGTATGCTACTGGTCCACACACCAGTATAATTTCCTCAAAGCCAGTTGCAACATGGCCACATTGAAGCCCCCGATGTACCAAAGCCGTGCTGCAGGGCTGCAGAACGAGGCAGGCAGGAGATGGAGCTGGTGGTGGGTCCAGCCAGACCTGCCTGTTTACAGAACACTTGGGTCGTGGGCACTTTACCCTCAGCCTCCTTCCAGCTTCCTGATCATGTTCCTAAAATCCTGCGGTAATCACTCTGTGAAAACATACTTTAGCTTTCCAAAAACCACAAAAATCTTATCCATATTCTGCTTAAGTCGTGCAGGCTGTATTCCTCCTCCCTCACCGCCTCATCAGCCCTCTGATAATGCAGCACAGACTCCGGATCAAGTAACAGGACCTGCCCAAGCTAGTAGCCCGGCAGCCCGGCTCTTCAGGTGAAATGGACTGCTAAAGCCAACCAGCTAAACTGTGTGCCCTTCCCATTTGGTAGAAGATGCGGCCAGCACAGCTGTCCTTGCCTGCTTGCAGTCTCTCTTGGCAGTAGCTCTGTACCCCTCTTGCTACTGAGTCCTTGTTCCTCATCCTTCCCCCAGCCCACCTGTTTCTGCTCCTTGATCCTTGTCCTGGCTCCTCCTGGTGAAAGGACTGCCAGGGCTTGTCTCCTCCTGCCTTTCTGGACTCTGGACCAGCACATCCCTCCGCAGCTGCCAGGTCTGGCTCACATCGTGTTTGGCACCTGGCTCCAGTTTCTGTGCCCGATGGCCCCTGGGCTGGGATAGATGTGCCAGCAAGCTGCATAGCTCGAAGAGCAAATCTCCCTCGTGGTGCCACTGATTTTTGCTCACAGGGCAGACTTGCCTGGTGCTGCTGAAGATGGATTCAGAGGACTTGTGTACTGCCATTTTACAAGAGATTTCTTTGGCTAATCTCTGGCATGATTCTCTGATGCTCACAGCAGCATTTGGGTTCTTTCAGTCAGAGTTAGTGGTCAATAGAGATTGAGTTCAGTGTTGTCCCCTCTGTGGCAAGCAAGATAGGATACAGGCACATAGCAACAGAGCAGGGGCAGTGACTACATTATAAAATACCGACACAGAGCAGGAAGTATTATCATAGAATCATAGAATAGTTTGGGTTGGAAGGGACCTTCAAAGCTTATCTAGTCCAACCCCCCTGCAACGAGCAGGGACATCTGCAACTAGATCAGGTTGCTCAGAGCCCCGTCCAGCCTGGCCTTGAATGTCTCCTGGGATAGGGCATCTACCACCTCTCTGGGCAACCTGTTCCGGTTTTTCACCACCAACATTGTAAAAAATTTATTCCTCATGTCTAGCTTGAATCTCCACTCTTTTAGTTTAAAGCCATTACACCTTGTCCTGAACAACCCCAATTCCCTCAGCCTGTCCTCACAGGAGAGGTGTTCCACCCCTCTGATTATCTTGGTGGCCTCCTCTGGCTCCTCTCCAACAGGTCCATGTCTTTCCTGTGCTACAGGCTCCAGTGCTGGGTGCAGGACTCCAGGTGGGATCTCACCAGGGCACAATAGAGGGGCAGAATCACATCCCTTGACCTCCCACACTCCTTTTGCTGCAGCCCAGGATACAATTGGCCTTCTGGGCTGCAGGCACACATCGCTGGTTCATGCCCAATATTTCATCCACCAGTACCCCCAGATCCTTCTCTGCAGGGCTGCTCTCAATCCCTTCATCCCCCAGCCTGTATTGATACTGGGGGTTGCCCCAGCCGAGGCGCAAGATTGCTGAGAAGGGATCACTTCATTACTTTATATGTTCCTACTAAATACTCTTCAAACGATGCTCACTGTTCATACTGGATTATGTTGCTCTTTTTCCCCCCAAGTACGAAATTGGGGAACTTCTGGCAGAAACAAATACCAGAACATGTGCTGTAGTTCTGTTCTGTCATCACTAACCCTCAGCATCACAAATGAGACCTGAAGGCTGCACTTTACCGTTAACCAGAGTCAATCCATGGCAGTTCCTGATCTCTCAGCATGCAGAGTTGCTCTTTCTGCTGTAAAGCTTTCTTTGTTACAAGCAAAATGGGACAGAAGGAGCAGCTGAGGGGGAAGCACCCCACAGACTTGTGGGGGGGTTGCTCTTGCAGGGCACTGCTGGGCAGCAAAAGCACCTTCTGCCTGTTGCAGCCCAGACTGCTTCGCAATGTGCTCCTCCCAGTCCACGTGTTTTTATAGCCTGGATGCACTCCAAAATCTGAGGATTAAGTTGCTTTCCACACGACAGGTTAACCAGGGGACACCAGCTTATATGACTCTTAATTTGTTTGATTTCCATATGTCTTAGGACTAAAGTCTTAGTTTGGATACTCACTTAGGGAAGAAGTGTGAGAAATCCATGGCTGCAAAAATAATCCCGGAAACGATAAATCACTGTGCGGGGTGAGAGGTTTATTTTAAAGAGCACAGAAGCTGTACAATTTGCTTCTTGTACAAATCTTTTTCTTTCTTTCTTGTGGCACCCGAATAGCTCGCAGCGACATTTCTGAGAACCGTGAGTGCTGTTGTCCCCTCCTGAGAACCGGCGGCAGCAGCAGCAGTGGCTGAGAAGCTGCTGCAATGTGACCTTCAGGAGCTGGCCCCGCTTCTCCTTCTGCCTGGAAGCAACCAGCAAAGGGCAGCGGGGGGGAAGGCATCGTACCTTATCAAATGCGCTTACTCTGCCTTTGGGCATCACATTTAGTCCTTCATGTGTAAGGCAGTGGCAGCAGGCGCTCAGAGCCTCACAAAACCCAGGCTTGTTCAATGAACAGCTGCTGTGGTACCTTTCTTTCTACCTTAAAGGTCTCTCACTTTTAACCTCCTCTGACACCTAATTACTGGGAAATCTCTGTCTCGTGGGCAAGGTTTCATCCTAATTATACTAATGGTAAGGGGAAAGAAATAGCGAAAGGGAGATGAACTGTGTTTTTAAACTACATGGGTTATGTTACAGTATACAAAGAAACAGTAACTGAATCTAATGAAGAGAGGAGGATATTCATTATAGATGAATCAGAAACGGCAGTGAAGGTAAATATCATTTGGGAGTGCATGAATTTGTCTGTCTTGACTGTCACCTACACTGTTTTTGTTCACTTTTAAGAAATCAGGCAGGCAGCTGGTGATGTATCTGAAAGGTGTGTTAAGTTTTATTTCTCCTTTTTATGAGAGAAATCAGTGGGCACAGACATAAAATTGATATACAGTGCAAATACGTAATTTACAGTGTTTATATAAGTTATTGCAGGATATTACTTTGAACAAAGACATTATCTTGGTGTTAGAGAATTATTCATACCACAAAATCACTGAGTTTCAGAAAGAAGAGATCATGACCAATTGCTGTGAATTGTTGCTTTTCGTATGGGATAATCCTGTGCTCTTCATCCCCCTGCTCTGCTGACCTTGTACAGATCTCAGGACCCAGGTGTGGGCAGGCAGCTGCAGCCCTGTCGTGCCAGGGCAGGTGGTGGCTGCACTGATGGTCAGGAGCTCCTGAGCGCTGGGCCGGCTCCATCCAGCGAGACAGAGTACCCTGAGAGCCGTACAAAGCCCATAGCCTGACAGAAGTACACCAAAGTGAGGGGAGTTACACCACAACACATCCTAGCAGCCTTGGAAATGTGGTGGCAGTCACGTCATGAGCTGAAGGCTCATGCAACCAAAGATGCTTTCACTACAGCTAAATTTCTAGGGTGTTGATTGTGGTTGCCAGGGGGACTATATGCTGGGTTTCTAACAGATGTCAAGCCACAAAGCTCCACTGACATACGTGGACCTTTACTGGACTTATGTCCATTACGAGGTCACTTCTCCAATGGGAATGTTGGAGTGTTGGTTGGAATGTTGGTTTAATACCCAGTTCCAAGGCAGCTTTCTCTGTAGCTTGCACTGTAGACCTTCTTTTTGAGTTGCTGAGAAGGAGAAATATCAGCAAAAACTCGGAACTTTGCTTTTCTTATAATTTCAATAAAACTTCTGTACTTCCACAAAATAGCTCTTTTGCATACCCTATAGTTATCAGAGTATCTCTAACACTGCCAATTAGATGTTTTCATTGCTGAGCTGAGAGGATCTCTGTTGCTCCGTAAAATGAAGTCATACAAGACGTAAGAGCTCGTTTCTGTCAAAATTCAGCAGATAAATTATTTTTCCAATAACCAGAGATTGAGTTGATTCTCTGCTAGGATAGGATACAGCCCAGAACAGGCCTTTGAAGTTATGGTCCACTGACCCAGAGATATCGTTGTTTGCCTAGCATAAATTTAATTATTTGTAAAAAGGTTTTAAAATTCTGTGGTGCAAGGACTTGACCCTTGGTTTCCCGTGTCCCAGATGAATGCCCTGACTGCTCAGTTGTGGAGTGTGTTTCTTGCAGTAGCATCTGTTGGAACTATTCCATGTTTAAATAATTGAATAGTTACTAGAGCACAGCAAGAGATACCAAGTCAGTAATCTAGTAGTCAGGAATCCCAACTGAGCTGCTAAAACAGAAATCTCTGGCAGAAATTGGGAGCTAATGTAAGTTCAGGTGGATTATTTTCCATTCTAGGGGAGAATCCTAACCTCTTATGATATTCTGAGTGTTGGACTTTCACTGGAAAGCTCTTAGTTTCAACCCACATGGAATGGGAAAAATGTAAAATCAGAAACTTTTAGAGGACTGGAAAACTATCTTCAACCATGCTCTAGGAATAATCATAATCAAATTACAAGGAAAGAGGGAATTCCTATGTCAATGCTGCAAATGTTTTATTTGGAGAAAGAATTACTTGCTGCTTCAGTGTTTGACAAAGTCAATTGTTAATTATCAATAAATATCATGCATCACATACTCATCTGACCTGAACTGGCTGGTGATGTATTGCCAGCAGCAGGATCAGGCCAAAAGTTTGTGAATTGCTGCCAGTTTTGTTTCGAGCTGCCCTTTCCATGCACACAATGCAAGAGATGAACTCTAGACCCTGGAAGACTACCTTAGCTGTGACAATGCTCCTTTACTCTGCTTCAGGTGGATACTTTGGCAGTCAGCTCTCATTCAGGTTCCCTCCAAAAAGATGCACAACAGAATGAGGTGCAGAGATTGTCAGCACAAAGATGAAGTCTTCTTTTATAGAGCCAGTTCAATAACTAAATCAAAAGATCATTCCTTTTCTTAATTTAGTGCTGTCTGCTAATAATTTCCCCATTAACTAGGAATGCAGAATAATACGCAATGTGCTACTCTGCATGTTAATAAGATTTCCAACTTTACAAGCTGTTTTCTAGTGCTGTTTCAAAGTGTATCAGCAGAATTTCCTCACAGTAGGTAGCATTATACAAAGATGTTCCTCTCTAGAAGCTGAGAGGAACGCTCTTCAACTCACCCTGGTTGGTAACTGGCAGGATTTAGTCCCAGGACTAATCTTGATGGACATTAAAATAAGTAGCTATGCAAAATCAATGTGATAAGACTTCAGCTCGTCTGCAGAGCAGCAATGATCACCAGCACCTGTGAAGAAGAAAGCTTCTTCAAACTCACATAGATAAATAGCTGTTCTGGCCAGGACTTATCCTGCCACACACATAAAGCACAGGCAGCTGAGGCTAAATCACTGGTGTGGTAACTATGAAGTACGACAACTGAGAGATTAAATGCTTGGAAATCAACAGAAAAACATGAATTCAGATGCAATGCATAACCTGTAAGTAAAAACCTGTAAAGGTAAACACATCAAAGGTTTGGTGCTGGTGTGGTTTAGCTTCTGCTTTTACCAAATAAAATGCTAGAAACAGAGATGGAGATAAAAGGCATTAGATGTTGACTTCACATTTATTTGAACTTGCTCTCAATCTGACCTGTTTATAAAATATTTTTTTTCTGTAGAAAACCCTAAATTTCAAAAGAAGTAAAATGTATTTTCTTTTCCTGTTTTCAAAAACAATCAAAAGTCCACCTGCAGGGAGCTTGCCGTTTTCAGTGGAAAGATAAGGAAAAAAAAATTAAGAAAGTTGAATTAAAATCTGAGTTATTTGAGCAACCACAGTATTTATTATGCTATGATGAAAAGAAGTAGTAAAAGAGTCTGTGCATCAGTGTCCTCTGCACGACCTCTAGCGCATCTGTACAATCCAGTTGCAATTGCTCTTTGAGACCAAAAGCTTCAGCAAGTGTGAGGTAGGTGGCCAGAGCCCAGTCTCCCTGATTGCTCCACAGGGGCCGTGTCAAGTGAGATGGTTCCGTAGCTCTGGGCACCAACAGGCACCAGCTGGGTGGTCAGTGCGGTGAGGGTGAACTTTGCAGCTTTTTGGAGCTACAGCTGAAGTTTCAAGTTAAGTAGATTGCCGCCAGCGCCCTGGGAGGGATGCTCCATCTAGACATAAAGGCTTCACCCAGACACGATGGTGTGACTACAGGTCCCTCTTACCCACAGCTCCCTGGTTAGCCGGACTTTAAAGCTGTCTATTACAATTGTCAGAAGCAGGAATAGTGGAAGTTGTATGTCTGGTTCAATCATGTAAGCTAGATAGGATTTGACAACTTTGGGAAAGATTAAATTTAGATATATCGAGTTAAGGCACAAAACCACAACGAAACCAAGTAATTTTCAAGTATTTTGCTTCTTCAGGTCCTCTGAACATTTCCTGTGGAGAGGGGTTATTTGTCTGGCCCCAGTTATTTTAGATATTTGCTGATCTTTTTTTAAAAAATTGCATGCCGTGCTATTTAAACAGCAACCTTTAAGCTGTTTAAAGGAGGAGAGTGCAAAGCGCTGGATTAATCTGCTTACAGCCCATATGGCCAGATGTTCCAAGGACTGTGGAGGAGCACAGGTCACATTTAACCCGCATTCAAATGGCTTTCTCAGCAAGAGGGCTTTATTCCACTTGATGAATCAAACTGGATGGCATTTTTAGCTTTGAAATTGATTTCAATATTCTGCTGTCAGGAAGAAAAATCAAGATGCAGTATGTTGTTCATGGGCACATCTTCAACGTGGTGGGGAGTTGTCTGTTAAATTATTACACTACTAAAAGTCAGGAAGATCTAGGCAAGAATGCATACTGTAGTCAAAAGGTGAGTAGGAAAATAAATTCCTGTTTCTCTGTGGGAGAACAGGGTATATAAAACTGAATTTTCTAATCTAATGAAAGGAGGCAGAAGGGTGATAACTGAGGAGGAATGTTATTATAAATTAAAATGAGAGCCTCTGCAAGCTGACAAATAGAGCATAATAAACAACATTTTAAAGCATCAGCTAATTTGTGAATGCTGTTAAGCCTTCACCCCAGCCAATTCTTGTGACTTCCTTTTCTTCCTAACAGATTTGACCCATCATGTATTGTTTTACAAAACTACCTTCTTGTCAAGTGGCATCTTTGCTTTTTGTATAATCTTATTTGTGTTGCTCTTCACAGGCCCAGTCAAAAATAATGACTACAGCCTCTTCTGGAACATAGAACAAACAGGCTTGTTCTTTCTGTGGCCTTGTTTTTTATATTAGGGATAGAAACAGGCTATAAAAACCAGTATGTCATTAATTTAAGGATGGTATAAAACTAATACTCCTGGTTGAGCCTTTTAACAGGAGTAGAAAATCAATACAAAGTTGTAATTCCTCAACCTACTGGACTTCATAGCATCCAGTGAAAAACAGATCAATATTTGAGTTTGCCGTTGCAGGAATGTGGTGATTTCCAAGTTACCCAGAGGCAGAGAGATGACATCCCTGCTGCAGCCCTGGCTCTCCGCTCCACTGATGTGATAACAGCATTTTGTGTACAAAATTGCCTTTGTGGCTCACATTGTCTGCATTCAAAAAGCCACATTTCAAGTGTGGGGTAAAACCACTCTGTGTGTTGCTCATCTTTGCAAGGTCTGTAATAAATGGCCCAAGTGTGTGACCCCAAATAAATGGCCCCAAAGTCAGTGGGGTTTGTGAGGGCTGCTGATAATTACTGTGGTGGCTGATTGGGTTCAAAAGGTTGATGAGTAAGCAATCAGCTGTGGCCAAAGGGATCGAGTAGAACTGAAACAGCGACTAACAAACATTTAGTCAGTGTGTTAGCAATCAACAAAGAGTTAATTCTCATTTTCTTTTATGTAGCCACTGTAGGCACCCTACTGCTCATTTTAAGCTGCTTGAGAAAATTTCATTCAAAATTTTAGACTCTCTGAATTTCTTTTCAGTGCTTGAATGGGCATTTGCAAATTGCTGACAAAGTGGCAACGAGCACTGGTGAAGTGTTGTCTAAGGGTAAACGTGCTTGGCGGGGAAATGGAGAAAAATCACAGCAGAGGCAGCCTGTGATCACTAGATAACAAGGCTATGTGAAAACAGCCTAACAGCAAGTTTTGGAAACCAGGGTCAGGAAAGTCAAGACACTGGGAAGAATTTTAACCATTTAATACAGGATGGAAGTTGTGATAAAGAACTAAGACAAAAATATTTGTAAATTTTAAGATAATTTACTGGGACAAATATAACTAGGATTAAATGTTTTCTCTGATTTTCTTCAGCATACTAGGAAATATAAAATTGTCATTCCATGCAAAATTTCCAGATTAAAAGAGTACTAATTGTCATGCAATTTTTATGTACTATATTTACCACTGAAGCTAGTTAGGAAATTTCAGACATACCATTTTTCCATTGAAAAATACAGATTTAACAAATAAATCAAAGAACACAAATTAACTTTTTAATCTTTGAATAATGGAAAAATTTTCTGTTTCAGAATGATTTTTTAAATTTATACAATAAATTATAAATTTGAGAAGTAGAAATAAAAGCAAAATTGTTTCATTCTGTCTAAAAATAATAATAATTTTGAAGGATACTGCTGTATTTATCAGCATGCAATTATAGAGTCACTATACAGTAGTCAAGGGCACAGTAAGTGCTTTGACCCTGTCATTGCTGAAATTGATAGATTTTTACAATTGACTTAATCAGCAAATACTCTCTGGAAACAAAGAATTTAAGTTATATGAGCCACCACATATTCAGAATGCACACAGCCTTCTCAGGACAGAAGATGTAATGAATCCCCTTGAAATCACAATTAAATGCTTCTGATTTCCAAAGGAAGCAGATGCGGATACCAAACTATGATAGTAAGGATGTTACAATGTGTAAAATTGACTGAACTAGCTAAGAGTTACTGTCAGAGTGAGGTGACTCAAAATGACTTCTATGCTTCATGTTTCCGTCTTACTCTTAACACAGCGCATATTTCTGTATATATTCTTTTTTCGCTTCTTAAAAAATTGCACTAAATGTTCCTGTTTAGCTCTATAATAGCAAATTGAAGGTCAAGCAAAACAAAATGGTTTGGTTTTTATTGAGCTGCAATTCCAGTTGTAATCTAGAATTAAATTGTAGCCTATTCAAGAGCAGGACAAAATGCTTAGGAGATTCTAGGCTCTTTTGTATTACTTTAACTTTACATTGTTACCAAAATATCCCTTCTCAATGGATGTTGATATAAATATTCTCTTTCATGTGAGGCAATTACAACAGGATTTGAATCTTTTCAAATCTCTTCTCTTATGGTGTTCCTGTAAGTGCAGGGAATGAGTAAAGAGTGGTAAACCGTACTGTACTTAATGTGCACTTTTCATGATGTAAACAACATTTACTGGAACATTTCTAAGACTCTGCACCAAGTGAACTTAGTCATTAAAAACTCATTATCTGCACAACTTGCAGTATTTTGCACTCAGCGGAACAATATTTGCTATTTGGATTATGTTGCTAAGTGAGATATATGTGACATCATTCATTACAACAGCTGACCCAAACAAATAATTGACTTGTGTTTCAAAAAATATTATCTTCCCCTTTTTGATCTCTTATTCTCTTCGTGGTCCTTCAGTCATGAACCACAATGGGAGATAAGAAAATAATGAAACATTTAACAAATCCTTTGGAACTAGTAAGAACAGTAGAAAACTGCGTCAAATCTTGCCAATACCAGGATAAATGGCAACATTCCCTTTGATTTTTAATATTTCATTAAATGTTTGTTCTTGTCATTAAAACATGGTGTATTACTAAACAATCTGTAAAAATAACTAGTGTATGACCACAGGGTAATCAAATGTCAAGAAATAGTGATCCTCCTTAGGCAAATACTGTTTGGTTGTAGCACTTAGAGGCTGAAAAGGTGGTTATATCAAGTAATCAGAAAAAGCATTTTTTTCACTCAGTAGCTTATCCTTTTTTTCCCATTGTGTCGTTTGATCTACTAGAAGATACCATCTCTCCCTGCAACTCTGAGCCATGTATCTTTAGACTGTCACAGCTACAGTAGCACCACTGCTTTGTCATGTAATACATTAATGTTTTCAGGCCTGTAATACCCCAGAATAAACTGTCCCAAGACAAAAAGTGATTTAGTGGCGTGGAGCTGGGGTTGGGGGAGTTCCTTTTTTGCTAGGAATCTAGAGCATTTGCTGGGTAGACTATCTTGGCTTAACAGCTGCAGGAGCCTCTTCTCCTGGATTTCTTCTTCTTGGTAGCCAGCACTGCTTCCTTCCAAAGCTTATTCTCTGACACTTCTGTTTTGTCTGCCTAAAAGAAAATGTGAGAGAGTTGCTGTTCCTAGAACCAAAGGAAAGGTTGGGCTGGGAGGGTTTGGCTTTAGATGAAATCGTTCGAAGCCCAAGTAATCTTTGGAGGAAGCAGATGTCAGGTTTGTAATTAAAACCTAAAAGCCCCTTATAATAGCTATAAGTGCTGGGGCACTCGTGCAGTACACTGCCACCCTGCCCAAAGACACTCTGTTTTTCCAAGCTCGCTGTTGGCTTTGCAGGGCAGTGATTTGTCAGCTCATTTGTTGGGGTGAGAATACTTGAGGTTCTGTAGGTATAAAGTGTCTTCTCTGCAGACATCACAGAGACGTGTTGATCCAGCTAAAACTCATTCGGCCATGATTCCCGTGCATTGCAGTAGACACAGGGCTGATGCATTGGTACCAGAGGACTTTATTCTAAAAAGTTATAGAAAACAAAGAATATCTGGGTTTTGAGCAAGTGTGTTAACAAATGGATGAGTTGCATCCCCAAACTGCTTGTCGTAGTTTAGAAGAAGCAAAATCCCTTTGCTGTGAAGCTGCTTCCACAGAATGTTTTCAGAGAACGATGCTAGAAAAAATTTCTACTTCCTGGACATGACAAGTTTTGCTATATTTTTAATGGCATAGTCTGTGGAGATATAGCTTTCATAGCAGCCATGTGGACTGATCTTCCCTTGTCCTGCCACAGGTCTTCGTAAGACAACTAAAGGAAACTGCCTGTAATTTTCTGATTCCTTCCTCTCCCTAAGACCATCAGGACCCATTCTTAATCACCCATAAGGCTTGAAATAGAGGAAACTGATTATTGTTTCTTACCAGCATTGGCTGGTATATAGACAACTATACCTCATTTTGCTGGTTTTGCCACTAAGAATATTTGAAGTAAATTACCTTAAAAATTTAATGATATTTAATCTAAAATTTAAAAACATCATTAGAAAAGTCAAGGATGACATGTTCAGAGATGCATTGGATCACAGAGCAGAAGCATGTATTCTTAATGCAATACAGGGGTCCTGTTTCGCATGTTTGGGCTCCTTTTGATCACTTTAGATCCCTACAGCTCCTGAGAAGATTTTCATAGGGTTTCACCCAAAACAGAGCAATGAATATGGTAAAACTCGAACCATTCACAAAGCTGTAGTTGGAGGCTGACTTCAAGCTGAATGTTTGTACTTTGAGCTTCGTTCCTAAGTTAGGTAATCAGCTGTTTCATTGTCCCAAACCTCCTACTTTCTCCACCTTGCCTTATTTCTCCAGGACACATTCTCTCAGACACTGGCTTCCCACACGTTTTCTGCCTACAGACAGAGCTTCCCTTTTTCTGAAGGTGTGCTAGTCCTCATCTGTGAACAGACAGATTTTAATATGAAGTCAGAAATCTACTGGATTTATAGACTCTTCGTTAGATCTTGACTTTATTCCACAGCTATTTCTGCCAAGCCCCATCCCAGAAGTACTTCAGAGACTGGTTTCTATCCTATCCTATCGTATCCTATCCTATCCTATCGTATCCTATCCTATCCTATCCTATCCTATCCTATCCTATCCTATCCTATCCTAGTTATCAAGCACTTCAGCCCGTCACTGACAAAAAAAAAGAGAAAAACATGTTTGTCATTGAATCATAAAGAACACATATTCCTGGTGTAGCTCAGGCAAAATGCAACTGACTATATTATTAGACGATTTACTGAGTTCCTACGTTTGTGTTGGGGTTATGACTGATGTAGCACTACTATGTCCTGCAAACTTCACATAATGTTACTCAGAAGGATACAAAGCACTGTATTTTATGGGGAGGATGGTGATGATGATAAAAAAAGGGTTTGCATTCTAATGTAATTCCACCTAAACTGTTCTCTGTAATTTCTGGTGAATTTGTAGGAAAGGAGAAAGAAAAGCGCTTTGTGCAACTTCTACTTTCTCTCAAAAAAGACCTTTTTAAAAGAAAGGAGCATTTGTTATTTACTTATGGTTGTAAGAAACAGAAATTTCTAGAAGTTGGCTCGTAACTCAAAATTCAGTTCTAGATTAGGATTTTGAGTAGTTCGTATTTCTCCAGGTTTTCCAAAGTACAGCACTGCATTTTGATTTTGATCATTCTAAAATAATGTTTCAACTTTTTACTTGACTGACTCCATTCAGAAGTAAAAATGCTTTTGAACTTTATTGTTTAGATTATCTTACTTACAGAGAGCTAAAGAAACAGGTACACCCGTGCAGTGTACAGGCTTATCCAGGAAAGCTAATAGTTTGAAATTTGAATAGAGAAGCAGATAAATATGGGAAAAGTAATCATAACAAAATGATTGGTTTTGATCTTGATTTTCTTATTCTTTTTTTCTGCTTTTTCTACTAGTAAAATGCTGGCATAAGGTATGTTTTCTATGATTTTCCATGTGGTATATATATAGAACATAAAGAAAATATTAATCAAACTATGCAACAGGATAGTTTATGGTACCTGTATTTAGGGGTCACACTTCTCTGGTAGTCTTGGAGAGCAGCCAGGATACCAGGATGCACTCTTTTATATACATACGGTAATAAACATATTCTTGGCATTAATTGTCCATCCTTTGCCAGCAAATAAGGGACTGTTTTATAGATTTTATCCACATGTTCCCCAGAGCAACATTTGCTCTCCCTGTGCTCCTCTGTCCTCTGTCCTAATGCTTCATAGAGGGGGTACCAAAATACCACTAGCTGACCAGGCTGTAAGGTCTGTGCTTTGCAGGCGTCTCAGCTAGCATTCTGCTAGTAGCTGGGGAGTCATGCGTTTCCTCCCTCTAGACTACTGTGAACAAACTCTGTTTGGGTAAGGAGGAAAAGCCTGCCAGCAGGACACCTATAAGTGGTTCGTTATCCAGAGAGCATCCAGGCAAAGCTGCTAATGCCTGATATTGTTACTGCCATAAATACTCTGTGAAGATGGGTCAGATTCTTGGAAAAGAAAAGGATATAGGGGAATGGAGAAATTGCCCTCTGCATGTAAGAAAGGAGAAAGAGGCCGTGCGGCTCCTGAGCTGATGGTTTTAAGTTTGTTTTTAGCAGGACCCTGGAACAGGTCAATGTTCATGGCACACTGAGGAACTCTGGTGTGCCTCTGAGTGGCTTCTGGGTAGCAGTGCAGGGAGCATGTCCCAATGGTGCCTGTGTCCCCTCCGCGACAGAGGAGTAAGAAGCACAGTTATACTCTTGGTTTGAAATAGTGAACAGGAAGTTGGAGGTGAGATTTGTTGGAATAATTTCTGTGTTACAGAAAACACCATCCAGGAGAGAACGTTGCTTATGTAGAAGCAATCTGAGGTCAGGTCGTGGTCACCAACTCATTACTTCAGTAGTCCATGTCCTTTCATAAGGCTGCTGTCTCACCACCCTACCACTAGATTACATGGGCGGAGATCTAAATTTACCCAAGACTGATTAAATTCTCGTGTCTGGTTAAATTTAAGTGTGCCTTCTTAGCTCCAAGCTTTCTCCCTGAGATTAAGAAGTAAAAGAGATTATTGTTTTCCATAGGCATGCTGTGTGTTCTGCAAACATGTTCCTGTCACCTCTTTGGGAACAGCACATTATAGCGGTAACAAAAACAGTCTGTTCTTTTTTTGGCTAGGCAACAGCCTTTATGGTAAGGCATAGGTTTGGGCATCTTCTTTTTCCAAGTTTTCGTGTGACAGAAACAGCGTGTGTATCTTCTCTAAACATGTCTTCTTTGGGAAGTCAGTCGTAAGTTATTGGAAATGGAAATGTCAAGCTAATGAGTGAAGCAGTTCTGTTTAAATTATTATTTAAAATGGTTTCTGATTTTGAAACCTGCTGATCACTGCTGTTTAATCACTTAAACGTGCATCGGCAAGATCCCTTTTTTATGCTTTGCCTGTTAAATGATGTTTATTCCTTATTGTACTAGAAGGCTAATGACTCAAAAATTTGAAATGATAGTGCTGTAGAGATTGCATTTGTTTTTCATTTTCATTAATATCTTATTGCAAGGAGTAGCACGTAACTTCTACCTTTCCCCTGTAATGTAACAACCCTTTCCCTTTATGGTATGCCATCATAAAAAAATATTGCATAACTCCTTATTACAGCTGCATCAAACGTGGATCATGAGTCTAAGCAGCCAGGTTGTAAACCATGGAAAGATTTTACACTGAAGAATTTACATATATTAAATCCATGATTCATACTGCTCCCAGCAGAAAGTCCCATTCAGTACACCAGTCAGGAAAGAGTAATACCTCACACTGTCAGAGCCTCAGGAAATTGCTATATTTAGATCCCTAAATTATAGAATGCTGCTATTAGCATGAACTGTATTACTGTTAGCATTATGATTGATACTAAAAGTTGAAACTGCTAAAGAATATAACTTACTTATCAAGAAGAGTTTTCCCAGTTCCAGCAACTGGATATATGAGCAAGCTTGCCTACATAACATCCTGTGTCATGACATGGCATTTGTGATATAATACTAGAATCTTCACACAAGTTAAGTAAGTTATCCTTCTCTCACCCTTACCCGAGGCACATCTTGGGTCTAACTCATCAGGATGTGGAATAGGGATTTTATTGTGCTTCATGCTGCAAACTCCTTTTCTGACTGCAATATCTTTGAGCAGATGTGATTGTATTGCTACATGCTGATAGAACCTAACACCACAGGACCCGGTCCTGTCAGAGGCCCTGAGGCATTTTCACAAAACAAAGTGACTGACCAGTCATGCCATATATCGAGGTCTGTATATCTATTACTTACCTCACCTTTGTGTGTTCCTGGTATACTTTTCAAAATCAAACAGAAAGATGTTCAATGTCATGTAGGAATTATAAGGAAATCAGCTTTTTCCTTGTGGGATATACTTCTGGGCCAAAAATTGGTGATTTGACCTATTGTTATCTTGCCATTTGAAAAAAAAATGCTATTTGGAAGTCTACGGGGTCTGGCAGTAACCCTGCCAGAGATTTGTCCATGTCATTATTTAATTGCCAGGAGCACAACAAAAAAAAATGCGTTTTCATTTAAGCAACATTTATCAGCTGGGGCTTGGTGACTGCCCCAGGCTCTAGCAACTATGAGCAAGTCATGTTTAATCACAAGCATTATGCAGTATGACAACAGATTGTATTTTTAAAGTTAGCTTTATCCTGCTTGGAGGAGAGGGCAGTGTCCTGCACAAGCATGTCCTGATATTACAGCCCTGACATTTGTGTCTGTTTGACAGAAAAACTTCTGAATGAGAAGTTTAAAGCCTTTATTCCTTAATTCCAGGCCCATGTGAAAAAAAGAGTGTCTTTGATCCCGGAACACCACCTTTGGATCTGCAGGATATCTGGCATAAAAAAGCCACTGAGACCAGTTTGCAGGTTGCATTGGGACAGAGAAACATTTCCTGGGGTTCCCTGGTCCACCAAAATTATTATTGTTTTAGCACTGAGTATCTGCAAGTACAGCCCCATTGCTCTCTTCTGTCTGGGATACAGGAAGAGCAGTGGAGGTCCTGAGCAACACGAAGTTGTTGGTGCTCTCAGCACAGAGCGCTTCTTGTTAATAAAAAAGTTCCTCCATTCTAGTGTTCAAGGTTAGCTGTTTTGATCATCAGAAAGGACACAGTATGGTTCCAGAGGTACATGTTGGAAAATATTCAAACTTTGATTTCTGAAAAGCTTTTAAGATCTTCAAGATCTTAAAGCTTTATATTAATACTAAACGCACAGGTCTATAAAATTCTAAGAAGTCTGCACAGAAGGGCTGTGAAAGGGTGGAAAGCTACCGGCAGGTACCGTGGCGTGGTCAGCACAGTCTAAGGCACAGCCCTGAAGGTCAGGGTCTCCAACAAGCAGATGTGGTGGGTCTGTCCATCACAGGATGGTCTCTTGCAGCAGGATGGGCACAGCTTCTGTCCTAAGTTAAATCCAAGAATGATGAAGAGTCAATACACCAGAGAAAGCGACTGAGAGATATGCCATATGGTGGTGACCTGGCTGCCAGCCCCTGAAATACATGTTCAACTCATATCCAGAGGGCATCTGACTGCGCTTTTCTCTGTTTGCCTCAATTTTAGTTTACTTTATACAGGAACATTATGTAGTTTTCACCAAAGTTTTAGTGTTCTCCTGAGATTGTGGATGGACAGGGAATTTTTTGAGAAAGTGAACTTCATTTCCTGGCCTCAGTTAAATGACACGGGGTGACAGTACAAAAGCTTGGTATGCCAGCAATGTGACTGAAGTGGTTAACCACTGGGACCATTATGTGTTAAACTATTTCCAGAGTGAGTTCCCCAAAAAAATAACGTATGAAGGTGTAGATTCACTCTGTCATAATTTCAGTTATTAATAAAAGTTTAGAGCTTCTTGTCAGGGCATCACGGGGCAGGGCCTAGCAGCTCATCCCATCCACCCCCACCAGGAACAGGGCAGCTGGGGCGGGCATAGAGGCAGCCCCAGACATCTGGCATCTCCCTGGGAATGATCACAGGCCAAGTCCAGGCTGGACCATGGGCCCAAGGGTGGGCCTGGCTCATTGGAGCTCATGGCAGGACTGTGGGGAGCTGAACACCGTCCCTATTGCGGTGTCAGTGGGACAGAGACTGATGGCCCCAGGGGGCTGACATGGAGTCCTGGGTCATGGGCAGGGCAGAGGAGCCCTCGGGAGCTGACATGGAGTCTGGAGCCCTGGGCAGGGTGGAGGGAGCTCCAGGAGCTGAAATGGGGTTTTGGGTCATGAGTGAGGCGAGGGTGCTGGAGGGGCTTGGGAAAGGACAGTCAGACCTGGTGTTACCTCATGGCCTTTACAGTTTTATTCAGCCTCTCTGATAAGGAAGAAAGTTTGAAACAGGGAGAATCTGAAGTGAGCAGAGAAGTTTCTCTGTGAAACTTGAGATGCAAGGAGCCTGAAACAATGCATTTCTTCAGCTGTCGTTGAAGTTAAGAAGTCTGTATCAAATTGTACTTTCCACACCCATGAATAAGGAGCAGCCACACCACTGCATGTGTGCAGGGAAAATACAGTGTTTGTATTCCCTCCTAGGTTTGCCTAAAGCCTACCTCTGAACTGCTGCTTCAGTAGGAGATGCTTTGGATTTTCCTGTGAATAAAGTGTATGTCAAGAGCTCATCGATGGAAGTGTAAGCTGCAAGACTAGACATGTTGGTGCACACATAAAACAATGATGCGAGCCTCAGCTGCCTTGGGTGCCGTAATGGCATTTACACCTGGGGACAAGGGATGTAAGATAATGCTTTTAAAACTAGAGTTTCAGAAGCAGATTTCACTCTTTGCTAGGGTATAAAATGACTACAGATGCAGGGCAGTTGTACTTTCGGACCATATTTGTTTTAGATGATATGATACTATACATACCTGCTGTAACCCAGTCTTGAGGCAAAGAGCTGGTGAGGACAAGCTTTCATTTCCTAAACAACTACACGTTAATGTGTGGGCTTGTGCAGAACAACCAAGTGACAATAATTTTCAAGGAATTCCCGCAGAAAGTTTCCCATAGAGCAAATACGAAACGCATTTCGTGGACATGGACTCAGTTTGTCAAAATATTTGACAGGAAAGCATCTGAAAATTTACTTTCAATTTTATTTTATTGTTTTGTTTTGACTCAAATCATGCCTGCCCCTTTCAACTCATCATACGTGTATCTTAAACAGCCCATAGCGTTAGTATCACCTAAGTGCTTTGCAAAGGAAATAATTGTAAACATAGTTTTACATACAAGGAACTGAGAAAGAGAAAACAAGACTCTCTGAGAGTTTAAAGTTTTGAAACAAAACCAAGGGATGTTTCATTTCAAAAGTCATATCAAGCACTTTCATTCGGATTCTGGGCAGTATGAAATGCCAGTGCCTCACCATGCCCCACAGGATGCAACTCAACCCTCTCGTAATACCTCTCTTCAAGAGAAGGCCAGAAAAACATAATCCAGCCATTTCTTATATCCTTAGAGTAGCTGTCACCGTGTCAGAGAACAGTTTGTGGTGAAAAATATCCCATGCTAAAGGAAGTCCTCAACCTGGGTCTTTTTCTCTCTTAGAAATGGCAGAGCTGCCAAGCTTCCAGCCTGGGTTTATTTTATCAACATTTCCAATTTCCCTTTCAGTCAAAATAAGACTGTGGGACCATCTGAGCAGATAATTATGTAACTGCGAAAGTTCAGAGCATGCTGAACAAAACAAAATATGTTTTCCCTCATTTATGCAGACTAAACATATTGTCAAGGTTTTGAAGCAGTCAGTCCAAAATTTTCACGAAACACTGCAGTTTCCCAAGCAGCCTGTTAGTGGAAGAATTGCACCAAAATGCTCATTTATGAATGCTCATCGGAGGGAAGACTTTGCTGAATACTTCCAGTGCTAATTAATTGCAGACATCTGAAAAATCACTTTGCATACTCCAGTATTGCCAGCTGAAGCATTCTGAAATCGCTGGTGAGCTTCCCATAATTATAACAACTTTAAAATAATTATGGATCTGAGGAATCTGTTTTGGAACCTTTTGCTTAAATTCTTTTTACACAGAGGACTCCATTCACTTGCTTAAATACAGCTATCTAATGTCGTTTGAGATGCCCTGGGAGGTATTCGGAGCATCTGCATGAGTCTCGCAGATGTGACATTGGAGCAACAGAAGACCCGTGCGCTTCTGGAGCAGCAGCTGGAGGCCAGTCAGGGACCTGTAGGGCATCCAAACTGACGCTGGGTGCCTGTGTTTAGGTCACTGAATCACAGTCTCAATGTCACATTTCCAAGCTGTTTGTTAGCTGTGAAGGTTAAAAGCCAGTGAATTCCGACAGTTGCATGTATTTGACTGGCATCAAAAGCTGAATCTTTACACTGAATATCTTGAGATGTCTGATAGTTCCTGCTGCTGAAAGCAACAGTTTCATGGTTGCTAGGCTCCAAAGCTGACCTCTCTGGAAGGCCTTCTGTTACTGTTCCTGTGGTATATCCATCACCCACTTGCTTCTAAATCATTGGTTTTAAATGAGAGAACAGTCTTACAGATGGGTTTCTGAATCAGGAATTAATGTAAATGGGTTTCAAATCCAGCCCTGCTAAGATCTTTTTCTGAACCTGCGTTTTAAATTTTCATTTCTTGTACATTCCATGCCCAAGAAAAAATTCCCTCTTCTGAATTTCAGAGCTGCTGAGGTCTCTTGACTGCATGGGACGGAAGAGAGTGCTTGTACATCTGAAAATCAGTGGTTTTTATGGGGAACTGAGAATAAGCTTTTATACTTTCAGGTTCTAAAATACTGTACTGTATGGATACTCCTGCCTTCAAAATGTCAGCCTTTCACTTTTGGCTTTTCCGTTGACTTCTGATTCAACCTTTGAAAGACACAAGAAAGTCTGCAGTGGGTTTACAAACTCATCCACCTCCATCTTTGATCAGCCCTCTGGCATTCTGATGAAATGACTATGCTGGGGGTGGAGATATTCTGGGGATTTCTCCATTATGTCTTGATGATCATTCACATAAAAAAAAAAAAAATTGCTTTGTAACCTTTGCTTATAGCTGACTTCCATTCCCAGAACATTTTGTAGTGAGGGAAGCACAGTAGAGTGATAAGGGGGGTTCAGTATCTTAATTTTCTGTTTTCAGTTGTTTGTTCTGATAATTACAGCTTAATTGTGCTCATACTTAAACCAAAACTGAAATTGATGTTTAGTCAATGACAAATTCTGTGCTGTACTTCTTTTCCTTCGTGACTTCTGCAATATTCTGCCTGGTACATGGCAGAATCCAACTCATGTTTACTAGCCAAGAGGCCAGTAAACAACTTTGAACTTTATTGAGTGTTGGAGCATACTTCTCAGTTGAGTCTGTAACAGAGCTCCTCTTGGCTCCAGTGCATCCCATTTATGGCATATATATCGCACTAAAGATTTTTCTTCCAAATGCCAGCCACCCAGCCAGCCTCTGGCTCATAAGTTTAAAAAAATGGTAATTTTAAATCATGTTATATTATATTGACATAATTAGGCTTGCAGAAGAGGAAGCCTTGTTAATTTTATTGTTCTTTCTCAAGCAGATAATATAAGGTGGCATAGTCTTATACTCAATATAGCTGATAATCATTATTCATAATGTAGCAAAATTGGCCTCATTTTAAACACTCATGGGCTTTGCCTTCAATAAAGAGGTAAGATAATGGTGATAGAAGTGATATTCCTTAAAGGAGGTTTAGGTAATTCTATTAATATGGGGGTAGTCTTTTCAAGGGTAAAATGTACCATGTTTTCAGCTTTAGGCCTTCAGTCACAAGACTCTAATGAACTAACATTAGCACTTCTCTAAGCAATTTTCTCTTTTATCTCTGGAGAACTTAGAAAGATAATATAGATTTTCCACTAAGCCAGGCAAGTTAGAAATGTAAATATCAATACAGTCACAGGGACTTTGTGGGGAAAAAAAAAAATATATATATATATATATATATATATGAAAATTTAATAGCTGTAGATTTTTCAATTTCATGCTTGAAAATATTAAAGAAAACAGTCATAATGAGTGAAAAAGATGTTTTATTCACCTTAAAAAGATGCATCTCATCGTATATTTTTTCTTATTTTAAAATAGAAGTTCCAAATACCAAGTGAAAGCATTTCCTTGGAAAATGTCAAAAATAAAGGTTTTCAATGAATGAACACTGAATTTTTTACAAAACGAGTACAGCTCCAAATATTTCAAAAGTCCTGTTGCAAATAAGAAAGCTGGCAAAGGTATTTCGGCACAGGAAGGTGTAGATAAATGCTTTGTGATGTTTAAAAAAATGTGTGAACAAGTTGTGTCTCCAACTCACAATTGCACTTGTAATAGATACCCTTGAAAATTAGAGATTCATTTGCTATTTTCTGCTTCGTTGTGCATCTACAACTGGGTCACTCAGTCTACCCCAACTGTAAGATGAAGAAGCTTTAAAAAAATAAAACAAGTATTTGTTTTCACAATGCATTAGAGATAATCTGAGTGCAAATCCTACAGACTCTGAAGAGATAAAATGAACTAGGTCTTTTTGTTGATGTTAACTAATGCATTATTGTCTTGTGGAGAAGTTACTGAGGAACAGAGAAACACCTTTCCCTTGATATTTTAGAAGTCATATTAACCAGAGAAAAATATACTTAAGGTCTGTCTTTGAGGATTTGGGGCAATTCCTTCGTCTTTCACTTGGGCTTCATGAGGTGCTTCACAATGAGTGTTGGTTTTCAGTGTTGGCACTTGGTTAGTGCAGCCCCCCTAATCTTACGGTATTTTTTAAAAGAAAGACCAGATTTAAAGCTTAAGGGTTTCAAGAGTTGTGCCTCAAGTTGCCCCAGGGAAGGTTCAGATTGGATATTAGGAAAAATTTATTTACGGAAAGGGATGTAAAGCACTGGAACAAGCTGCTCAGGGAAGTGGTGGAGTCACCATCCCTGGAGGTGTTTAAAAGGCATGTAGATGAGGCTCTCAGGGACACAGTTGAGTGCTAGAGTTAGGTTATGATTGGACTTTATGGTCTTCAGGGTCTCTTCAAACCAAAATGATGCTATTATTCTATGATTCTAAATGTAAGTAATGCTGGACATATAACAAAACAGCCTGCAGACCTCCATCTGCCTGCCCTTTCTGTGGATCTGTTTTCCAGGAGGATGTTACATATTTATTATGTTAAACATTGTGAATTATACCTCGGAACTAAAGCCAAGCCATGATAATTCCCTTTAAATAACAAGTGACAAAAATTCTTAGGCTGAATCACTTATTTTTACCTAGAAACGGTGTTGGTAGCCGAAAAATATCAGACAAAAATGTGTCTCTCTCCTCATATTCCCTCTCCAGAAGATTTTCACTTCAGTGTCACCACTAACACTAATTGCCCTTCACCCTTGCGCTTTTAAATGAATCACAATCTCTGGTAATCAAACAGATTGCATGAAAACGTTTGGTTTCCCAGCAGCTGGTGCTAGCAGCGATGCTTGGGGAACTTCTTGGGAAGGCTCCAGCAATGGGTGAGGAGAGCAGAAGTGAGTGGAGATGGAGCCAGCACAGCCCCCAGAGCAGAAACCTGCCCAGGCAACGTGGCTGCAGCTGCTCCCTGGTATTCCGGGGGCTTGTTGGCCATCCTGGTCCTCTGTAAAAAAGCCAAAGAACAGAACATGCCCATATGAATGTCACTCTGAAATGGTAGTTTCAGTTATCTGAGGAAAAGTTCTTGGCAGCTCAGTTTTGCTTGTATACTATTGAACTTGAATTTAAAATGTGAAATCATCAGAAGGGAGGCTGTTCTTCCATTAAAACCTGCCTGTAAACTTTTAACTGTCAGATTATTATCCCAATTTGGTGGAATAAAGATTTTACAGGATCTCTGCTATTTGACTGGTTTAACCTCTGAAGAATCACAAGTTCCTCCAGAGAAGTTGCTTCATGAATCAGCATAATTTTCTCTCTTGCCTCATTCATTCTTCAGTAACTATTGCTCTAAGGTGATAAATTCATTCTTCAGTAACTATTGCTTTAAGGTGATAAATTCTTGTTGGGAAATATTCATCACTTTAGATTTCATCTGTCCGGTCTTCACAGATGCCGTGTAATGCCACAGATCTTCCCAAATGGTGAGATACTGGTCTTTTCCTAAAAAAATGCTGAGTACCTTTCTACACAGTCATATATAAGTGAATTAATGATCTGCAATAAATCTTACATGCACTCACTGTCATTTCTCTATCGGTAATAATAGAATCAGTTTCTAAGTCTGCACTGGCTAAAGCCAAAGATCACCTTACATACCCTCATAGCAAAGAGGGACAAAGCACAAGGTTATGATCTTCTCCACAAAGCACAGCCTCACAGGTGAGCAGCTCCCAGCCCCTGAGCATGGTGGCCATGCAGAAGCTGGGGTTTTGAGAGGAATTCTACCCCTCCCTAGCCTGTGGGAGAGACAGTTGCCGTCTCCTTAATTGTCAAGGCTAGTCCTCTTTTAAGTACCGTGGAAAAGAGGTGCCTTCTTTTGTTGAACGATTCTTTATTTCCCTGCAATGCTAGACTGGCAATCTGCTTTGCCCTAGTAACAAAACACATTCAAGGTTAAGATGGAATTGCACACTGTTCAGAGCCATCCAGCCCTTTCTTATGGAAAGCAAACTATGCATTATGAAAGCAACCAGACATTTTTAATAGAACTGTCAAGCCAAAAATGGCAAAAAAAAATACCTACTTGTTCTTGATAACCGATACTGAAAAACAGAGGACAGACGTAGATGATTTCTGCTGCTGGATATGGTTCAAGGGCACTTCTCTTCATTCCTCCCATTCCATGTTCTGCACAGTCAAATGCTTCTTGAATCAATTAAAAGAAAGAATAATGAATAGAGAAAAAAGAAAATCAGAAAAACACAGGGAAGCTATTTAAAAATGCTTGTCTCAATCTCTTCCTTCACTCTTTTTCTTCCCTCTCTGCCTGCCTTCCTCCTCCTCTATCCCAATAACTTTGCATGTTGTTTTCTTGCAAGAGTTTTATAGAATCATAGAATAGTTTGGGTTGGAAGGGACCTTCAAAGGTCATCTAGTCCAACCCCCCTGCAATGAGCAGGGACATCTTCAACTAGATCAGGTTGCTCAGAGCCCCATCCAACCTGGTCTTTAATGTCTCCAGAGATGGGGCATCTACCACCTCTCTGGTCATGTTTTACATCTTAACCTCTTCTTTGTTGTCTCTATAGGTTTTTAGACTATGTTTATCATTATATTATACCTTTTTATCTTGCATTAAGCACTGTATCTAATCACTGACAGGCAATATTTGTTCTTCTACCCATTCCCCAGAGATAGAAATAAGTACTTGAGAGTTTTGTTTTGAAAACTCATATGCATCTAACTAAGACACTTCAGTAAAACCCTTTTAAGAAGATAACATGGAAGAAATATGCTTTCTATTTCAGGTTGCAGGTGTCTGATACTGCTGTTTAAATATCTGAACGTGCCAGCCATATTCTCTGTAGAGATGAGCTTTAGCCATATTATTCCTTTCCACCCGAGGAGAAGAGTTGTCAGGTGTGGTCTACACCCCTGTGCTTAAGTCAGCTTTTGAATACTCAGTTTCAGTGCCTTGAGGATGACGACTGTGCCCCTCACTTGATTCTGCGTTGTACGGGGAACAGTGTAGAGCTCAGCAGCCAGGCTTGACACATTTGCAGTGGCTGTGATGCCTCTGCACCCTGCTCTAGCTGGCATCCTTCTGTGCTAAAGCTTGTTACTGAGACATCAGACGTTTCTGTTGTCAGAGCCTGTGGGGAACTAAGGCTTGAAAGCTGAGGGTGGAGTGTAAGTCGTGACCATGGTGCTTAGGTCTGCTCAAAAACTTTCACTAGTTTAACTAAACAGCTTGTTGGGTTAAATCTGAAGTACATCAATGTTTTTCCTCACAGGTTTTCACTGCTTTAAGTGATTTTAACATACCTTCTCATATTTAACCAGTGAAGGTTTGTTTTAACAGGAGGCTGCATCTTCCATTCCACTAATGTGTTAATTGTTTTTGAAATTCTCTCTGCTTTTGCCTCAAGTCTTTGATTTCCACATTGCATTTAGTATTTTATTTCCTTGCTGTATTCCTAAGATGCATTACCACCAGACTGAATCTTGAATATTCATTAGTTCCCAGAAAGCTATTACCTAGCCAATGGTATACATATTTCATCATCTAATGGACCACAAAACAATTACTTTGCTGTGTTTTTCTTTGTTTATACTGTCTTTCGGTTAAGAAATAGGGATCAGATCATAAAAGACAAAACTAAACGCAAGTCTCATCTATCTTAGTTCAAGTTTTAGGTTGGTCTAATTGCCATGCTAAAAACCAAGTGCATCATGCCAATGTTATAAAAAGGCTATAAGCTCTCAACAAACTGCTGTTCCTTTTCTTTATCATGAGCAGTTATGCCAAATACCCCAGAAAGATCCATAAGGAATAAATGTTGGAGGAACAAAGGAGCACCAAACTATTTTCCCAGCTATTTTTCATTATCTTTTTTTTTTTTTAAATGCCATTTGTGCCCTCTTGTTTGAAATTAGTATTTCGTGTGCTTATTACCCTATGCATAAAGCTCTAACCTTACTCATTATTTCATAATTTATAAATCAGATGTCCTCTCGTTTTCATGTTGTTTAATTTTATGTGAAGAGTTTGGATTAGTTATATCAATCCTCTTTATAACATAAGTGCGAAAATTAGATACTATAAAATCTTAACATCCAGTGAATATAAGCCATCTTTCTCAATCTGTCTGTTGAAGCTTAAATATTTGAATCCAGTTACCATTCTGATCGTATTATAACTTGCTCAGTTAAAATGTATTGTGACAACTTTATAGTGGGTAACCAGTGCAGTAGAGTGCTACTTTAGGTGGGTTGGTGGGTATTTGTCTCAAAAAAATTCTTAAGCTTATTTTAAAATAAGCTAGCCTTTTAGCTACAAGAAGATAGTATCTGTGACTATCATACTTAAATCCAGAATTAGTGGGTTTCTTCCATACACAAAGCTGAGAAACCAAAGAAGCAGAAATTAGAAAGGGGAGGGGCTCTCAAGATGTTGCTAGAACTGAGTATGACGGTTCTCTTTGACTCTGCTAAGATGTATTGGCCTCTCCATTTAGGTTCCTGGAGACAAAGTACAGTTATCTTCCCAACAGTAGGACATGAGGTGGAAATTTGAGGTGCTGCAAGCCACAGAGACTTCCCTTCATTTCCACTTGTGTTGCTGCTCATCTTAGGGAGAGGTGAGGAAGAGGAAGGATACATAGTTAGTACCCCAGGAAGAAAAGCTGCAAACAAGCTGGTTAGCTTATTTTCAAATAGTCTTTACTCATAATTTGCAATATGACCTAATCAGAGAACTTCAGACCATCCGAGAGGGTGGTCTTAAGACATAGCCGAGAGGGTGAATAAGGGCCACTTGTGCTCCTCACTTTAAAAATATTTGATTGGTAAACAGTTTTATTAGTTAGTCCTTTCAGCAGCTCTGCAATATAGATAAAAGAATATCTCTCTGTGATCTGCAGAGTGGGAAACAGAGAGTTTGGGTGGTTTGCTGAAAACCAGAGAGCTAATTCCAGGAGGGAACAGAATAAAACTTGGAGACTTTGGTTGGTGGCAGCTACTCTGTGAGTTGAGCAGAGTTTATTTCTCATGCTGAGCTCACACCACTAGAAAACATTTCTCTTTCCCTCTGTGGTAACTGTTAACTCCACTCAGTAGGCTGGCAGGCATCTCTTTTAAGAATTTGGATGTGGTGATGGTTTATATATAACTGCTCTCACTGTTTGGAAGGAATTGCCAGGGTGTTTTTCAGCAGGCACTGCAAGGGTACTCGGGCTCTTCACATAATGGCACTTTGTCCGGCCACTTGAGTGCCTGGGGTAGAGCATGTGAGCTGAAAGAGGGAGGCAATCTTTATAAATAAAATCAATTATATCTTATTTTAGCATTCAAGAGTGAAGCAAGCTGTGACAGAAAACCTTCTTTGGTTTCTGTAGACTTCGGTTTGTCAGTGTCTTCCACATGACCCCAGATACATCTCCCTGCTTCAGCATCCTGCCTTTTAGCATCATTTGGAAATAGCAGTCTTAAAACTTTGCCCAGTCTTGTGCAGAGTGTCTCTAAACAGAGGTTTTGGAACACAAGTGCCAGATTACTCTTTGTACCTCCTGACTTTGTAGAGCCTTTGAGCTCTCGATAAGCATCTCCTTTACTTCTGGGCAATAGGCTGTAACACAGCAATGTACTTTGGATCATTTTTATTTTATTAATTTTTATTACTACATTAAGGTTACATGAAGAACTTTTCAGTCTCATACCTGTTGCAGTTTTAGCACATCTGACTTTTTTTAAGAAGTCCTTTTATAAGTCATATTAAAGCATTTATTAAGGTGCCTTAAAGGTCATGAATAACTTTAGATAGAAAATCAGAAGCAATGTCTTCTGAAAAATCTGCAATTAAAATGGTAATTGGAATGAATCACTAAATAGAGAAAGGACAAGACCCTTGCAAAATCTGAATTGTTTACCAAAATGTGTTTATTTTCAAGGGGGTAAAAGCTTTTCCTGTATTTGAATGGTTAAAAATTCTGTAGTGAATGTCTTTCCCTATGGGAAAAACATTGTCACATTTACTTCAGCTCAGCTATTCCTGTAGGGATTAAGTTATTTGTAATGCAGAAAGTGCTCTTGCTAGAATAATTAGCTTTTCAGGGAACATAGCTTACACCTTTTTGGAGCCTATGTAATTAGAACAGAGGAAATAGGTTCATCACTACTGCTGCTATTTCATTACTGAGTAATCATTTGTATCTAAACACACCACTCTTAGGAGAATGACTGTGGTCAGATATGCTGATTTTTCCTCTCATTTAAATTACAGTGTGTTTAACAGCATGCCTTTTAAGATGGGCAAATAAATGGGGCTGAATTTTGAATTCCTTGTGTTCCTTGTGTTGGTTCCATTTAGAAAATCAGAGCTATGTCAAGCTACCCCAAACCATTTCATCACCTGAACGGGAGGCCCTTAAACAGAGAGATCACATCACAGGACACACATTTGCTGCTTTTTTATAGGGCTTGCATATCCGAGGAGATTACTCTTGTTAGAATAAAGAAGAGCTGCCTGTCAGCTCCAGACCTCAGGCTGCACCTCAGTTGTGGGATGCAAAAGCACCGTCCTACCCTCGGGTTTGCATGTGCATCCCAGCTACAACCTGACTACAGATCGGGATGAGACCAGGGTGGCCGCAGCCTTCCCTCCTCCTGCATCACAGCTCCCCTGCACCTTGGTTTCTACCAGAAGGATATTTCCAGTAGGTCTTTCAGTCAGGACTGGCAGAGAGGCAGGACTGCAGGGCACATCGTGGCACTCTCATCCTGATCTTGCTGGTCTATAGCTTTGGTCTGCTCAGTTTCTTTAGAGGCAGCTTAGTGTAGCGGTAGTCAGGGTCATTCTGCCTGTGCGTAGTCTCTCCAAGGAGACTTTGAAGGGAGGGCACCAAAAGAGTTTAGTTACATCCAGGTAGTTCATTGAGCAGTGTATTTTTTAAATTATTTTGAACTTTGGTGACTAATATCTACCTAAACCCAGTTGTAGGTGCTTTCTTAAGGCTCTAATCATGTGCTCTAGTTTACCACTAATATTCACTCTCATACACAGTACAAATAGATGAAACTTGTGAATTCATTTCACTTCAGAAAAATCCTTACATCTCACTGGTCCGAGAGCTTGAGTGTATGTCGTGGTTTAACCCCAGCTGGCAACCAACACAGCCACTCACTCACTCCTGCCCAGTGGGATTGAGGAAACAATTGAAGAAAACTAGTGGGTTGAGATAAAGACAATTTAATAGGGTATCAAAGGAAGAGAGAATAATAATAACACTAAAAGACCATACAAAACAAGTGATGTACAGTGCCATTGGTCATTACCCACTGACCAATGTCCAGCTTGTTCTCAAACAGCGATCCCCCTTACCAGCTTCCCCCAAGTTTATATAGTGACTGTGATGACATATCTTGTGGAATTTACCTTTGGCCGGTTTGGCTCAGCTGTCCTGGCTGTGTCCCCTCCCAGCTTCTTATGTACTCCCCACCTTTTTGCTTTCTGGCCAGTATGAGAAGCTGAAAAGTCCTTGCCTGCTTAGCAAAAGCTAAAACATCAGCATGTTATCAACATTATGCTAAATCCAAAACAAAGCACCATACCAGCTACTAGGAAGAAAATTAACTCTATCCCTGCTGAAAACAGGACAATGTATTACCTAATTGGTACCCCATTAGAAGTGAAGCACAATAGCAAAGATTTTCTTAGAAATAAAAGACAACATTTCAAGAGGTAAATAAAACCTGATGTTTATGGTCTTTGCTACAATTTTGGAGGGTGTGAGTAAAGAGGTTGAAAGGGGAAATTGTACTTTGTTTGAAACTTTTATGCCTACGCAGATGTCTTTTTACCTAAATGATCTTCTCTACTTGTAATCTTGAATGTCTACTGTGATATTAATAATATACAAAATTGAATGTAGTATTCCCGATCCTTAGAACCCTTCATGTTGTGTAAAATGGTCAGCTGCACTGAATAGAAAACTTTTCACTTTGTTGTGTACTGAAAAATAGAACATGTACGTGAGAGGTTACTATGAGTAGAAAACTTATTTCCATTACAAGATGCATAATTTTGGACAGGTTTGCTTTTTGCTGTTATTCAGTTTAGTGTCAGGACTTCAGATACCTTCTCCATAAAACTGCTGATTCTTGTTTGAGAAAGACAGAGGCTAATCATGCTATTTTTAATAAGTGGTTACTCAATTATCTGTTCTATGGCAACTGTGGGGTCAACTTTCACCAAAACTTCTGCTGCACCTGCCTCAGGTTTGTTCATCCCACTGAAAGTTTCCCATTTTCCTGGTGCTCCTCTTACAGTGCTTTCTCACCTTGAAGAATACCTGCCAATAAGAGGAAACAAAGAAAGAGTCAGTTACAAATGCTTATTTCAAAGAAACCGTCACAGAAGATGCTTTCCTATCATACACTTGAAAGCAAAATGGCAGGCATGTGATCTTTTCTAACAGATGAGGAGAAGGCAGAAAACCGCTGGGGTTAGAAACAAGTTTTCACATATTTTTTAAAGCTAATGTGATACCATGGTTTAGCTAAAGAAGCAAATCTGATTACACAAAGTAGCTGAGAATCTGTTATACCCACTAAGTAAAGGAAAGCTCACAGCTTTCTTACAATAGCATGTTTCCTACCACCTTCACCAAATAATCCCCAGGAATCAAAAACTGAAGTGCATAACTGGCCCAGAACTTTGAATTGCACTTTGAAAGTGAAGAGGAAACTCACTAATGAACCAGCTCATGCAATCTTGCATTATTTGTGTTTTCTTTCTTTAAAGCAATTAGCTCTGTTCCTTCTACACTCAGCTGAATAGTAGTACCTGCCAATGGAAAACTGAGGAGGCGGATAATGAGGCTGTTTAGGAACCTTACTAAACAACCAGATTAAAACTCACAATTTCTTTTTAGATACATGAACAGCAAAAGGCTTCTAGAGGAAAATGCTGGACACTGAGGATCTGATTCCTTCCTCATGCAAGAGTAGTTTAAGTAAGGGTAAGGAAGGGTTACTATTATAATCTGAGCAATAGAGAGGCTACTCTATTGCAAGAGGTTAAGGGACCTGCCTAGCTTCAAAAAGGCTTGCTTAGCCTTCCAAGACTATCTATAAGCAAATAACAGAAGTAAATACCAGGGAGGAAAGAAGCTACTTCATCTACATTGGCATAAGAATTAATTGCTATACTTGTTAACAATGAATTTAAACTGAAAACTGGAAGAATGTTTCTATCAGAGCTGCAATGCTTAGGCATATCCTCTGAGCAGGAACAGTGGGAACAAAGAATGGGAACTGGTGTAGGTGGGGCCTGATTGCCTCATGAAGCATAGTTCCACTTGCCAGGAGTGGCAGGTGACCATGCTCTGTGACTTTGGATGTGTTTCAGTTCTGTAGTGTAGCTTTCTTCATCCCTGTGAAAGCGAATTCAAGTCAGCCATTTCTCAATGACTTAAATGCTATCTAGATCAGACTCTGAAGTTTGTTCTTCTCATTCCTTCATTTCTGTTCCACTAGCCTCTGCTTTAAGACAGAAATAAATGGAGTAGCATGACAGTCCTTCATAGAAACACATGAATATCCACTCCTTTACTCATTAACATAACAAGCTGGTCTTCAAAATATTCTGATGCCTACAGGAAAAGTTGTGTCCAAAACCATTTTTCCTGAGACTTCAGATCAAAGAAGACTATAGAAATGCAGAGTCAGCAGTAAATGTACACCTTCTGCCTGTGCAAGAGGAGATGATGGTTTGTCTGGGATGGTCTTCCTCAGCAGTGAGGTCTCAGCTTGACTGCTAGTAAGTTGTGCGTAACAGCATTAATAGACTCCAGGAGACAGCCTGGCACTGGATTATGGAGAACTGGGAAAGGGTCTTTCAGTTTCCCTAAAGTGGTTGGTTATGTTACAGGGCAAAGTGAGAGTTCATAACACATGTAGGAGAGTGAAAAGGGGGAGTGAGGAGAGCAAAGGCAAGAAGGAGAGAGGTAGCAACTCTTCCTTACGTGTCAGGTGACGACAGAAATATTGCTGAGGGAAGCCTCTGAATTCCAGCAGGAGAAGGCAACAGGACCCCGGATGAGGGGAAGAAGATCAACTGATTCTCGGTGGAGAAAGAAAGCAAATAGCAAGGCATCCATGACAGGATGGGCAGGGCAGAGCAGAGCTTCTCAGAAATATGGGTGAACAAGGGACGCAGCAAACAAGGAAGCCACATAGTTCAGCAGGAGCAGTTTAACAGGGTGCTCACTGATACTTTCAGGGTCTGGTTTCTGCTCTGAATCAAGGACAAGCTGGGTTTGTGGGTCCCTGACCTTCTCCTGTGGCAACCGTTCTCAGTTGGCACTGGCCAGGAGGAAGAGGCACAGCCAGATGAAGGCCCCACACAGGCCAGGAAGATCAACCTCATAAGAGAAGAACCCGCAACCTTACTGCTTTCAGAGCTAGCCACAAAGCCATATACTCTGCTCTGTGAGAGCTCCCCATCATTTATTTTCACAAACAGGCCTACAGATCAAATGGTTGATTTCTGCTGCATCCTGTAAAGACACAGTAAGAGCTTTTTCCTGTTAATGACTGGGGAGTACTTAAGCACTATTAGGATGGAAGACAAAAGATTAAATAAAAAGGACTTTCTCTGCTGTAGTTTTCACCCTTAAAGCAGCAGTGTTTAGCTTCATGAAATTGTTTTTGCATACGTCTAGGCATACCAGGAAGGTGGTAGCAGTGCTTTTCTGGATGCTCAAAACCCGGTCCCATGTCCTGATCCCTGTCAATGGCCAAAAGGTATCCGTCAGTTGTCTCAGCTCTGCCTTGAGATAAAGAATAACAGAGACCAGATCGGGGCAGAGAGCAGAGGGGAGCTTGGAAAAAGAACAGCGTAATTTCTCCCAGCTAAAACTTTTAAAGTATATATAGATACTGAGGAATTTTATGTTAGTTAATCCTCTTCTATGAAAAGCAAGGATTCACTAGAAACATGCATGTTATCAATTAGTACGAATGTTGGCCCATTCTCAGTTGGAAAACCAACGCAACTTGCTGATTTACAGCTAAAGTTTTAGATTTAAGACTGGCCAGGCATGTATTTTAGCAACAGAGCTTGATTTTTGGAAAACATATTAAACAAATGCCCAAGTACCTAACTAGAATGACTGGTTGCAGAAGGAAGATTAAAAAAATGCAATTTATTGGCAAAGATCACATGACTTTTTCTTAGCCATTAGGATGGAAAAAGAACAGACTGGATGCCTGCCAGTCCTAGAAGTGTGGAAAATTAGATGCCATTTTGCACACAAATCAATACAGTAAGTGGGAAATCTCAGGTCTCCCAAACTGTCTGCAAATCTAGCTGCTAATTGACTCAATTAATCTCTGATCCTGTTTCCACAAAATTATATGCTTAGAATAAGGAGAGACTGGCAGTGCTGTGGATGATTAGAGAATATTGCTTTAATGAGCCTTGCTCAGCCATGAGCATTAACTGACCATTAATCTTCAGAAGGAAAGGGACAGGCTCTGCACTTACAGCGAGGGGAAAAAAAACTTTTGGCAAGAAAGAAGGCTTTTAAAGAACAGCTAAAAATGTGATTAGATGCACTGATGATTAGTTTCACCATTATCCATCTGTGACATGTGCTAACATCCTTTCACTAAAATCTACTTTCATTCCTTATGCAGGCCATGAATTCTACACAGATTTGCTTTCTGAAGGTATCCGTGCTGCCCGACACTTTTCTGAATATTTTGTACTCCAAATATGAGATGTGCCAATGACGGATACTCTGAGCAACAGTTCAGTTGAAAAAAAATGTAAAAATAGGTACAGCATAAAGAACTGTCACTGCACATACAAAGTGTGAAACAAAGGTGAAGATGAGGGTAGTACTCATTTGCTTGGAAACAAACTATACACTAGATTGGGATTGCCTCTGTTTTCTACATACACAGACAAACCCTGGCACCTTGTTGTATTTACCTATGGAGGTACAGAGGACACAGAGGAAACTACTACAGGAAGGCAAAGGACAGTTAAGGGTAATTGTAATAGGATTTCTATATATAGTAAGGATGTGAAGCCACTTTTAGCACTTACTCATTCTTTCCTGGTACAGGATGACAAACCACCTGATGTTTCTTCAAGAGCATTTTAGAAGAGAACCATTTTTAGGCTTTATGAGATTATTACTTTATTAAATGCCATGCATTGGATACTGGGCCATTAAAACAAACATGGATCATGGATATGAGGATGGATTTTAAAAGCTCAAGAAACATAGCCTAAAAGGATAGAGGTAGTACTAGAAAGGTAAAGCAAGATTTCTGTACAAATTACTTTTTCTATTACCTGAACCTAGAAATTAAGTTATTTTTGTATTTACACTTTATGATAGAGCACAGAAGAACAGAGCACAGGAAACAAGAGTTTCACTGGTGTCAGTGCAGTGTATATATAACTCACTGGTTTTTACACAAACACACAGAAAAATGCATCAGCTAATGTGCTTGTGAATACTGCTCTTCATTGGTGGGAACCAGCAAAGGGAGTACTCAAAAGACATGAGGGTGGGAATTTATCATTGTATTATATTACAGAGGATGATGTTTCTGATTCTGTATGACGTAAAACCAGAGCTTATCAGTTTGGCAACTAACTCTTTGCCGCAGGTGTGTTGGTGCAAGTCTGGGGGAAACAAAGTCTGACCAGCAAATGTACATGCTGCTGATACTCTGTGAGACTGTCTTATATTGACTGTGCATGTCTATCCTTTCCATTACAGTATTTCAGGATTGTTAATAATACATTGTTTATGGGTGCTTTTGAATCACATACTGTGTGACATAGGAAGATCCATTTGATTTGTGTGGGCTGTCAAAACAGAATGTGCTTCTATCAGTTACGTGTAAATGACACAAAATGCCTCTCTGGTGTGCATGTTATTACGCTTCCTGCTCTTGCTCCTGATGTCATCAGCAGCCTCACTACATCACCCGGACACACATACACACCCACACACTGTCCCTTGCACCCTGTTCACTGACTGAGCAACATCACTTTCTCCCACCTTCCCTTCCTTTTTTCCTAACTGCATTCTTTTATGATGACTTGATGTGACATATTATGGACCTGTATTTTTTCAGACGTGTTGAGCCCTGATAAAGTCTGGAAATACATGTGAGCATAACAACATAGATTTCAAAGTGAAGCACAGCATTACATTTTGTAAAGATCATCTTTTAATGTTGTTGACTGCCAAATTATGTCACTAAGAATTTCCTTTAAACCACCAACCTAAACATACATGTACAATGATGACAAATTAAACCTGCACCTGAAGGTGGAAGGGTTTTTCCTTTCCAAACTGAATTTATTGCTTTGGGAAGGCATTGGATTGATGGATTTTGAAGTGCTTTATTTATTCATAGAACAAGTGGCAAGCTTCCCTTCGTTGCAGCTTTCTTCATATTATTAAAAAGAGCAGTCCAACAAATCTACTTATACCAATGATAAATATTTAAGACACAAGGTCAGAAATATACTGTTATTTGTCTGGTGACAATGTTCTATTCCAGTAACTTTATATCTTTCATATCAGATGATTAATAACCTTGGTGCTTTAGGTATGTGCCGTAGAGTGATGGTCCTACAATGTAAATATATTGAAAGGCTCAGAAAATGAAGTATATACTCCAGCCAATGTCAAGCAAGCTCCTTTCTAAGTCCATATGCCATGGGGAAGTACCACACCGCACCAATGACAGTTCAGGAATGTCAGATATTTATTTCCCTGACCAGAAGCTGCTAAAAGGAGCTGGTTAATGAATACAGTGCCAAGCAAGTAGCTTTTAGCCCTGCTTCAAACACAGGGCACTTTAATCAAGTTTGGCTGGGGGAGATTGAGTGCATCTGCCACATCAAGCCCCCAGTTTTTCTAACAGGCCCTCTTTGTCTGTGTCTCAAAGAAAAATAGCCTATTGTTCTAAATATCCGTCTCTCTGCTCCAGCGTATCTCTTCCTATTTTTTTTTCTCTTTTGAGCCTCATCTGTTCCCAGCTCATACTCATCTCTGCCCTGAAGCAAACACAGTCAATCCCTGTGCTCATCCCGGGCTGCGTTAGTCACTGTCACCCGCTGGCATTGACCGCTGGAGCTGGGCAGCAGGACTGGGAGGGAGAAACTCTCTGGGGCCATGCAGAAGCCTGGCACCCCATTCCTGCCTTTTGTGCCACCCACTCAGACCACCCCGCTGTGCAGGCACTGTGACCACGGGTGCCCCAAGTCCCTGCCATGCGTCTGCATGCTCAAAAAGTCTCCGTGCAGTTGATTTTCCATGTATCCTTTCAGATATGGCCCCCAAATCTTTTTTGAGGTTTGCCTATCAGTAGTTTATTTCCACCATATAAAAAAAAATAAAACACTTAGGAAAAATGAGCATGCAAAACTTTATTTTGTTATGGTAGGACTTTGTTATCTTGTTTAAACTTAGAAAACCTCAAAACAAAAGTTTGGGAAATATTTCCTTGTAAGGACACTTTTCATTGCTTGGTATAATACATTCTCCGCATGAGTTTTCAGGTAACAACAAGTGCGAGAAAGGCACCTGTAAGAAGAAAAAATTTCTTAGCAATCAGCCTAGCACAGCATGGAAAAAGCTATAAAAGAGTCTCAGGAAATTCCAAACAGTAGATATTTCCTGAGTGTTCTTTTTAATTATAATTTTGTTTCATTCTTATTTTCACTGTGGCCATTCTCAATTCCAGGAAACCCTTACAATACTTATTCATCTTATCTGCTAAATTGTTTCGTTCCTAAGTGGTTTTGAATTTATTATCTGTATTACTGCTTGACACACAAAAAAAGAAATGGTGGTCTTCCGATACAATTTATAGTTATGATAATTTTGCTATGGATTTTTACTTTCTGTGCTAAAATCAATTTCTGCCTTATCTAGCAAGTCAGAAGGTGTGACTTTCAGTACTTTGTGGTAACAAGATGTTCTGCTACATGGAACATAAAACTGGTCTTCAGAGTGAAAGTTTTTCAGCAGTAAAATAAAACCAAAAATTATGGTAACTGCTTTCCATGTGTTATATTATTTATTTATGAGCCACTCTCCTCCTTTTATCTGTTTATTAGGGGAATTCTGAAAAATAGTAGAGGTTGTTGCATATATGAAATTTCTGGTTGTAACGTAGTTAGTTCAGAACTAATAGCATTGAGGACGTGGTACCGTCAGATTAGGTTTAGCAAAGAACTAATGCTTCAAAGGGCTGTATATCCTGAGGTTAATAACGCTACATCTTCAGCTCAGTGCTGGAGAGTTCTACATGCAAATGACTGCTGGTAGGGAAAAATGAAGGTCTTCTGACTAATGGCTATAAAAAAATGAGCTTAGAACTTAAATGTCAAGAAAAATTATTTCCAACCCATCCACTACTAGTGAAAGATTGTCCAATTCATATCAACAACACCGAAACTGCAGCTCGAGCCAGCACAGTGGGTCTTTGCTGATAAGATCAAACATCAGCAACCTGGGATCTCTGAGAACCCCAGGGATGTCTGGAGCAAGAATTATTTGCCCTCACTAGAGAGGAATCAGTTTACGGAACATTTAAACAAACTGGACATACCCAAGTCGATGGAACCTGAAGGGATGCACCCATAAGTGCTGGGGGACCCAGGGGATGTCATGACAAGGCCATTCTCAGTTATCCTTGAAAAGCTGTGGTGATCAGGAGATGTTCCTGTGGACTAGAAGAAAGCAAATGTCACTCATATCTTCAAGGAGGGCAAGAAGGAGAAAATACAGACTGGTCAGCTTCACCTCAATCCCTGGGAAATACTTTTCTTTTTTTTTTTAACCATTAAACCAGAAGAAAAGGCATGGAGAAAACATTTATTTAGTTTTCATTTCACTCAGAAGTTCCCTCAGTAAATGCTTACCTACCTATTCTAGTGATCAATATTTATTGTACATAATGAACATTAAAGCACTGGTGAAGTACCTTCAGGCTTTATTTTTTATTCTGCAGATACTCCTAATTTTGACATATCAATATTATACAGATAACTGTTCCAATATACAAGTCAGCCTTCAGACTCTTTTTTTTTTTTTTCTGAAGAAAAGGTCTAGTGTAAGGTCTAGTAATAAATTCTGGGGTTTTTTTCTTGATTCTATTAATGCTTAGCCTTGCTAAATGGGTATAAGTCACACTGCAATATTACATTAAAAACATTTCTGTATAACTGAATTTGGAGCTGAACAGACCATGTTAGAAGATCTCTGTTCCATCTTCCTCACAAAGACAACTATTGAAATGAGATCAGTTTGGTGAGGCAAATCAGGAAATACTGTGAATTTATTTTTTTCGGAAAAACACAACAGAACCCCAGGGTGGGGGTGCGCGTTCCAGGTGTTTCACCTTATTGAATGAACAAAAGAATCACCCTGTATGTATTTATTGTACAAGTATCTGCCTGAAATCCTCAGAGCTCATGGATTTTTAACATGGAACATATGAATTTTCATTGTTATGTTGGGGCTTTTCTTTCTTGCCATTCTACCAAAGCTGGGATTCTCGCAAGAAGCAGTGGGGGCTGAGAACTTTAACGTAATGTGAAGTACAAGTCTTGGGCAAAGCAATATGCAGTAAAAAAGAAAGGAACCCAACATGACACAAGGCAGAAAAGATGTGTAACAAAACCGTATTTTCCAGTGGAGTATTTCCAGCCCAGTTCAAATGTCTCCTAACTGTATGCTCTTAATTATTTTTAAAAGCACTAACAATCAAAATTAAGCTCGAGGAATATGCTGTTTGACTCAGGCTTTCAGAGCTGACATAAATTCATTAAATCTTCCAGACCAATCCGCTTTGTTACTATTGGCACATCTGCGATTTTGTGTATAATAAAACATTGCATAAAGTGCTTAGTAAATTGCATTTAGCACCATGCCAGCAATGTAGCCCACAACTCTAAATGCTCCTAAATTAAGCCTTTGTCTTTCAGATTTGAAGATGTTTAACAGAGATCTTTCTCTGTATAAATGGACATACATAGCTATGTATGTATATGTGTCTGTGTATATACATGTATATATTTATATTATATAGATGAATGCTGACAGGTGCTGCATTTGAAATGTAAGTGAAGATAAGCTTTAGTTGTTCTTTCCTTCAAAAGCAATACAAAATGAAATGGGGAAAAAAACAAACCTCATAACCAATTTCAGCTTTGCAAATAATGTTTCAGTCATATAGGAAGAACACATATGAGGAGAGCAAAAAGAATTCATCCCACTGCATGCAACAGAAATGAGTTAGATATGTATTTTCACCATCGGCTTCTCCTGTGAAATCTAGGGATTTGTAAACAGCAGTTTTGTGTAAGAGTAAATCTGAGATTTGGTGAGTTTGCTGCAGAGTCTGTAATCTTGAGACAGTGTTCTGCTGTTTTAGATGTACATTTTGTACATTTTAGATTACGCTAAGTATCTAAAAGACTGTGTAAGTAAGTAAGCAGTCTGAGCGGATATCTTTGTCGTCCTCATCTGTACAGTACACACATATATGAACAGCTCTGAAGATCTGGAAGGAAATCTTCATAAGAGAAAGCTGAAATGGTAATTCCAGGTAGTCACAGCCAATACTGCAGTCTCTTGCTTGTGATTCAAATGTTCCCTATCACTGCAAAATATTATCACTTAGAGTTGTAAGCAGATGTCTTTTAAAATTAAACTCACACTGGGGGAATCTATTTTACTCTGTTATGAGAGACTACCACAAAATCTGCTATGCTAAGTGGCTTGTTATACATAAAGTTCCTGCTTCTATACTGCGTAGCCTCCTGCCTGTGCCCTGGAGAGATGCTGCCCATTGATCTGAATGGCATCGTTTGATCTGGTATAAAGTACAAAGGCTTCCAAAAGTCCCCAGTTTTATTCTTCTCATGTATGGTAATGCTGGGAGCAACACAAGCAGTTCCCAGTCACATTTCTGCTCAGAAGGAAGTTATTTGCTTCCCAGGCATTATTTATGCGTTTTTTTTCATTTCAGTTAAGTGTTATACAGTTTAAGAACCCTTGGACCAAGGAAAGTCATTTTACTTCTATTCATAAACTAAGCATAATATTTTCATTGCTGTTTTATTCATAACCAAGGACCATATGTTTCCATCCAAGAAACATTTTTAAAGTAGGATAATCAAACTTAAAAGTGTTCTAGAGGGAAACCGATAGAAGTAATGCATGAACTCAAACTTCTGATCTAACCGGGACCTCGGATGGTCTGGAGTTGGTTTTATTCTTACCATGAAGTTTTGATGCTTGCAGCCAGTGATCCCTGTTCCACAGCTACTCAGGAGCCCTTCCTGCTCCAACTGAGAGCTGACGTCCACAACTGTGGAGATTTAGAAAGAGGAACGTTCTTCATCGAAGGGACTGAGATGCGACCTTCTCTAGACCTTGAAGTAGCATAGGCATATTTCATGGGCTATTATGCAGCCCAGATCATTTGGGATTTGGTTTACTGTTCCAGAGAGAAACTAGAAGAGGAAATCTGCTTAAGTGGCCATTAATATTTAATAAACTTTATTCAAATGACATCTGTCAGACGAGCTTCATGGGCATCTGTTGTTCCCTCAGTTGGCATTCAGTTTGCTTTATGCATCTGAGATATGGATTAGAGACGAATACTCTTGGTTCAGTCTTCAACACCGTAAATAGCCATGCGTGCAAGCAATTGCTTAAGCTTTCAGCAGTAACATATGTGACCCTGTAGATATTTGACCTCTTATCTATCAGCAGAATATCCACTGTTCTCACACATTTCAACTCAGGATTTGGCAGATCAGCTGTAAAAGCCATTAATAAGGCATTCGTATTGAAAGGATTCAGAAGTTCCTTTCCTGATTGCATTAAGGTCATTAAGGTTTCTGCTTTTGTAGATGCTGTAGTTGAGATAGCTAACCCCACACAAATACATGCACAAACAGACTATGTCTTCATACATACTTCTGAAGGGGAAGCTTAAACACTGGTCAACAGGAATTTTAATGAACTAACAAAATGTAATTAAAAGATGGTCCAGTGAGAATAACTAATGATGTCAGTCTTCCAGCTCGGCAGGCTAGTGGAGAGCAGAGGAAAAGGGTGGGGTTTTTTTTCATTTCCAGTTTGTTAATAGGCTCATATGAGATACCTAGAGCTTCTTTCTGCTGTGGAAAATGTATAGAATAAGTACATTATCCTTGTTTTCATGTTTCTGGCAGAACTTCTGCAAAAAAATGGCTTTCAGGAGGGAAGAGAAGGAAAATTCAACCATTTATTGGAAATATTATTTGATATTTGTTAGAGATGTGGGAAAAAGTGAACAGTATTAATATATGCCACTCCCATCAATTGAACTAAACAAACTCTGGACCAATTTTTTTGTCTCAAGCTTTGCCCTTATCTTTGAGGATTGTATTTATTGCACTGTGAAGAAATGAAAAATATTATTAATGTGATAAACCAATTCTCATTTAATCTAAGGGCACTTTACCTTTCTTACTGTTGCAAAGAGGCCTTACATATATAAATGATGTGTAAATCATAAATAATAATAAATCATAAATTTTATATATATCGATTTATATAATAAATCAATAATCATAAATAATAATAAATAAATTATATTTTTAACCATGTAAAGAACACTTAATGCTATGCAGTGCCCCTTCATAAAGGCAATCATTCCCTCTAAAGGCACTCCTATAAAAACCATATAATGTAGATAATATGTGATACTAAGCTTTGACCAGTAAAGATAGAATTCCCATCTTCTTATCTGTCTACTTTTTTTATTGTGTTCATTCAGTATCAAGTTCAAGCTAGATCCAAACAAGAGCCTGCCAATTGTCTGTGAAGAGCCCACTTCAAAGTGAACTACATTCTTCCAGCAATGCAATGTAAATAGTGAATAATAAAGTATAAATAAAACAAATTATCTTATGCCACAAAATCATGTAATGTGAACCAGTACTTTGGAGAGGTAGCGCAATTGTGGTTTGTCCAGCGTGGTACTATTTCTAGAGCCATTTAAAAGTTGGTATAAGAATATCAATGCAGGTCCTAAGACTGTGGCCAGCACATCCCCAAGTGCTTATGTGGCAGGAGATGAACAATAACAACAACCCCTCTTTTATTCTTCTGTAAGGAAGAGAGCAGGCAAGGTCCTGGGATTTAAATGGGACCTGATCTCTGAAAGTTTATTGAATGCCAAACATAATTAATTGATCCTCATAAGACCAATGTAAAGTTGGCAGTACTTTTCATGTAGAAGTTTTATACAACAGGAAATGTATAGCTAGGAAAAGTGAGGCAGTAGATGTGATATTCCACAGCCTTCCTCGGGAGCTCTTGCATTTCTCTTGAAAATTTAACATCTTGTATCTAGAAAGGCCACTTGGTTTTCAATTTCAGGACCTAACTGTAAGTTTTGATAACTCACAGGTCATCAAAGCATAAGGCAATAGTAATGCAGACAAATTTCCTCCATAACTTTATTCCCATGAAACTTATTACATGTTTAATAAATAATAGAAAATGTTGGCATTTTGTATAAGGTATCTATGCCTGTATATTTACTGCTTATTTTCTAATTTGCGATGTCTAAATACTATTTGAAGAAAAAATTAATGATAACTGTTTAAGCCAGATATCCTACTGAAAAAAAAATGTTAAGTCACTGAATTTAAAATTATACTGCTGCCACCATAATACTACCAAGTCACTTTTAAAAGCTTTTTAAAAATATTTTAGTTTAAAGCAATGGGGCTCTTACTGTGGTTTACTGGGGTCATCAGATTTTGAAGCATATCTTGATGTACAAATTATTGATCAGAAATCTATATGTTACTCTGGTAATGTTAGAGACATGGAAATATATTCTTATTTTTCCTATTTGGTCAATTCCAGCATTGTAGGCCAGCAAAAGGCATTTTAATTTACTTGACATTATTAGAGCTGTATTCTACATGCCTTAGTAGGTCCTGTCTACCTCTAACTTTCATGCTTCAGTTCATATAAATAACTTCAGATTTACCACCTTGTGCAAAAAAAAAACAACCAGTAATTGCTGTATTGAGTGCAGAAAGAGAAAACTTAAGAAACAGATAAAGGCTCAGTGTTTCGAGTTAGTTTAAGACACAGCAAACTGAGGTAGGATTTGGATCCCTGACACCTGCTTTACATGGGCCTTTGGCTCATGAAGTTAGTGAGGATATTCCAACTGAGTTCTGTGGATCTGGATAAGGATTTGTGCACTGCAAAAAATATATGAGACCAGGTATAGTAAATTCATTCACAGCAGGCACAGAATGCTACAGTTTAATCGCTTTTCACCAATGGACCAAGGCTTATGTTGCTTAAGTGCTAATATGCTAATCCAAACTTCTGGTACCAAGAGGTTAATATCATGCCTCTGCTTTAGTCATTATCACTGACTTACATATTAATGGCAAATTGATGAAACTCTTAGCCATTGTAACAGCCTCTGGAAAGAAAATATATACAATTCATTCCCAAACTAAATCTAATAAGCAAATAATTTAAGTCATTTGTCAAATTCAAAAGCAATTGGCAACTCCAAAAAAAATATTGTTTTTCTTTCCAGCTACAGAGTTAGAAACTAAATGAATTTTAATAAAAACCAGTGCTTTGTGAGTGCAGCTTTTTCTGTTTGACAAGGTATTTCAACGGAGACATGTTTTCCTTTGATGTGAAGAAAAAAAACCCAATTCCTTTCATACCAGCTTCCAGATTTGGTGTGCAGCTAGTGACCCTACTAACATTGCTGATGTTTAACACTTTCAACGTGATTTTATTAGCACATTTTCATGTTAGCAATGATGTTCATCATATTGAAAGACTAACAGTAAGTGGATGGATCAGACAATGAAAGTGCATCTGTTACTCTCTTTACTGGCACCATTTTACTGTTTGGATCTCTGATTTCCACCGAGAGAGATTTGGAAACTGTATTCCTCTTTTATAATTTCTCATGCCTTTATGGGAATTTCTTACCCAAATCATGCTGCTCTAAAACAAGCCCCTCGCTGATAAAATTCCACATAAATTGCTTTTTATCTTGTTGAGTTGCATATAGCATGCTTCCCCCAACAGGTGCATTCAATATGCACAGTAACATCACACAGTTGCTATATGAGTGCTTTCTCTCATAAATCAGATTCAATGTCAGATTGTAGCTGTAGCACGTACATTTGAAAACATGTTTGTGACACTGATGAAAATGTCTGTCCTGGCTCAGGCCAAGCACGTGGACAGGTCACTCAGCACTCCCCACTATTTTGGAAGTGCCAGTACAGGCACCTACAGCAAAAGTGCCCTGGGCAGAGCTGGAGGTCTTGGGCAAATCTGGTCTAAACATCCTTGTTCCTGCTTCTAGATTTCAGTGTTTTGTCCATATTGCTCTCGTGGAGTATATTATCGAGAATCCTGGTTTCATCTCAGAGGCAGATGATTACCTGCTACCAGAAAGAGCCTGGAAGGGAACCCGGATTTGGAGATGAAGCAGGGAGTGAGTCATTTGAGCATCAGTGGATCCACAAACAGTGACGTTTGGGCTGATGGAGGATAGTATATTTCCCTCAGTCACTAGGAGTTAGTACAGTCACGTATTTCTAAATAATCCCATCTCATGCCAAACTAGTTTCTTTTTGAAATATTACCATTAAGATAGATGGGATAGTATGGGTTGTGTTAGAGGTAAATATAAACAGGAGCTCAAAGATGAGGAGTGTTTTCTTAGATGCTGAAGAATTCAGTTCACAACTCAAGCTCCCCAGTTTTGAAAACCACCTCAAATATTCCTGTTTTGACTCCTTAATCTCCCCATCACATGCATTTCTGCATCTTGTATGACAGCAAAAGCAATATTGCCACTTATTTGCTTTCAGACTAACATTAACTTTTCTGTCATAGTGTCAAACATATTGTACTGAAGGCAAGAAATCCCCACCCTCCTACTACTTCTGCTTCAAAGCAGCATTGGACAATTATAGGAGCATGTACTTCCATGACTACTAAGATAAACCATTTTTAGGGGGGGGGGGGGG